>OY992883.1:2694079-2844079 GCA_963921405.1 Cepaea hortensis | reverse complement strand
GAACCACAAATTGAAGAACCTACATTTGAAGAAATCCTATATGTAATCACACGACTTAAAAACAATAAGGCAACTGGGACTGATGGAATTGCTGCTGAATTTATAAAGGCAGGTGGCCATGCATTACATCTAAAGCTATCTTCTTCTTCTTCTTCAGCGTTCCGAGCCATTGAGGTTCTTTGCTGCAAATACAATCCGTCTCCATTCGTCTCTCTGGTGGACCTTCTCTTGCCAGTCGTTGATTCCAAGTGCTTGTAGGTCTGTACATGTATTATCTCTCCACCGCCTTCTTGGTCTACCTCGGGGTCTACGGTCATTTATTTCCTGAGTGTAAGCGAGTTTTGTTTCCCTATTATCTTCCATTCTTTCTATATGCCCCAGCCATTGTAGTCTATTAGCCTTCATGATACCAGTGATTAGCGGGGAGTTAAACAGATCATAAATGTCTTTGTTACTTCTTCTTTTCCACTCTCCACTTTGTGTATCCCTAATGGGTCCAAAGATGCGTCTTACAATTTTGTTCTCAAAGGTTTGTAACAAGGCTTCGTCTCCTTTCGTTGTACTCCAGGTTTCAGAGCCATACAGCACAACTGGTCTGATATCTTCTTTAATATCTAAAGCTATACGAACTAATAATAAAAATCTGGAGGACAGAAGAATTACCCCATGACTGGAAAGAGTCATTATTGATACCTATCTTTAAGAAAGGAGACAAGTTCCAATGTGGAAATTATAGAGGAATATCACTACTGTCCACAAGCTATAAGATACTATCCGCAGTATTACTAAATAGACTAAAACCATATTCAGAAGACATATTAGGTGACTACCAGGCGGGTTTTAGACAAAACAGATCAACAATAGATCAGATATTTATCTTACGACAAATAGCCGAGAAACATTGGGAATATAAAAGAGATCTCCATAACATTTTTGTGGATTTTAAAAAGGCTTATGATAGTGTCCATAGGAATAGTCTATGGAATGCTATGCAGGAATTTGGAATACCAAGGAAGTTAATCAACATGACCAGACTATGCATGGAAGATACTTATAATATAGTAACATATAAAGGCAGGAAATCAGACCCCTTCCAAATAACATCTGGCTTGAAACAGGGTGATGCACTATCGCCGCTACTCTTCAATCTGGCTCTAGAGAAAGTTGTAAGGAAGGTAAAGGAGGAATGTGATATTGGAGGAACATCCAAGCTGCTTGGTTATGCAGATGATATAGATATTATAGGGCAAAGTGAACAAAAGACATTGGAAATATTGACTCACTTAAAGGGAAAAGCCCAACAGATGGGGCTGGTTATCAACCAAGATAAGACAGAATATATGGTAATTTCAAGAGACGGAATGGCTAGAAACTCTGGCCACATACAAATAGATAATATGACCATTAAAAGAACGGAAACATACATATACCTGGGTACAATCTTTAACTGCTCCAACATCATAAGGGAAGAAATACAAACTAGAATCAACTCTGGAAATAAGATATACTATGCACTACAACATCTACTAAAATCAAAGGCGCTATCTCGTAACACCAAAATCACAATATACAAAACACTGATCAGACCAGTTGTGCTGTATGGCTCTGAAACCTGGAGTACAACGAAAGGAGACGAAGCCTTGTTACAAACCTTTGAGAACAAAATTTTAAGACGCATCTTTGGACCCATTAGGGATACACAAAGTGGAGAGTGGAAAAGAAGAAGTAACAAAGACATTTATGATCTGTTTAACTCCCCGCTAATCACTGGTATCATGAAGGCTAATAGACTACAATGGCTGGGGCATATAGAAAGAATGGAAGATAATAGGGAAACAAAACTCGCTTACACTCAGGAAATAAATGACCGTAGACCCCGAGGTAGACCAAGAAGGCGGTGGAGAGATAATACATGTACAGACCTACAAGCACTTGGAATCAACGACTGGCAAGAGAAGGTCCACCAGAGAGACGAATGGAGACGGATTGTATTTGCAGCAAAGAACCTCAATGGCTCGGAACGCTGAAGAAGAAGAAGAAGATATATATATATATATACATATACACACATACACAGATATTTACATCTACTTATATATATATATATATGGGTAGCGGGGTAGAGGTATCCCCTATGAAGGGAGAAGTAAGGCGCCTCCTTCCCTCCACTAGCCTACGGGACACCCTTGGGCAAGGTGGAGTACCCGTTTAGCCTCCCGATCAGGGTTACGTAATGCCAAGTGAGCAGGTGGTGGATGAGGTTGAAGAGCAGCCGACAGATAGTTGTGGGTTATGGTCTCCAGCTTCACGACGGTAGGCAGAGGATCGATTTTTTGAGGAGACAATGGCTACGGTCATTGACCAGTATGGTCACTGCTAAGAAGGAAAGCAATGGCACACTACCTTCTTCACAGATGCCAAGAACATTATGTTTTGCGATATCATCGACATTCAGAGAAACGGCGTAAATAGGTGCTCCATAGGAGCAGCCTCGCCCGGTAGGGATAGTCATGTCCACCAGGTGACTCCAGACCGTCAGCAGGCTACTATGTGCAAAAGATTATTATCATTAAAGGTAGGAACCTGTAATGTCAGAACAATGAATGCAGGTGGAAAATTGGATAAAATCAAACAAGAAATGGGAAGAGAGAATATTCATTGGCACCTTGCTGTCTTGACAGACGATATTTTGTGCTTTAAAAAGGCATAATAACTTTTACCTATGGCTGTAGCGAATGTGACTGACAAGGCCAATTCGCGCTGTAAATGTTCGTTCACAGTGGGTACATGTGAACACGTAGTCATTTCCACCATCATGCACCATCTTACGTCTCACACGCTCGGTGTGTGACTTATCCGCAATAATTTTCTCCTTTGTCTTTATTCCATTTCTGATCTTTGCCCTCCATGCAATACGTTCAGCAGCGACTTGCTCCCAATGTGCATTATCAATGCCTGTATCAATCATGTCCCGCTTACACACATCTTTGTATCGTAGTAGAGGCCGACCCTGAGATCTCTTACCCATCTGTAATTCACCAAAAAAAAAAGATGTCCTTTGGTATTCTACCATCATCCATCCTCCTAAGATGTCCTATCCATCTAAGTCTACGAAGACTGAGCATGGGATAAACCGTCACACAACCCGATCTTTCCAATGCTTCAGTATTTGTGATTTTGTCTTGCCACTTAATACCAAGAACTCTCCGCAGACACCGCATATGAAAGCTGTTTAAACGTTTCTCTTGGTGTGAGTGTGTTGTCCAGGCTTCACTGCCATAAAAATGAGTACTAAGGACAGTCTTCATAGACAAAAATTTTTGTTTTGGCAGTAAGCTTTTTGTGTTCCCAGACTCTTTTTGTTAACATTGTTGTTGCTGCTTGACCAATCCTGATGTTGATTTTTCGATCTAGGAATAATTTGCTATTTGCCTTTGATCCTAAATGTGTAAAATGGTTTACTATCTCCAGTTGGGCGTCGTCAATAAAGATTGATGGTACCCCATGTGCACCTTGTGACATAATCTGTGTCTTCTTTTTGCTAATTGTTAAACCAAATTCAGAACAAGCATTGGAGAATGCAGATAGGAGATGTTGTAATTCTTCCTCAGAGTGAGTCGTAACTGCAGCATCATCTGCAAAAAGCAACTCTCTGATCAGTACCCTCCTAATTTTGGTCTTGTCCTTCAATCTCTGAGCATTGTAGAGGCCGCCATCTGAGCGTGAGTGAATGTATATATCACCATCCTGATCACGAAAGGCATATTTCAGTAGAAGTGAAAAGTATATTCGAAAGAGGGTGGGAGCTAGTACACAACCTTGCTTAACTCCACTCTTGATTTCAAACTCTTCTGAAGTTGCACCATCAAACTTGATTATACCCTTCATGCCTGTGTGGAACGATTCCACAATGGACAGAAGAGTTGGTGGGCAGCCAATCTTCTTTAGTGCCTTGAACAGACCCTCGGGACTGACCAAATCAAATGCCTTTGCAAGGTCGACGAAGGCAATAAACAGTGGTTCTTCTTCTTCGTTCATCCGGAGTTTTTTTTTTTCGGATGTGATTGCGTTGTGCCTGTTTACAGCAGAGCTGCGTTCTTGCGCCGTTAGGCCGACACATCCGACTTCTGCGTGCATTTGTTGACCGGGTTAACCTTCCCGGGGGTTTCTTAGGACGTTTGACTCTCACTGTTGTGGTGTTATCCCCCATTCCAGCTGGTCCATATAGAACAGCCAAAGATCCTGGTCAGCCCTCAAGGGAAGGCAGGGGCAGACCATGGGCATTCCCCGCCATCCAAGGAGGCTTCCATACTTGCAGAGCCGATACATAGCGCTCTGGTACTGGGCTCACCCAAGGAATCGTCACGTCCTGCACATGGCTGCTTAGCCTCACTTCCGTATATTGGGCCTTCCGTTCACCATAGGCTGTTCTTCCGGAAATCAGAAGTATGCAGTCTGCAGATGACATCCACACGGTGAGCTTTCGATTCGGACTTTCCACGTAATGGATTTGCTATCCAAGCAATATTCCATTTCATGCCACTAGGACACTTTTCCACCTTTTATGAAGCCCACACAATGGGCTTTTGATTCGGACTTTCCACGTAATGGATTTGCTATCCAAGCAATATTCCATTTCGTGCCACTAGAACGCTTTTCCACCTTTTATGAAGCCCACACAGCAAGCTTTCGATTTGGACTTTCCACATAATGGATTTGCTATCCAAGCAATATTCCATTTCATGCCTCTGGGCCTTCATGCACCTTTAAATGTCAACCTGTATGCAGTTAAAGTAAGCTGCGGTCAACTTGAGCTTGTTGATATCTCCATAGAGCTTGTCCTCAAATGAAGCAGGTGTGGGCCAAAATATCTTTCTCTGTTCTGCATACGTTGGGCAATCCTGCAGCAAATGTTTTGCTGTCATTTTTCCAGTTCTACAATTACATTCATCGGTATCTCCTATCTTTAGTTTATTGAACAAGTGGTATTTCAGCCTGTTATGTCCTGTGCGGAGTCTGAAGATTGCTACTTGTTCTCTTCGGTCGAGTTTGTAATATGCATCATCCTTCTGATGACCTGGATGCTCTGATTCCCATTTGGTTCTTTAAGTGCTTTTTATCGACCTCTTTGCCTCATTATAGGTTATGTCTATGTCAGGCTGTGGTAGTCGTCCGCCCTCTTTTGCCAGTCTGTCAGCCTCTTCGTTTCCAGGTATACTGCAATGTGATGGGATCCACTGTATTACAACTTTTTTGGATTTCTGGCATAGACCATGGAGTGCTGCTCTTAGGTCATTTAGTTCTGTGCTGTTATTGCTCTTCAGTATTGAGACAACTGACTTTGCATCTGTGAAGATAGCTATTTGCTTCTCTTTATTTTCCTCCATCAGGAGCATTTCTGCTGCAGTTTTCAAAGCCTCTACCTCCGCTTTGAAGTTACTTGAAAATTTTCCAGTTGCCATTGAATGTGTTTTTTTCACTCCATTTTTTAAATTTAGGAGAATTCCTCTTCCTCCATTCTCTATTGAATTTTTGGCTGATCCATCTGTATATGCATGGGTCCAATTCCTGCTTGGGTAATGTTCTTTTATGTAGTTTAGGATTATTTCTCTTCTTTCGGTTTCATGCTGAGTGTTCTTTTTCTCAATACCAGGAATGTTTTCTATCATCTCAGGCAGTTGCTGCTGTCTCCAAGCTGGGAACTTGTGTGCATTGTGTATGGGCTTGACTGTTGATATGTTAAGTATAGGATCTGCCCTAATCCTTCGTTTTGCAGTTTCTACAAAGTTGCTACGCTTCAGTCTTCCCTTTCCAAAACCATTAAATCTGTTGTACATAGGGTGGTCTGTCAATCTTCTAAATTTTTCTGCTTGTTGCTGGGCTCTGCTATCTCTTCTATCCTGCATTGGTTGTAAACAAGTGATCTTTTCTAGTTCATTAATAGGCGTTGTCTTCAGGCTTCCAGTTATGATTCGCATTCCTTGGTTTTGGACTCTACTTATTTTGTTAAAGTTTGACTTAGCTGCTGTTGCCCAAGCTGCAATGCCATATTCCAGTACTGGCCTCACCCGTCCAGTATATAACTTCTTGAGAACTTTCTCATCTGCTCCCCATGTTGTACCAGCAAGCTTTTTCATGATTGCCATTCTCTGCCTTCCTCTTGTTCGATTTTTCTCAACCTGTGTCTTCCATGTCAGGCGACGATCAAAGGTGACTCCTAGATAGTTTGGATTTTCTTCATGGCGCAATATTTTTCCATTCAATACCAGCTTAGGTTGCTGAGTTTTATTTGAGAGGGAGAACACTGTGCATGTTGTTTTCTCCTCACTTATCTTCACTAGCCATGATTTTGACCAGTCCTCTAGCGCTAATAAGGCTTGCTGTATTCTGCTGTTAGCTGTATTAATATATTCTTCAGATGTCCATATGGCTAGGTCATCTGCAAAGGAGGATGTGTGTACTCTGGCTGGAAAATTTTCTGTGATGTCATTTATATATGCTAGGAATAATGTTGGTGAAAGAACTCCTCCTTGGGGGACACCTTGCTCCAGCAGCATCATTTTGCTTGTTTGTCCTTGTACTTTTGTCCTGGCAGTTCTGTTCTCAAGGTAATGGCTGATCCATTTATACATTTTTCCACAAACATGCATGTTTTGCAGTTTTACTTTCAGTCCTTCCTTCCATACTTTATCAAATGCTTTTTCTAAATCTATCCAGACTGCTAGTGTGTGCTTTTTCTCTTGGAAGGCATCCTCTATTTCCTGAGCTATATAGGTTACTAGCTGACCCGGCCCGGCTTCGCCCAGTCCCTGGTGGGGAGCATCTCATTTAATTCATATAAGTAGTCATATAAGTTCCCGTTCCCGTTACCGACTGTCTGTCTGTCTGTCTGTCTGTCTGTCTGTCTGTCTGTCTGTCTGTCTGTCTGTCTGTCTGTCTGTCTGTCTGTCTGTCTGTCTGTCTGTCTGTCTGTCTGTCTGTCTGTCTGTCTGTCTGTCTGTCTGTCTGTCCGTCCGTCCCTCTCTGTCTGTCTGTCTGCCTGTCTGTCTAATCATTTATTGGTTGCAGTTAGAACAACCTTAGATAAACGAAGACCAACTTACAAAAAGCATTTGAAAGAGCACTTGAAAGATCTTTACATCTTCCCCAACAATTAACTTGGGTAAATGGAGCGGCGGCAGCAGCATCAGCAGAAGAAGGAAAAGGAGGAGTAGACAACTGCAGCGAAAAGGTGGGTCTGTATATCTATCTGACCCGGCGTGACTTCGCCCAGCTCCTGGAGTGTAGCGTCTCATTAAATTCATACAACAAAAAAAGTAACTTAAAAAAATGCCCTTCTACACACCATCCATTATTTTTAATGAAAACGCTTTCTAATCACCTGCATGACTACAGTAACTTCTTAAGCAAAAAAAGATGAGTTACAATGTTATGCATTGTGCATTATTTTTATGAAAACTTTGAAAATGCCTTACAGATTGTATCATTATTTATTATAACTCATATGCCGGTACATAACTATGGATAAAGAGTTTATAAATCTTTGAAAACGATGCCACAATATGACTATAAGTTATACAGAAAAGTTATGCCCCTTGAAATAACTTTTATAGAGTTAGGTCCCCTGAGATAAATGAAATTATGATGAAAAGTGAAAAATGAAATAATACTGGGTAAGCAGCCGATTTCACACTAAAAAAATATCACAGTGGGCTGCACTGGAATGAAAAGAAGACGTGTAGAAAATTTCATCTCAATCGGATGGGCCGTTCGCGAGCGCATAAAGGACATACGGACAGACAGACAGACGGAGATCGCAATTTATATATAAGATTAGCTGACCCGGCCCGGCTTCGCCCAGTCCTTGGTGGGAGCATCTCATTTAATTCATATAAGTAGTCATATAAGTTCCCGTTCCCGTTACCGACTGTCAGTCTGTCTGTCTGTCTGTCTATCTGTCTGTCTGTCTGTCTGTCTGTCTGTCTGTCTGTCTGTCTGTCTGTCTGTCTGTCTGTCTGTCTATCTGTCTGCCTGACCCTGCCCGGTTTCGCCCAGTCCCTGGTGTGGAGCATCTCATTGTGCAGCGAAAAGGTGGGGAGAATCTCATTTAATTCATATTTTCTTGGCCCTTATAAAAGGCCAGATAAAAATTATTACATGTACAAATAAATTTACGGTAGATAACTTCTTCAATTAAGCACCAAAAGATGAGTCATATAAGTTCTCGTTCCCGTTACAGACTATCTGTCTGTCTGTCTGTCTGCTTGTCTGACTGTCTGTCTGTCTGTCTGTCAAATAGACCCATCCCTCTGTCTCTCCCTCGTCTATCCCTCCCTCCCTCCCTGACTATCTGTCTGCCTACCCGTCCCTCCGTCTCTCCCTCCGTCTCTCCATCCCTCCCTCCCTCCCTCCCTGTCTGTCTGTCTGTCTGTTTGTCTATCTATCTATCTCTGTCTGTCTGTCTGTCTGTCTAATAGACCCATCCCTCCGTCTATCCCTCCCTCCCTCCCTGTCTTTTTGTCTATCTATCTATCTATCTATCTATCTATCTATCTATCTATCTATCTATCTATCTATCTATCTATCTATCTGTCTGTCTGTCTGTCTATCTATCTATCTATCTATCTGTCTGTCTGTCTGTCTGTCTGTCTGTCTGTCTGTCTGTCTGTCTGTCTGACCCGGCCCGGGTTCGCCCAGTCCCTGGTGTGGAGTATCTCATTTAATTCTGAGTAGGTCAGAATCCGCTCTGCCTTCAAAATGTTGACGTGAAGATTTTCTTCCTGCAGCTGCTTCTGTATTTGTTGATCAGTAAGCTCCATTTTTAGCCGCTTGACCACCCATCTGACTGTGTTTGAATCAGTGTTTCTGATTCTGGTGTCTTGGTCCTCCTTCCTCTCACAAGTTTTTGTGTTCGTCTGTGGGTAGTCGTCGCTCTTCTTATTGGTAGTTTCATTGACTGTAGGTTCAGATACTTTATTACACCTTGCATGCAGACTCTCCAAAGGCAGGTTCGTCTTCTTGATAGTCTGGTCGGTTTTCTCACTATGCATCTTGGAAGCTGCTTGTTTCTTTGTGCTATTACGACGTGCCATTTTCCCCCCGTATCAGACTGCTTGAAATGTGTAAGGCGTCTTGGCTTGATAGCGCTGAGAAGTGCTGTCAAGCGAATCGTGTCGATATGATGGCGGAAAACACTAAAGATGCGATAATATTGTTCAACATCTTTTAGATAACTTCTTAAGTATAGAAAGATGAGTTACAATGTTATGCATTATGCATTATTTTTATGTAAACTTTGAAAATGTCTAAAAGATTGTATCATTATTTATTATAACTCATACGCCGGTACATAACTATAGACAAAGAGTTTATAAATCATTGAAAACGATACAACAATATGACTATAAGTTATACAACAATGTTATTAAAAGTTATGCCCCTTGAAATAACTTTTTCTAGAGTTAAGTCCCTTAGCTAATGTGTAGTCACGTCATTTTCTTCCCTTTCCCTAGCGTTTTGGTTCGGGGATTCTTTCATCATCATCATCATATATTTACGTACGTATTTTGGGAGGGGGAGGAGGGAGGAGGAGGAAGAAGGAAAAAAAACTATGACAGTTGACAGCTGTGGAATGAAAGTAAGGCGTGTAGAAAATTTCATCTCAATCGGATGGTCCGTTAGCGAAAATATAAAGGACATACATATTTACATACATACATATTTACATACATACACTTTGATTTATATATATAGATAGATTTGATCTTCAGTGGATCTGTACTTTCTGAATCCTGCTTGGTGTGGTGTTAAGAGTTTGTTTTCTTCCAGATGCCATGTTAGCCTGCCATTGATAATGCGTTCCATTAATTTTCCTACACAGCTAAGAAGACTGATAGGTCGATAGCCATTTGGTTCTTCCAGGTCTTTTCCTTTATTTGGGACTGGTATTAGCATAGCTTCCTTCCATGCCCGTGGGACTATTCCTCTCTTCCAGCTGTTATTTAGGACTGCTAGTAGTTTCTTCTTTGCCTTGGTGCCTAGTTCTATTAGCATTTCATTTGTGATTCCATCCTTTCCTGGTGATTTCTTCTTTTTTAGGGTATTCATTGCCTGTTCCATTTCTTCCATTGTTAGATTTGCCATCATATATTCTGCTGCTGTCTCTGTATTTCTATGATGTATCTGTTTGTCTTTGATTGCTTTCTTCTGTTCGGTTGTAATATCAATGTGGTTTGCATTTGCATAGTGTTCCATTAGTGCATTTGCAGCCTTTTTTCCTGTAAGCAAGGCATTTCCTTGTTTAATTGTTATTTGTTTGTTTCTAGGTCCTTCATTGTTCATGGCTTTCACTAGTTTCCATAGTTTGTTTCCATCCCTGTCAAAATTCAGGTTTTCTGTTTTTTCCCTCCAACAATCTCTTGTTGTTTGATTTACTGTTCTTTTGTATTTTGCTGAGATGGCTTTGAGAGAGATATTCGCTTCAATTGTTTGTTCTCTCTCTGCTGTCTTCCTGGCATCTTCAACTTTGTCCTCCAAACTTTGTAGTTCTTCAGTCCAGTATGGTTTGTAATTTTTCCTCGCTCCTCTAGGAATGGACTCAGTGGCTGCCTGTATTATCGCTCTGTTTAGACTTTCCACCATTTGCTTTATGTTGCCGTATCGTGTATTTATGTTTTCACAATATTTGTCTGTTAGTATGGCAAATCTGTCCCAATCTGCTCGTTTGTAATTCCAGCGGGGCAAGGGCTTTTGCTCCTGTGGAACATACTCCATATTCATTACAAGCTTGATTGGTCTGTGGTCACTACCTGCTAATTGGTCCAGCACATGGCGATCGATTTTGTGGAGGATGTCTCCTGTGCAGAAAGCTAAGTCTGGAGTAGAAGTGGTAAGCCATCTTCTGGAGTAGAAGCTTGGTGTGTCATCCGCTTTGTTGAGTAGATGGAGATTTGAGTCTATTTCCCAGTCCTCCAATTCATCTCCTCTTTTGTCAGTATCTGGGTATCCCCATCTTTCTGAACGGCTATTAAAGTCTCCGACAATAATGCAGTTTGTGTCAGTTATTTTCATGTTTGAGAGTGTAAGGTCCTTATCTGCTGGGCTATACAGATTGTAGATTCTTATTTTCACGTCCTTTATCATTATATCAACACCTATAATTTCTGTTTGGTTGTCAGAGATCACAGATACTTCGCTGCAAGGTATTGTATTTCGTGTAAGTATTAGAACTCCTCCTTTATGTCCTTCGCGGTCGAAACGTGTGGCCTGATATCCTCTGACTAAAAATTTGCGATTGGCATTGAGGTGTGCCTCTTGAATGCATGCCACATCTATTCTATCTTTATGTAGACGCTGTGTCAGGGATTCTTTCTTGTTATAAACTCCTTCGGCATTCCACTGTAGTATGTTGAGTGTCCTTGGTATTTGGTCAATAGCTCTTAACCTACTCCTCTGTGCCTTGACTCCACAGCACAGGGGAAGGTGACCACCAGTAGTCATGGGTGGACCCCCTCGAGGCAGAGGGCCCGGCACTATCACCGCCTGATGGGACTTCACGGGATTAGCACCATAACGATTAATTTTCATCTGTGGCATCATGAAATGATAAAGTTACGTTGCACTTCTTTGTCAAGCTTGTGGCTCAGTACATCCGATTTTGACAAGCACTTTTCGGGATGCTTTCCCTAGCCTTTGACTGTCCCCAGTCTACCTACAAGGCAGCAGGTTTGTGCGTCACTTCGTCTGGTCCCTCTCCCTTAACCTGTCCGACATGGGTGACCCTACCAGTAGCAGTGCTACCGTCGGCATAGCTCTTGGGGTCATTGGAACGCGCAAGCCCCTCTACCTCGTCAAGGTGGACGCACGGCAGAGGGGATAAACAGTGGTTGATTCTGTTCACGGCATTTTTCTTGCATTTGTCGCAATGAGAATATCATATCAAAGGTAGACCGGTTCTGTCGAAAGCCAAACTGTGATTCGGGGTAGACTTGATCTCCCAGGACTTGAAGTCTGCGCAGAACAATTCTGGCAAATACTTTCCCAACAATACACAGAAGTGAGATACCCCTATAGTTGTTGCAGTCGCTCCGATCACCCTTGTTCTTGTATAGTGTTATGATGTTTGAATCTGTGAAATCCTGTGGGACTAGTCCTTCTCGCCAGCATAGCCCTGTTAGCTGGTGGATCTGTAGAGTGAGTGTGTCTTGCCAGGGATGGAGTTTACCTCCCCATAGAAGAAAGCCTGGGCTGAAATATAGAGACCATGTGTTGCCCATGCAGCATGATCCCTCTCTCAGTCTGCCTAGTTTACTCCAGAGAAAAGATAACAGCAATACACCTGGAACAAGACAAGCTGCAGAGGCTGCCGGATCAGAAAAGCAATGCTCTAACTGTCCGCCTGTCGGAGCTTCGACCCTAGACCAGCTGCCAACCAAGGCTTTATAAACAAAGTTGATGTCCTTTACAAGAAGTTGCAATCAACCCCAGCATGCATTGGCTGTTTGTGAGTTGTTGTTTTGTTTTTTTTTGCAAATCCTATTTACAGCGCATTGCTGTTGATGTCTTGGTAAGTTTACGTTCACTAGTTTGCAATTGCTTTCTGAACGACCGGTTCCCATACCAACACGTTAAAACCCAGCACAACGCGGTCGGCTGACAAATCAGTCGCTGTTGTGTTTCGAACGCGGGTAAGCAGCATTACGAACTGTGTCCGTAACACCTCCGCCGTTTGCGATTAATTAGGCGATAATATCAGTTCAGTAGTTTATCATTGATTTCTGAAATTATTATTATTGTTAGCATTATTACTGACATGAGTTTTCCCGTTCACAGCTCGATGCGCTGCCTGTAAAGAAAGACTGAGATGTATTATCAACTGGCCGTGTGCATGTTTCGCCCACTGCCAAGTCTGCGCCCAACAACGACAGAACTGCTCCCAGTGTGGGACACCAGTGACTGCCGTGTCTCGGGCTATCATTACAGGCTTTAGCTTCCGCCCTCACAATCCGCCCCAGTAGCATCAGTCTGTGCGGGAGCTGTCAGGACCGGGACAATCACACCACACAGTGACATCATGTGTGTGTGTGTGAGAGACGAGAACAACACGGCTGTTCCACCACACAATTTCACGGCTATAACGAATGAAAACATTGTTCTATGTGGGAGGATGGAACCAATCATCCACATTCCGATAATACTGTTACATCTTGTATGTAAACATATAACTGTTGATCCCGGAAGAGGCGGTTGGGGAATAGTCCGAGGCACAGACAGACTTAAGCTGGAACGTTAAACTAGTAGCAAGGTACGCTGTGATGATGCATATTCCGTTGTTTGAAACCAATGCCTGTTTTAGTGTTTTAACAAACATGTACTTTCGAAGATCAGGTGAATGATAGTCCTGCCCCGAGATTACACCTTTCTGACGGTGCACAGGTGGTTACACATCGAAATACACTTATTTATTGAGCTGGTTCAAAACCAGGTGTGCTTACAGCTGTCCATCTAGTCTAGTGTTCTCTGATCTCTATACATTTCCTGTACTTCTGCCAGTGCCAAGCAATACCCGTGAATGTACTTCTCGTGTTATACTTCCGCGATGTTATCAAATTATAAAATCCCGGAGAACAATGGACCCGTTCACCCGGGGACTGGCAAACGGACTCTCAAGTAGTCGTCACACTAGGGAGACACTGCAGAGATCAGTGCCTGCAACGGTCGACACTGGGATCAGGAAATTGGCTGAACAACGTTAGCGCCAAAGAAGATATCATTATCTACACAGATGGATCCGTGAAGAGCGGATCAAAGTCATCGTGGACTTAGTACAACAGTTGGGGAGAACAATCAAAGAGGTTCATAGAGGATAGTTCAAGACAACTACATCAAGCCTGACTGTGGAAATCACCGTTGCCTCCAGAACACTCGCGTGGTCAGCAGAACAGGAAGTCACACACAGGATAATCACATCAGACTACAGAAAATCCTAGAGAGATCCTACAGAAAATGGCGACCGGCAGCTTCGCTCCGAATGGAGAGATGACATTGGAAAGTGGCACCTCACATCACTCACCTGGATGTACACAACCGGACATGCCGGAGTAAAAGGTAGCGAGCGCGCACACCACACAGTTTCACACCCATGTCATCATTTGTGTGTGGGAGGCTGTTCCACCACACAATTTCACGATCACGGCCATAAGGAATGTAGACATTGTTCTGTGTTGGGGGATGTATCCAATGATCTACATTCTGGTAATACTGTTAGACGTTCTATTTAAATACATAACTTCTGACCCCGCAAGAGGCGGCTGATGTGTAGAACCAATAATCCGTATTCTGGTAGATGGGGTGTCCTAGGACACCACGGCAGCGACCACCACCCTTGCAGCATGTTCCGGTAATATTGTTACACGTTCTATTTAAACCCATGTTTAAGAAATGTTTAGTGTTACACCAGGGATGTCTGGCCAGAGAGGCGGTTGACGGAGTGGTCACAATGTCCGCCTCACACACCCAGGGACATGTGTTCCATCTCCGGTGAGGCTCGGGGATATAGTAAAACCTGTCCACTGTGCCGTTATTCTTCAGTCCGGACAAACCATGTACAACTGTACAGTGTGCCTTTATTTGTTGTTTTTTTTTCAGTCTGGGCAAACCATGGAAACTGTGTCTTTATTATTTGGTTTGAACAAATGATGGATGTCCTAAGCAAGAAATGTACTAAATAATTGACTGGTAGGTGGCAACAGATTGTCAACAGAATGTTGGAACCATTATCTCCGGTACTGTTCAACGCCTACACAGTGAGAATCACCAGTGAGCAGACCACTGGACCTGGCAGGACATTGTCATATGCCGATGATGTTTTAGTGTATCGTCAGGGTAAGAATAGAGAGGAGGTTGCTGTGGAACTACAAACCGAACTCAATCGCATAAGTACTTGGTGTGATGAAGCTGGGGCAATGGTCAACCCAACAAAGGCAACAGTGACTTGGTTCTCGTTGAATAATCATATTGTCAACAATCCAACACCAACTGTAATGCTGTGTTCAGAGACGGTGGAAAGAACGCAGGTAATGAATTACCTGGGGATACGGTTTGATCGAAGCCTTGCTTATAATGTGCACATAGACCAGGTGATAACAAAGGCCAAGCGGGGTTTGGCAGCGATGCGGGTGATGGCGGCAGCAAACTGTGAGCAGCGCCATCTATGTCTTCTGTACGAGGGGCTGGTCATGTCTGTTTTGGAGTATGCAATGGCAATCCTGACTCTCAGCCATAAGCAGATAGAAAGGATGGAAAGGACACAGAATGAAGCTATGCGCATTATTCTTGGATGTTCAAGAGATACAGCATGCAGGGCGATGCGCTACCTTCTTGATTTTCCAACCATTGAAGAGAGAATACAAGTTTGCAGGGCACGCGCCTACCTCAGAATTAACGCAAACACACAACATCCACTGCATAGTGAAATTAGGAAGGTGAAGGGCAGCAGGTTAAAAAGAGGACCGTCGTGGATGGGTCAAGCCGAAGACATTCTTCAACAGGTGTGTTCACTTGAGGACTTAGAACCTGGCGAGGAGTGGGTGCAAGTGCCAACAGACTTCTGCACATCCTTTTCAATTTGCATCCAACTAGATAGAAAATGCAGACAAGAAAATCCGGCTGCTGTTGAGGCTGAAGTACAAGCGTTGATTTTCGAGAATTCGCTAGACGGTGACGCGGTCATCTACACAGATGGGTCGGTCGTCCGACATGTGAGAAGCTCATGGGCCTTTACAGCTCGGGCCGGAGAGAGAATTGTGAAGGAGGACTCTGGTGCTTTCACTGAAACCACAAGTAGCCTGACCATGGAAGTCATGGCAGTAAGTAAAGCAATAACATGGCTCGAGACACAGACACAGGTCTTGTTTCCTTAGCGACTCAATGAACATGATCAAGAGGATAGAGGAGGGGTGGATCCGAAGAGAGTGGTTGCTGTCTCTGGAGCGGTCTCGGCTGGCAAAGATTAGTTTCATCTTCGTGCCAGGGCATGTAGGAGTACAAGGAAATGAGCGGGCTGACAAGCTCGCAGGTGAGGCTACTGTGGAGGGCGGACGCGCCATGGACCAGGCTGACATTCTGAATGCTCTACGAGAAGTAAGACTTTTGCGAGAACCAAGTGATGACTGTGAATCTACAACAATGGCCAGACTGCGAGAGCAGCAAATTAAAAGAGGGGTTGGCCAAACAAGAACACTACGCAGGAAGCCAAAGAAGATTGATAAACCAACACAGAACTGGTGTCGTTAGCCGCTACACGCTGCGGGGTTTGCTGAGGAGGGGATCCGAGCACTTATGGACTGAATGGTTCGATGTGCAACGAGGATGATCTGTCGACTAACTAACTAACTAACTAACTAGATTGCACAACTTACGTGAAATTAACTAGATAAATCCTTCAAAAAAACCAGATAGAAGAAACCCAGTCCAAGCTGGCCAACTTGAAGCGCACACATAGTTCTGCCTACTACGTCACCAAAGAATTGAGCTTGTATGGCTACTTGAAGTTCACTAAATTCTGTACAGAAGCAGTGTACAAGGTGAAAATCGCAGAGAATGCTCGCCTCAACAAATCACTGAGCACTGAAAAGGTAACAACGTCAGTACTAGACAACCCAGAGAAGTATGTGAGGAACTTATCGTCATGCGTACTCAACAACATTGAAACGGAGGCCCTTGCATACGGATTAAAATTATGCATAAAGCCTAAACACATCAACCGTGTTGAGTCGCAAGCACAGTTTGAAATGTTGTTTGATCAAGTCTCCAAGTTATCACCTACTTCTGCTGAGTCGGTCGGGTGGCTGAAGGCCAAACTGGTAGATTTAGAACACCAGTATCGCACAACACCCTCTAAACAGACGTGTCCGCTGACCAACGAACACCTTACTGCCTTAAAAGCGTTAAAGGCTAACAAAACCCTCGTCATATTGAAACCTGACAAAGGGAGCGGTACAGTACTGATGGACATGTCAGATTACCAGAGAAAAATGGATGTAATATTGTCAGATGAATCCAAATTCAGGATAGATCAAAAAGTAAACAAGTCGGAGGACCTGGATGCTATAATGAGGAAAGAGATCCAGTCACTTGTGAATGCGGGACTCATCAGTGAGGCCACTGCAAAAACGCTCACACCACGTGGCTCGCACACTCCTCAGATGTACGGTCTACCCAAACTTCACAAGCCCGGCATCCCGCTAAGACCTATCCTGTCCATGGTTAACTCTGCACAACACCGAATGGCGAGATGGTTAGCCGAAATGGGTCAACAAGATACTACACACAGGAGATGCTAGCCGCGAGGAGCCGACACACCGGAAGCTCCCGGCGTCTTCAATCGGCAGGCACATTGTCGCCTGTGGCCATGTTGTGTCCCGAGACACTGCATTTCGCGTGTTGTTTAACACACAAAATACTCGCTTGTTAAAATTTGCAGAAGCAATTATCATCTATCAACGCAAGCCAGAATTGTGTAAACAGAAAGACATGTTAGTCAGTTTAAAATTACCGTGGTAGATAATTGACATTACTGTGCGAATATGTGTATATTTCAACTTGAAGGATTTATCTAGTTAATTTCACGTAAGTTGTGTGATTTCTGCAGTATGTACCTGACGAGATGCAGCGAAATATGCCAGGCAATAAATCGTGCAATCTATTGTTTGTGTCTTCGTTATTCAAATTCATTACGGGAAAACATTGGTTTGAAAAACTAGATTGTGTTGGAACGATTTCGAATGACACTGATTAGCCAGCTTGAGTCACGTTGTCTATGATGTAATGGTATTACAGTAAAGTAGCTGTTGATTTGGGTCCACTATCAGGAAATCAGTGGTGTATCGGATTTAATCAATTTAATCAAATCACTTCCGTCGGAAACCACGCCTTCCAGAAGTGTTCTGTCCAAGCCACTGTGAGGTTTCATGTGTTAAAAGTATTTCAGTTTCATGTGTAATATCGCAGTCAAAAGTGTGCCCGCTCCCTGGCCTAGGGGTTAACGTCTTTCTCCATAATCCCGTATGTCCACGTGAGAAACGTAACCTGCGCGAGAATCGGTAGCGGTTCTTGCCGCGTTGGTAACTTGCGCGGTATGCGAGCCGGTCGCTCAGAAAGCAATGGCAAACTACTGAGCGTAATCTTGCCAAGAAATCAACAATCAGCTGAAAGATGCTGATGTTGACAGCAATGTCCTGTAAAGGATATGTGAACAAACAAACAAAAACCACCAGTGTCAGCTGGAACAGTCTACTGTATGTAACGCTGGTATATGTCTGCCTGGGGGAGGCTACGGTGACCTAGTACCTAGAGCTCACCTGCCAGGCCCGCTGCTCGTGGGCCCCAATCTGCATGGAGGCTTGTGTTAAACCATGGTTCTCAACCTTTTTTGGCCCGTGCCCACTTTCACTATATTTTCAGAACGCCTTAATTTTTTGTATTTCCTACCTAAATACTTGGGCCGTGCCCCCCCCCCCCCTTTCATATTTACTACCTAAAATTCCCGCCCCACCCCTACACAGTATACGTAATAATGGAAGCTAAATTTAATAGCACATACTAAAACAAGTCTAGACGTTCACATAAAACATTATTTGTGGGTCTACTTACTTTATAAATTGAATTTTAGAAGGGTGAGACGTACAGAACCGTACAGTATGAAGGGAAAACAATACCAAGTAATCGGTTCTTGTATTAATGAGATCTTGAAGTAATCTTAATCCCTCCCCCCTGGAAACCCTAAAATTCCCCCCTGGGGTGGGGTGGAGGGGGAATTCCCACCGGTTGAGAGCCACTGTGTTAAACTGACCAACGGACACTGACTATAGCACCCACCCCGCACCGACTGGGCCATCAGAACGTGGGTGGAGCACCACACGGCCGGCCGGTGCGTTGCGGGGCTAGAGGGCCTCTACTTGTGTTATATTTCTGTTGTAGGGTGCCGCTGTCGCACAATGGCTTGCCAGCTGGCGGGTCCAGTGCTCATGTACTTGAATAACACGAAAGAGGCGTGGATGTGGAGAAAGAGGCATGGATCTGGAGAAAGAGGTTGGATCTGGAGAAAGAGGTTGGATCTGGAGAAAGAGGTTGGATCTGGAGAAAGAGGCATGGATCTGGAGAAAGAGGCATGGATCTGGAGAAAGAGGCGTGGATCTGGAGAAAGAGGTTGGATCTGGAGAAAGAGGTTGGATCTGGAGGAAGAGGCGTGGATGTGGAGAAAGAGGCATGGATCTGGAGAAAGAGGCATGGATCTGGAGAAAGAGGTTGGATCTGGAGAAAGAGGGTGGATCTGGAGAAAGAGGCATGGATCTGAAGAAAGAGACATGGATGTGGAGAAAGAGACATGGATGTGGAGAAAGAGGCAAGGATCTGGAGAAAGAGACATGGATGTGGAGAAAGATACATGGATGTGGAGAAAGAGGCATGGATCTGGAGAAAGAGGCGTGGATCTGGAAAAAGAGGCGTGGATCTGGAGAAAGAGGCATGGATCTGGACTGCCTGGTTGGTCCAGACACTAGGACATGCCAGGCAAGTGGGCGTGGTCGGGGTGATATTGACCACATCAGCCACAGACTGCTGGTTGGTCGACACACGTGTAGGGCTAACATGATTGGTCTACACACACATGGGGGTTAGCTTGATTGGTCTACACAAATATGGGGCTAACATGATTGGTCTATACAAATATGGGACTAACATGATTGGTCTACACACATATTGGGCTAACACGATTGGTCTATACACACATGGGGGTTAGCTTGATTGGTCTACACAAATATGGGGCTAAAATGATTGGTCTACACAAATATGGGACTAACATGATTGGTCTACACACATATTGGGCTAACATGATTGGTCTACACACATATTGGACTAACATGATTGGTCTACACAAATATGGGGTTAACATGATTGGTCTACACAAATATGGGGCTAACACGATTGGTCTACACAAATATGGGGTTAGCATCATACACCGAGCATAGCTCACAGCTTAGAAAACCCTCTTTGACTTGTTTCTGTTATAATGATGTACTGAGTATAGTGCTGTGTGTATTGTGTTTTGAACATTGAGTATTTGTATCTAACGCAACAGGTAAATCACGTGTTTAATGTTACAATGCAGTTTATTGATACTGTAGGTGGTAGTTTGTGAGCAAAGCCGGAGGGAACACGGGCAATGAGCAAGCACACTGAGAAACATCTCATGGCAGGGGACATATGCTTATTAAGAAAAATGCAAAGAATATCAATGAAGGATGAAAAACCGAATAAGTTCTTCAAGTAAAAAATAAAAACCGCAAATTTATTTGAGAAATCGGACATAAGACAGTCAAGATCTTTTAAGCACATTATGCGTCATCATCATCATCATCATCATCTTCCACTTCTGCCGTCAAGCGTCGTGGGGAGGAATAATTTGCGTTCCAGCGCCCGGTGGACGGCACTGGATAGTGTCATTCCGTGTGGTTGTACAATGTCTCTGATGTCGTCAATCCATTTTCTTCTTGGACGTCCTCGTGGTCTCGTCGCAGATGATCTTTGATGTGCTTTCCGGCATGACACATGATTGATTGATTGATTGACACACTTGGTGGGACAAGAGTGAAAGGGTGATCAAGAGACACATACCTGTGTGGCTTGGCCAGGTGACATCACTGAGACTAGACCACAGATCCGATCCAATACTGATGGCCGTGTGAGAATGCCAACCATCACCGCCTATGCTCCTCGGCACGGCACTTGATGAAATTATAGGATACACGCCTAGATAAACAGTGTTGTATAAACTACAGGATACACGCCTAGATAAACAGTTAGTGTTGTATAAACTACAGGATACACACCTAGATACACGGTGTTGTATAAACTACATGATACACGCCTAGATAAACAGTTAATGTTGTATAAACTACAGGATACACGCCTAGATAAACAGTTAATGTTGTATAAACTACAGGATACACGCCTAGATAAACAGTTAATGTTGTATAAACTACAGGATACACGCCTAGATAAACAGTTAATGTTGTATAAACTACAGGATACACGCCTAGATAAACAGTGTTGTATAAAATACAGGATACACGCCTAGATAAACAGTGTTGTATAAACTACAGGATACACGCCTAGATAAACAGTGTTGTATAAACTACAGGATACACGCCTAGATAAACAGTGTTGTATAAACTACAGGATACACGCCTAGATAAACAGTGTTGTATAAACTACAGGATACACGCCTAGATAAACAGTGTTGTATAAACTACAGAATACACGCCTAGATAAACAGTGTTGTATAAACTACAGGATACACGCCTAGATAAACATTGTTGTATAAACTACAGGATACACGCCTAGATAAACAGTGTTGTATAAACAACAGGATACACGCCTAGATAAACAGTGTTATATAAACTACAGGATACACGCCTATATAAACAGTGTTGTATAAACTGCAGGATACACGCCTAGATAAACAGTGGTGTATAAACTACAGGATACGCGCCTAGATAAACAGTTAGTGTTGTATAAACTACAGGATACACTCCTAGATAAACAGTGTTGTATAAACTACAGGATACATGCCTAGACAAACAGTGTTGTATACACTGCAGGATACACGCCTAGATAAACAGTGTTGTATAAACTACAGGATACATGCCTAGATAAACAGTGTTGTATAACTACAGGATACATGCCTAGACAAACAGTGTTGTATAAACTACAGGATACACGCCTAGATAAACAGTGTTGTATAAACTACAGGAGACACGCCTAGATAAACAGTGTTGTATAAACTACAGGATACACGCCTAGATAAACAGTGTTGTATAAACTACAGGATACACGCCTAGATAAACAGTGTTGTATAAACTACAGGATACACGCCTAGATAAACAGTGTTGTATAAACTGCAGGATACACGCCTAGATAAACAGTGTTGTATAAACTGCAGGATACACGCCTAGATAAACAGTGTTGTATAAACTAAAGGATACACGCCTTGATAAACAGTGTTGCATAATCTACAGGATACACGCCTAGATAAACAGTGTTGTATAAACTACAGGATACACGCCTAGATAAACAGTGTTGTATAAACTAAAGGATACACGCCTTGATAAACAGTGTTGCATAATCTACAGGATACACGCCTAGATAAACAGTGTTGTATAAACTACAGGATACACGCCTAGATATACGGTGTTGTATAAACTACAGGATACACGCCTAGATAAACAGTGTTGTATAAACTACAGGATACACGCCTAGATAAACAGTGTTGTATAAACTACAGGATACACGCCTAGATATACAGTGTTGTATAAACTACAGGATACACGCCTAGATAAACAGTGATGTATAAACTACAGGATACACGCCTAGATAAACAATGTTGTATAAACTACAGGATACACGCCTAGATAAATAGTGCTGTATAAACTACATGATACACGCCTAGATAAACAGTTAATGTTGTATAAACTACAGGATACACGCCTAGATAAACACTGTTGTATAAACTACAGGATACACGCCTAGATAAACAGTGTTGTATAAACTGCAGGATACACGCCTAGATAAACAGTGTTGCATAAACTACAGCATACACGCCTAGATAAACAGTGTTGTATAAACTGCAGGATACACGCCTAGATAAACAGTTAATGTTGTACAAACTGCAGGATACACGCCTAGATAAACATTTAATGTTGTATAAACTGCAGGATACACGCCTAGGTAAACAGTGTTGTATAAACTATGGGATACACGCCTAGATAAACAGTTAATGTTGTATAAACTACAGGATACAAGCCTAGATAAACATTTAGTCTATATATATAAAACAGAATGTGTCTGGGTGGGGATGTATTTGCTGCGTTCGCGTTCCATCCGATTGAGCTGAAATTTTCTACATGTATTCTTTTCATTCCCGTGCAGGCAACTGTCAAAGGTTTTTTGTTTGTTTGTTTCAGCTATTTACTTACTAAAATTTAATGT
Organism: Cepaea hortensis; assembly: GCA_963921405.1. Lineage (NCBI taxonomy): Eukaryota > Metazoa > Mollusca > Gastropoda > Stylommatophora > Helicidae > Cepaea > Cepaea hortensis. Next base: position 2,821,033 of record OY992883.1, on the reverse strand, counting down.
TTAAATTTACGTTATAATTTTTATATAGCAAGGGGACTTAACAAAAGAGAAGTTATTTCAAGGGGCATAACTTTTAATATCATTGCTATATACTTTATATATAGATTTTTGCATTGTTTTCAAAGATTTATAAAGTCTTTGTCTATAGTTATTTACAGACATATGAGTTATAATAAATATTGATATAATCTTTAAGGCATTTTCAAAGTTTTCATAAAAATAATGCATCTATTTAAATAGTGAAAATTTTTCTAACTCATCTTTTGGACTCAAGTTATCTACAGTCATATAGGTGATTGAAAACAGTTTTCATTAAAAATAATGGATGGTGTGTGGAAGGACATTCTTAAGTTAATTAGTATGAACTGCAGGATCCCAAAGTAACGATCGTAATTGAAAACATAGAGAAGGAAAAGACCAAGGCTATGATTCACTGGATGCCGACAACCGCAAAGATTGAGACAGTGAAGCAAATAGCCGCGGATATTTCGGGAGATATAAACGCGGAAGTGCATAAACTGAAAAACAGCACGGACAAGTGGTTATTTCTGTGCAACCCGAAAGAACCTCTGCCACATTACGTGGACATGGAGTTGGACGGGGTAGAAGACAAGCTACACCGTCTCTTCATCACAGTTCCGGGGCGCCGTACGGCATGTACAGTCTGTGGGGAAGACTCCCACTGGAGTAATAAATGTCCGGCCAAAGTACAAACCCAGAAGGCACCTATACTGGCACAAAAAGTCACTTCGAACTCCCAGACAGATCAACATAGTAAGGAGGATGAAGACGGTTTCCAGCTGGTCAGTCGGAAAAGGGGACGCTCAACCAAGAGCCTGTCTGACGGTGAGAGCTCGACACCTCCAGCCTGCCAAACACAGGTTACCACGCTGCCGCCCCTCAACAACCACGACTACCCTACACCGCCTGAAGCGAACAGGTCAAACAAAAAGAAATGCGTAAGTAATTATACTGAACAGATAACGACCAGCGCCATGACCGAAATAGACAGTGATAACATTAACACACCACCACGACAAAGAAACCTGTCAGATTCTTCACCACGCCTCGTTATTGACTTAGAGATTTCGAGCCCGGCGAAGGAATCTACTGACAATCTCCAGAAATGATAACAGGAATACAGACAGTTTTGAAACAAGAAATATAATTATGCTCAACCGTTTCTTATTTTACAACAAAAATGGCAGCGGAAATTAAAATAATGAGTATTAACATTCGAGGTATAAGATCCAAAATTAATCATCTTATACCACTCATACACAAATATAAACCTGATTTTATACTCATTCAGGAAGCTAACGTTAAAACCGATGAACACGCATCATATATCACAACATGCTTAGGTCTAAGACACTCATGTTTTCGTCTTAGTACGCAACATATCGGATTGGGTACAGCAATAATACAGACATCGGACAGGTGGCAGATTATAGAGAAGGACAGGGACTGCCAGGGTAGGATAGCTATAGTACAGGTGAGAAATAACATAAATAAATACACAATTGTCAACATACACGCACCGCCTGACTACAGAAATCAGCCGCTCTTCTACCAAACACTTGAAAATTTATTATCACGCTCATATCGGGGTCACAACATCATTCTAGGGGGTGATTTTAATTGCGTACTTTCGGCGCACGACCTTATAAATGGAGATGTAAGAATGCAAATTAGAAACACAACGGGGGAGGAGGAACATCAATTAGACACATTGCAAACAATTTTAGATATCCATGGGTTAACAGATGCATACAGGCAGATGCACCCCCATGGAACAGATACAACACACACAAACAATGCGCATAACAGAGCAGCGCGATTAGATAGAATTTATGCGCCCATAGCACATCATATAACACAAGTCAAGCATTTACAGGAGACACTGAACTTCACAGATCATAAGGCGGTAGTTGCAACAATAAACACAGTACAAGCAACACCACATCTTAGAAGATCTCCCCATTGGAAACTGAACTGCACACTTTTACAAAATCAGGACTATGTAGATTGCATAACAAAACTGATCCTCACATACACAAGTGATATACCGGAGGGTAAAGCGCGAGAACTCTGGGAAACACTTAAACAAACTATACGAGAGAGAACACAAACACTAGCAGCAGTAATACACAAGCAAAAACTACAACAAGAAAAAGTATTGGAAAATGCAATTAAGCTCTTACTACAGACAGACAAAAATTCACCACACATCATAGCATTACAGGAAGAATTAGATCTCCACAGACATCATCGATTTCAGGGGGCTTTACTGCGAACAAAGTTACAAACTATAACACAAGAGATACCGAGTAAACAATACCTAGCTTTAGAACAAAACATACAGCGCAGCAGACAAATAGGCCAGATAATTGACAGGGAAGGAAATATACAAGTCGAGCCACAACAAATAGCCTTAGCCTTTGAAGATTATTACAGGAACCTTTATACAGAGGAAAACACACAGGCGCACGTGCAAGAACACTTTATGAAATTCACAAAAGAACTCACAGAGGAACAGAAACTAACACTAGATACTGAATTAACACTAACAGATATAACACAAGCGGTTCATGGAATGCAGAAGGGCAAATCGCCTGGCCCTGACGGTATTACTGCTGAATTCTATCAGTTTTTCTTTCCTCTTCTAGGTCCACTTTTACTAGCAGTATTCTCTGAATCTTTCCACAAACATGAACTCCCATCCAGTTTCAACACGTCTTACATCACTCTTATTCCGAAGGAGAACACTGACAAGACACTTTTAAAGAGTTACAGACCTATCTCGCTTTTAAATGTAGACTACAAGATTTTAACAAAGACTTTGACAAATAAATTGAAACCAGTAATGGCATCTCTCATTCATGAAGACCAGCAATGTAGTGTACAACACCGGAATATCCAGCAACACACACACTTCATAAGGGACATCATCAACTACTTCTTCTTCTTCTTCTTCAGCGTTCCGAGCCATTGAGGTTCTTTGCTGCAAATACAATCCGTCTCCATTCGTCTCTCTGGTGGACCTTCTCTTGCCAGTCGTTGATTCCAAGTGCTTGTAGGTCTGTACATGTATTATCTCTCCACCGCCTTCTTGGTCTACCTCGGGGTCTACGGTCATTTATTTCCTGAGTGTAAGCGAGTTTTGTTTCCCTATTATCTTCCATTCTTTCTATATGCCCCAGCCATTGTAGTCTATTAGCCTTCATGATACCAGTGATTAGCGGGGACTTAAACAGATCATAAATGTCTTTGTTACTTCTTCTTTTCCACTCTCCACTTTGTGTATCCCTAATGGGTCCAAAGATGCGTCTTAAAATTTTGTTCTCAAAGGTTTGTAACAAGGCTTCGTCTCCTTTCGTTGTACTCCAGGTTTCAGAGCCATACAGCACAACTGGTCTGATCAGTGTTTTGTATATTGTGATTTTGGTGTTACGAGATAGCGCCTTTGATTTTAGTAGATGTTGTAGTGCATAGTATATCTTATTTCCAGAGTTGATTCTAGTTTGTATTTCTTCCCTTATGATGTTGGAGCAGTTGAAGATCGTACCCAGGTATTTGTATGTTTCCGTTCTTTTAATGGTCATATTATCTATTTGTATGTGGCCAGAGTTTCTAGCCATTCCGTCTCTTGAAATTACCATATATTCTGTCTTATCTTGGTTGATAACCAACCCCATCTGTTGGGCTTTTTCCTTTAAGTGAGTCAATATTTCCAATGTCTTTTGTTCACTTTGCCCTATAATATCTATATCATCTGCATAACCAAGCAGCTTGGATGTTCCTCCAATATCACATTCCTCCTTTACCTTCCTTACAACTTTCTCTAGAGCCAGATTGAAGAGTAGCGGCGATAGTGCATCACCCTGTTTCAAGCCAGATGTTATTTGGAAGGGGTCTGATTTCCTGCCTTTATATGTTACTATATTATAAGTATCTTCCATGCATAGTCTGGTCATGTTGATTAACTTCCTTGGTATTCCAAATTCCTGCATAGCATTCCATAGACTATTCCTATGGACACTATCATAAGCCTTTTTAAAATCCACAAAAATGTTATGGAGATCTCTTTTATATTCCCAATGTTTCTCGGCTATTTGTCGTAAGATAAATATCTGATCTATTGTTGATCTGTTTTGTCTAAAACCCGCCTGGTAGTCACCTAATATGTCTTCTGAATATGGTTTTAATCTATTTAGTAATACTGCGGATAGTATCTTATAGCTTGTGGACAGTAGTGATATTCCTCTATAATTTCCACATTGGAACTTGTCTCCTTTCTTAAAGATAGGTATCAATAATGACTCTTTCCAGTCATGGGGTAATTCTTCTGTCCTCCAGATTTTTATTATTAGTTCGTATAGCTTTAGATGTAATGCATGGCCACCTGCCTTTATAAATTCAGCAGCAATTCCATCAGTCCCAGTTGCCTTATTGTTTTTAAGTCGTGTGATTACATATAGGATTTCTTCAAATGTAGGTTCTTCAATTTGTGGTTCGCATGTTAGAACCTCTTCCTGTGAGAAAATGTTACTTGGAGCTTCACAATTTAGTAATTCAATAAAATATTCTTTCCATGTGTTGCACATTTCCTCATTGGTATTTATCATATTCCCATTTTTGTCTTTTAAACCATATGTGTTTTGTTGGTGCCCTCGTTTCATTGACTTCAGTTCTTTAAAAAAATTTCTGGATTCATTTTTCTGGTGATTAGTTTCCATATCTTTGATTATATTACTCATATATTCTCGCTTCTGCTGTCTGACTATTTTTGTAGCCTCTTTACATTCATTTCTATAATGCTCTTCCTTTTGGATGTTATTGATGTCATTTAACCATACATGTCTGGCATTCTTCTTCCTAATGACTGCTTCTTCACATTTTTGATTGAACCATCTGTTCTTTCTATGCGTGGTTAACACACCGAGACATTCTTCTGCGGTAGACTGAATTGTATTCTTGATGTTCAACCAAGTTTGGTCAATGCTTTCCTCCAAAGGGTTTTGCAGAGTTTCAAGTTTACATTTTATTTCATCTGTAAATTTCTCTTTGACTGTAATGTCTTGCAGTTTTTCTCTGTTATATGTTGGGTGTAATCTTTGTAATTTAGTATAGAAAGCTCTCTTAAGTTTTATTTTAAATTTTGCTCCAACGAGGAAGTGGTCACTGTGGCACTCAGCTCCTCTATAACTTCTGACTTGCTGTATGTTTGATGCATTTCTGTTGTTAATTAAAATGTGATCTATTTGATTATAGGTTCTCTTGTCACATGATTTCCAAGTTTGTTTGTGTATATCCTTTCTTTGTAGTCTGGTACTGCTAACCTGCAGTCCTTTGGCTTCTGCCAGGTTGATGACTCTCCATCCATTATCATTTGAAGTTGTATGTAGGCTTTCCATACCGGCCACTTTTTTATTAGTTTGCTCTCTACCTATTTTTGCATTGAAGTCTCCCAGCACAATCAGGATGTCCTGTTTGGGGGTTTCTTCTATGACATCTTCCAGATCATTATAAAAGTCTTCTTTAATATCATCTTCTTTCGCTTCAGTAGGTGCATGTACATTAATCATCGTTATATTTTTCCATTTACCTTTTATTCGTAATTTACTAATCCTGTCATTAAAAGCTTTAAAGTTTAAAACGTTCCCCCATAACTCTTTTTTGATGACAAATCCTGTTCCTAATTCATGTTTATTTTGGGTGTTTCCTCCATATATTATAATCATTCCATTTTGCTCTAAAGTACCCTCTCCTGGCCACCTTATTTCTTGAATTGCTGTTATATCCATTTGATATTCAATCAGCTCCCGGGTTAGTTCTTCGGCCGCTCCAGCTCGATATAGTGTCCGTACATTCCATGTTCCAAATCTCAAAAGTCCTTTAACGTTCCAAGGTCGTTGTCCAGATAAGTCAGTCCGATATCGAGGCTCATGTATTTGTTTCGTAACAAAGAAAGGTTTTTACAAAGGTGGGGATGTTAACCCCACGCTTCAACCCCCAACCTGGAGGACCAGGGTGTTTCTCTTTGTCTGTTCTCTACCCTTTGACCTGTCCGGCTTGGGAGGCCCTGCTGGTAGCTACGCTACCGCCGGCATAGCTCTCAGGGTCATTGAGAAACTCAAGCTCCCCCACCACGACAAGGTGGAAACACCATCGGGGGAGATCATCAACTACACACATCTGAAAAACTGTCAGTCCTCAATTCTCTCTTTAGATCAAGAAAAAGCATTCGACAGAATATCTCACTCATACCTCCACAAAACTCTCTCACACTGCAACGTGGGAAATTATTTTCGGACATGGGTCAAAATTTTATATTTGAAACCGGAAAGTCGGATTCTATTAAACCATACCCTAACCAATTCTTTCAGGTTGACTAGGTCAGTGAGACAGGGATGTCCCTTGTCCCCTTTACTGTACGTTGTCGCTCTAGAGCCACTTCTAGAAAAGATACGCCAGGACGACAATGTCAGGGGTACGTTCATACCAGGGAAGGGTGAACAAAAGCTGCGTGCTTATGCGGACGATACCATTTTCTTTCCGACCACTGAAAAATCTGTACGGATCATTTTGGAGACGTTCTCGTTTTTCGGCAAAGGGAGTGGGGCAAAATTAAACGTCCAAAAATCTACTATAATGGGCTTAGGCAAATGGAAAAATAAGGCGGATTTTCCATTTGACTTAACATCAAACAATCTTATAAAAGTGTACGGAATAGTCTTCCCATGTCAACCAAATCAGACACACAAAGACACTTGGCAACATCTAGAGAAGAAAATAACAGATATGTTACAGAGATACAAATACAAAACAACTACCATATTTGGTAGAAGTACCATTGTTAATACATATGTAATTCCAAAAATACTATATCTGTGCACAATCCTAGATCCCCCACGTCAAACTGTCACAAACATAAACAAGGAGATTAGACGCTTTGTGTTTGGCAGCACCATCTACAGTATCAAACATACTACACTCATGCAAGACAAAAAAGATGGAGGTATCGCCCTCCAAGACATAACAACCAAAATACAAACACTTAGGATCAAACACGTAGGTGAAATCCTACAACACCCAGAAAAACACCCTTTAGCACACTATTACATTGGAATTAGGCTATCTTCTTTAAAACCTATTAGGAATACATCCTCACATTATTTTGGCACTCTCCCAACGTTCTACAAAACATGTATTTCAGCCATTAAAGGACATGAAAAATTACTACACAAGAAAACACATACAATCTACAGGCATTTAGTTAAATTACAAGCAACTCCGGTACATCTCAGAATTAAAAGAGGACATAGATATTTCATAAAAGATTATACCGAAATTTTCTCAAATATTCACAACAAGCAGATTACTCCAAAAGCAAGGGAAATTACATATAGGCTTGTTTACAGCATGACCCCAACAACAGAGAGAACAGCAAAAATAACTAAACAAATACTACAGTGTCAGCTTTGTAGACGGAACGTCCAAGAATCAGAAGAGCACATCTATTACGAATGCAACACAATCATGCCAACAAGAAATCTCCTACAAAACATCCTAAACACTCATTTGAAACAAAGAACAGATGTTTACAAAGCAATCATGATAAATTCCATTCCTTACTCCACACAAGACACCCATACAAAGTTACTTGTTCTATTGGCAGAGTACAGAAATCGTATATGGACATTAAGAAACAAAGCACTATACAATTACAGAACAATCAACAAAGAAATTGTCCAACAACTTTATCAACAAAAAGTCGCAAACATTATAATCTTAGTCCCACAAGCGCAAATCTCGTAAAATATTTGGCTGAAGACAGCACATATTACAGTAGAAGCAAATAACTTGTTTTAAATAAAGGATACTACAACTGTAAATGTATTTATTGATGGTATTAATAATCTTACAATGATATTATTATTATTATTAATACTATTATTATTACTGCTACTATTATTATTAATTTACCCATTATTATATTTGAATGTGCAACATGAAATATATTGTGAATGGGTGTCTGTGCCGTTGGCAGTAACATATGTATGCGTCTGTGTGTGGATGCAGGTGTGTGTGCGTGTGTGGTGCATGAATTTGCACGCGCATGTGTACGAGTGTGTGTGTGCGCGCACGCGCGCGTGCGTGCGTGTAGCAGTCTTTAAACCAAGTCGGTATCTTAAGTATTAAAATGATGTTATACGGTAATGATATGTTTCAAAAGAAAAAATAAGCACCACCATGTATAAACAAATTCGATGAGTCCTTTAAGTACCCAGTAAGCTAAGGTGGCTTTTAGTGGCCAGGTTTTAAGTCCTTCCCATTGTATATAAAACCCAGACACTATCACAATTTTGGACCAATTATCTCCCTAGGGACAGACCATGGACCCTAATTACTAGTAGTAAATCCCTTATTCTTGTCCCCCAAACAAAAGATATCATGGACTAGAGCGTCACCCTGAAATTTGTCATCAGGCAACAACACCAACGACCTTCGCCTCGGGAGCTTAGTGACCCAGAAATTACAAGGAAGCCACATTTTAATGGAAATGATAGTTTAAAGTTTATTGTCCAAGCGCGGGGCATTTAAATGTACTGCGGTCTCCAGAAAGCATGAGATTGTGTGTGCGTGTGTTTTGTGTGTGTGCGTGTGTGTGTGTGTGTGAGAGAGAGAGAGAGAGAGAGAGAGAGAGAGAGCGAGAGAGAGAGAGAGAGAGAGAGAGAAAGAGAGGAGAGGGAGAGATGGTCATATTATCATAACTGTATATATTTTTGTATATGTTTCATTCACAATGTCACACTTAACACTAACAAACGGCAACGCTCTGTAATATACACAAACAAAAGAAACACACACTACAACTTGTAAATACACATTGCTTTGTATGAAATAAAAGTTGAAAAAAAAAAAAAAAAAGTTAATTTTTTTTTGTTACATGAATTTAATGAGACGCTCCCCGCCAGGAGCTGGGCAAAGCCGCGCCGGGTCAGATAGATAGACAGACAGATAGTCGGGAACGGGAGCTTATGTGACTACTTATATGAATTAAATGAGATGCTCCCCACCAGAGGCTGGGCGAAGCCGGGCCGGGTCAGACAGACAGATAGTCGGGAACGGGAGCTTATATGACTACTTATATGAATTAAATTAGATGCTCCCCACCAGGCACTGGGTGAAGCCGGGTCAGACAGACAGACAGACAGACAGATAGTCGGGAACGGGAGCTTATATGACTACTTATATGAATTAAATGAGATGCTCCCCACCAGGGACTGGGTGAAGCCGGGCCGGGTCAGCTAGTGTTGTATAAACTACAGGATACACGCCTAGATACACAGTGTTGTATAAACTACAGGATACACGCCTAGATACACAGTGTTGTATAAACTACAGGATACAGGCCTAGATAAACAGTTAGTGTTGAATGATTATGTCAACTATATCTTGTTGATTCAGTATAGCTCTGGCGTCCCAAGCAATAGACCGGGCAGTTGCCTTAATTTGTTTTATCTTGTTTGATTGAGATTGGTGGGACACTGGAGTTTGATTCTTGACATGGAGCGGGCTACAAGTGAGCGGAGCATGACAGTTTGTTGGTGCGCGGGGCACGCACGTACGTTGACTAGATTCAGGAGAAGACAATGCCACAATGCCCTCCTGTATTGGGGATTGCGAGTTCCATCGACTTCCTAGACGGACGCGTTGTGAATGAGTGGTAGAATGGTACAGCCACAATGCCCTCCTGTATTGGGGATTGCGAGTAATGACGACGTCCTGGACGGACGCGTTGTGAATGAGTGGTAGAATGGTACAGCCACAATGCCGGTGTTTTGCGTTAGTTTTTTTAATGCTGCATATCCCTTACAGGACGTTGCAGTCTACACCAGCATTTTTTAGCTGCTGTTGATGTACTAGGCAAGTGTTTACGTTCAGTAGTTTGGTTAGTTTTGTTATGTTGTTAATAAGTTTTATGCACGATTGTTATTATGCAGATGTGATCATGTGAAGAAGTGTGATGAGAATAGATGATGAAACATGGTCCGAGTTTTGTGATATTATTCGTCTAAATCTGTGACTCTGGCATGAGAGATGAGGAATGAGAGTAAGCGACAAGTTGTTAGCAAATAAGGGCAACTATGAAGATCTCATACCCAATTACACTAAACCATAGTAGCCCTGGTGCAGATACCTTTACCCAGCAGTGATGGAGCATAGAGGTTGCGCTGTGATTAAGTTATAACCATGGTAGCGACGTATCAATGATCTAGACAACGAACTAAATGTCGCTCCGTGACAGTTCTGAACAAAAGCATGATATTTGACAAATGTCTTCATTGTTCAATAGATCTTGGCAAATGTCTTCCTTATTCAATAGATCTGGCAAATGTCTTCCTTCCTCAATAGATCTTGGCAAATGTCTTCCTTGTTCAATAGATCTTGGCAAATGTCTTCCTTGTTCAATAGATCTTGGCAAATGTCTTCCTTGTTCAATAGATCTTGGCAAATGTCTTCCTTGTTCAATAGATCTTGGCAAATGTCTTCCTTGTTCAATAGATTGGCGGGACACTGAAGTTATGGCTCTGAACAAAAGCATCAGATCCTGTGTCTTCCTCGTGTTATCTTGTTTGGCTGAGATTAGTGGCACACTGGGGACAGCACCAAAGCCGAAAGATACTTGGTGTGTTACTGGTGGGACATATGTTTGGTTGCTAGCTTGTGTTCCCTTTCGTGTTTAGAGGATAGCACGGGGTAGAGATGGCAGCCAGATGTGTATAGAACAATCAACAGACATGTATGTGGTGAGACACAGGGTAGAGATGGCAGCCAGATGTCAATAGAACAATTAACAGACATGTATGTGGTGAGACACAGGGTAGAGATGGCAGCCAGATGCGTATAGAACAATATACATATACAATTAAAGAAGGTCAAAAATACACCAAGAAACACACAATTATATGTACGTGCACTGACGAGTGAGAAGATAAAAGATAAATTCAACATAGAGGTAAAGAACAGATGTGATACATTGTCCGATCTGGAAATTCTATTTCAAGATGTCAGCGACCAATGGGATTTTTTGAAGAACTCAGACAGCCAGGCCGCAGAAACAACTATCCCAAAAAGGAAGTTGATGGGACGTTAGAAATATATGACGGACATCTTAAACCTAAATAAAATAGATATGAAAAACATATTAAGAGATTTATGTGAAAATTAGGATATTGTGCAAAGAGGCAAAAGAAGTGTGGCTTGACGAAAACTGAAGAGAAATTTAAAACCAACACAATACCCAGAATACCAAATGAATGCACAAAAGAATGAAGGACATTATTAGGAAAAGAACACACACATTAACGGGTTGTCTAAACACCACAGATGGCAAAATCATAACAGAAACGTCCAAATGATAAATGCATGGTCAGAGTATGTGACAGACCAAGGTCGAGATCTCTGTCACTGTACTGTCACCAAGGTTGAGTTCTCTGTCACTGTAATGTCACCAAGGTTGAGTTCTCTGTCACTGTACTGTCATCAAGGTCGAGATCTCTCACAAAGACCTGCCACCACCACAGCAATTGTTTAAAACAAACGTTTTGGCTATTTGTGAATTACTCGTATATGCAAGTTTAGCTTCAGTGGTTTGTCATTGATCTGTTGATCCATGAGCGACGACAGTAACTCATACCAAAGTATGAAAATACCAGCTCAAGAAGGCCTGATTCCATATCGCCCCGGAGACAGTATGCACGTGTGTGGTGTGTATGTGGGGGGGGGGGGGGGGGGGGGAATTGTAAACGAAGGTAAGGTTAGTAAGTTCGAAAGCAGAACTACTGTTAGCGTTGTGACAACAACGTTATTGTGTTTTCTTTGCTACCAGGTTTCACATTATTTGTGAGAGACTTTAATTTGGACGTGATCTGTGGTGGCGGAGGTTAGTGTATTCTCTGGAGTGTACTGCCTATATACACTGGAAGTGGTGGCGCTGATATTGTTACTGTGCTAAATACATCAACTGGATAAACTGTAAGTAGTAAATATAGACAAATAACTATCAAATTAATTAAATCTAATTAAATTAATGAACTAAATACCTTCACTTAATTTACTATTTTAAAAAAGGGGGTGTGGGATGGATAATTATCAAAAACATATAAAATTGCCCCAATAACTAGGGACAAATCGGTAGAGGGAAAAAGAGTGGCTAGGTACCCCCCCCCCCCCCACCCCCACCCAAAACAAAATCAGAAAAAAAAGCAAGAAAGCTGGACGGATTAGACACGGAATATAAACAACCAAAAGAAAGTCAAACATCGGAGAAACAGCCCGTAAGTGAGGCCTTGAAGTGGACCTTCAGCTTAGAATAACCCAAATGGAGGGGCGGCAAGTCGCACTGACAGCACGTGACAGAGGAGAGTTCAGTTTAGTTTAGTTTAGTCGATGGATCAACATGACGGCACACGGGTGCAACCCATAAGTGCTCCGTTCTCCTCCTAACTCAAACCTGAGTCTGGATAAATTCAGCTCAGTCCGTAGCACTGGCGAGGATCCTGACACACTTTGGGTAGATTTTTAACTCGAAATTTTGCCCGGGCAGCGCCGTTAGGCTACTCTTTTTTCCATTTTCAACTGCCAAGGGATTTTTTTACGTGCGCAACAATACACACCGGCGTCAGATCTCACTACCCAGAGAACAGGGGAAATGTTATTACTACAAGTCCACGTGAAAACCCGGGACCTCCAGCACTCGAGGCGGATACCATACCTCGAGACCATGCAGCCCCCTGAGAGGAGTGCATCCAACAAGGAGACGATTTCTGGTACCCCCATTGTAGGCGGGCTCCACCTGGCGAGCCAGGTCCATGGTTACCGTGTGAATTGCCTTAATACCGGTGTCCACTTTATAGGGGAGAAGAGCGGACTTGATTGTTGCACACAGCATCAGCTCCAGTGACAACCCCCTACCCTCTCACAGCACTAGCTCTAGACACGATCCCCATCCTATCACAGCACTAGCTCTAACCACGGACCCCCCCCCCCCCCCCCCCATCTTTTCACATCACGAGCTCCGCAGCTCCACCATACAACCTCACAAATAACACCCGGCATTCGTGAACCGAATGATCCGGTCTGAAAACAAACTCTTCTGCGTTCTCCGTCAGGCGAGCCACGTGGCTCGATCAATCCCCCCAGGGAGACAACCCCGCCCCAAATAAGAATACATGCTCTAACATTAGTAGGTCAGTAGAACGCCGATACTTAGCTGTGGCGAGGTCATCCCAGATTAGACGAGCCAAAATATCGTGGCAATGGAAGTCGTTGGGATTCCCTGACCTTTTTTTCACCATATGGATGACGTAAAGGCTGCAACGTGATCTAGTATTTTTCTATTGGTGGCGAGTTTTATCAATGGTCGCAGACAGAACGCAACTGACTGTCTACCCCCGCCAATGCGAGTGTCAGAAATATTTATTACTGGCCTGCATACTTAACATCATCATCAAGTGCCCTGCCAGCCGTTCATGTCTCTCCACAGATCTCGGTCTTTGATGCTCTAGATCAGAGGTTCCCAAACCACGGCCCGCGGGCCACTTGTGGCCCGCCAGCTCTCAGAAAGTGGTACGCTAGGCCTTGTTATTCAATATAATATATTTTAGTAATTTCAAAAATGCACTCGGAGAGCCCCGTCAGCGTGCGATAATTTACTCTGCTCGTGGTTGTTATGCTCAGATATTATCGAATGCGCCTGTTCAGTTCGCAACAAAAAAGTTATGAAGTCCCCCATAGCCCAGCCTTGTCGACCAGTCAGAGTGCGCAAAGCGCCATGGTGTCGTCTGTTACAACTGTTTAGGAGAGTCGGTAGTATTGTTAAAACAACATAGGATGAACCAAATTGGACAGTGTATACACCGACGGTGCTACGGCTTTGACTGGTAAAATATCTGGATGCCCTGCATTATTGGAACAGTTTCTTGGCCGCACTATATAATTACTATATTAAAATATCATTGTATCCTTCACCAAGAAGCTCTGTGTGGAAAGACATTAAATCTTAAAATGTCATGGATGTTGTTCTGAGATGTGTGAACAAAATTCGAAGTAAGGCGCTGAACAGGCGTGAGTTCAGACAGTTTTTATCAGAGACCTGAACGAGGAATACTGTGAGCTACTGTTACACTGTGATGTCAGATGGCTATCTAAAGGGAAAGTTCTGTCACGTTTCTGGGTACTGAAAAATAGTCTCTATCTGTTTCTGTCTGAAATAAATGAATTGCCTACAGACCGGGAATGTCTGATGAACGATGACTGGATTAATGACCTGACATTTTTGGTGGACATCACGTCTCATGTAAACTCTTTAAATGCGGGAATCCAGGGGGGGGGGGGGGACAACCATTCGCAAATTTGTGCGATGGCATTTCTTCATTTAAAATAAGACAGCGACTGTTTATCGTACAGCTGACTGAAGGGACTTTAGAGGCGTTTCCAACTCTGAAGACGCTAATGGTGGAAAAGAAATGTGACTTGTTACAGTACAAAGTAAAAGTTGAACGTCTTCTGGATATCTTTCAGTCGAGATTTCAAGATTTCACAATATAGGAGGATAATGTTGCCCTCTTCATAAATCAATTCGTATTCCCTGATGCCAAACTCTGTCAATTACAGCAAAACCTTCAGCACGAAGTAATTGATTTGAAATGCAATTCTGCACTGAGATGTAAATTTCTGGAGCTGCCTGCTTCAACTTCAGCTGATCATATGATTTCATTCTGTCGACTCTTGCCTGTCGAACAATTTGAACACTTGCGTTCATTCGCCCAGAGATACATTTGTCGTTTTGGTCCTACTTACAGATGCCAGCAGTCATTTTCCGCAATGATCGTTATAAAAAAAGAAAAGAAACAAGCAACGTCCCAGACTCACCGACAGTAACCTAGCTGTGCTTATGACTGTGGGCACGACAGATTTGTGCCCAGACATTGATAAACTGGCATCTGAACTTAAGTAACTTGTTTTGAAGAACAGTTACAATTATAAATTAATTACATTAATAGCGATGTTCGAAACTGATTTAAAATGTATTGTTAAATGAACTTTTGATTTTAAACCAAAAAATGACCACAGTGTAGTATTGACACTGACTGCCTTTAAAGTTTTAGAATTTTGTTGACAAAAGTTAAGAAAGGTAAGAATTATATTGCACAACTTTTAATAATTTTATAACGTTGTGGCCCGCTTAACTACCGAAAATAGTAGATATGGACCCCAGACACGTGCTGGTGGGACAATAATTCTGTCTGTGCTGTGTGGAACCCAGACACGTGCTGGTGGGAGTTGCCATGTTTGTGTGGCTGGGTCACTTACAACTCCCAGAGTATTGTGACAGTTGTCTGGTTGCCATGTTTGTGTGGCTGGGTCACTTACAACTCCCAGAGTATTGTGACAGTTGTCTGGTTGCCATGTTTGTGTGGCTGGGTCACTTACAACTCCCAGAATATTGTGACAGTTGTCTGGGTGCCATGTTTGTGTGGCTGGGTGGACACCAGGCCACACTATACAGACCTTAATGATGTTATTGGGTCTATGGTCAATCCCCACTCCTCACTGGACAGACATATCCTGTTAGCCCCATGTTTGTATAGACCCACTTGCACACGTGACGTTAGCAATACCACGCCGGCCACCATCACTTCCCCAGGCGATGTCTGGTACCAACTGTAGGCGGGCTCCACCTGGCGGCCCAGGGCCCATGGTCACCACTTTAATGTGTGATTGCCTTAGTACTAGTGACCACGTTATAGAGGACAAGAGTGGACTTGATTGTCGCACACAGCACCACCTCTACATCTGATCCCCGACGGATGACTTTCTCACAGCAACAACCAACCGGCACTTTCCACTAACAATCTGCACCCGACAACCTACGCATTCAAAGCAACAATTAGGGCAGTAGTTCCAAGATTACTGTCAAAGACTTCACCATAATGTTGGTTGGTTGCCGCCAAGTGACCTAGTTTGTTTCTATTGGCTGATTGCGAGTATATTTTTGTCAAGTTAACGGGGTTTAGGGGTATGATTCTCGCTGTGGGAATCGGATTACGGAAAGTGTTTGATACCTACTGTTTATTCAGCTCAGATTGATTAACCGCGACTGTCATATATATTTGATGAGAGAATAGAGACGTTTCCCTGTGTGGGAACTAACTATTGAGTGCGTGTGTTGTAGTCTGTGATAGTTGTAACACAGTGTTGGAACCAACTGTTGGCAGCGTGTACTGTAGTCTGTGATAGTTGTAAGACCCAGCTTGACCGCAGACGACTCAGATCCCCCGGTAGCTGAAACAAGGTAAGAGATGTCTTTAGTCTAAATAGTAGCTACCTGCTGTAGACACTGGCCTGCCTCTCCGGTGGTCGAGGATTCCACCCAGCATCACGTGGTTGTCGGGAAATGATTTAGGAAGTACAGGGGGCCGGTATAGCACGGACCACGTTAACCAGCCAGTGCCCAGAGATCTATGAAAGTATGGGTGTAGTACCGCGTCCTTCAGTGGGATAGCACGGACCACGTTAACCAGCCAGTGCCCAGAGATCTATGAAAGTATGGGTGTAGTACCGCGTCCTTCAGTGGGATAGCACGGACCACGTTAACCAGCCAGTGCCCAGAGATCTATGAAAGTATGGGTGTAGTACTGCGTCCTTCAGTGGGATAACACGGACCACGTTAACCAGCCAGTGCCCAGAGATCTATGAAAGTATGGGTGTAGTACCGCGTCCTTCAGTGGGATAGCACGGACCACGTTAACCAGCCAGTGCCCAGAGATCTATGAAAGTATGGGTGTAGTACCGCGTCCTTCAGTGGGATAGCACGGACCACGTTTGCCAGTACCCAGTGATCTAGGGAAGTATGGGTCTAGTAGTACCGCGTCCTTGAGTGGGGTAGCCGGGTGGCTGGCTGTGGGTCACTTACACGTCCAAGAATATTGTGACAGTAGTCTGGTTGCCATGTTTGTATGGCTGGGTCACTTATAATCCACAGAATTTTGTGACAGTTATCGGGTTGCCATGTTTGTGTGGCTGGTAGTCCTCAGTGTCCTAAGTGGAAAAAGTAAAAGAGGACATTGCACGCCAGAAGTTACTGGCTACATGCTGCCAGCCCCACGTGTGTGGACTGACCGGAACTCACAGGGTGATGTGCTCAAAATCTCAGCGGCCGCCTTTACATTCCCAGTCACTTCCTGGTACTCATCGTGATCTGAGTGGACGTGGTAACCATGGACACTGCAACAGTTCTGCTCGGATGGTGAACGCCTCGACAGTCGGGGCCAGGTTGTGTAGAGGTTGTCGCCCATTCTGACAGTCGTGGCGAGATTGTGTACAGGTTGGAGACAACCTATACAGGTTTGAGCATGATGCAAAAGGTCGAGGAGGTTTCTGTACGCAGACAGTGAATTGAATCGCACGGAAGTCTGTTGTCTGTACTCACCTTCATTCTGGGACATGCGTGAGTTGAGGGAAATGAACGAGCTGATAAACTTGCTGGTTCTGCATCCCCTGCAGATGGCCAGTCCATGAATCGTGCAGTGGTTATTAATGCCCTTGGAGCCTTAGAGACTTGTCGAGAGCGGATGACTTTGATGTCAGTGAATAGACATCGTTGTCAAGAATGAGAGGCTCGGGCGTAAGAATTGGCACGGCCAGACACGAGAGACAGACACATCGGGAGAACGAGGGTCCTCGTCAACTAACACAGAACCTGCACTATTACTATTAGCCGCCGGACGCCCATGCATATATTTATGGGGAGAGGGATCTGAGCACATATGGACTTGTCCGGAGTGTAAGGATGAGATCCCAACAGATAACAGATAAACATTACCAAATCTAAGACACAAAATAGGATAGTGAATTTCCAAGTAGAAAAACACAAATTAAAAACGTGTGCCGCAGAAAAACATAACTGGCACCGAAGTTTCCAGACTTTATGCCCATTTCCGAGATCACCCCTGTTGTATCGGGGGTCAACAAGTTTATTTTTAGCTGCAAGTATTTTTACAAGTACTGATTGCTCACAGTGAGCAGGCTCTGCAGCAATTAGTGGATGCTGTTAGGTTGTTGCATACGGTGAACAACTGGAGTTAGAATTAAATTGTAAAAAGACACAGATTATGGTCGTCACTAGGAAGAACGAAATACCACAATGTAATATACAAATAAATGGGCATATTCTTCAACAAGTGAATCGGTTCAATTATCTCTGAACAGCCATAGCATCTGATGGGAAATGCCTTGAAGAGATTAGAACAAGAATCGCCATGGCGAAAGTAGCCTTTAGCAAGATGAAAAACATACTGACCAATAAAAAGATGTCAATTGAAACGAGAAAAAGTGTTGAGGTGCTACATAGAGCCTGTTCTTTTGTATGGATGTGAAACTTGGACAATGAGCAGTCAAGCTGAAAAACATGTGATGGCTGCAGAAATTTGGTTTCTGACGAAAATGCAAAGAATATCATGGACAGACAGAAAAAGCAATGACAAAGTACTACAGGAGACAAATTAAAATCGTAAATTAATTAGAGAAATTAGACGTAGACAGTCAAAATTTTTTGGACATGTTATGAGAAGAAATGGATCGGAGAACTTAGTGAAACTGGCAAGATCGAAGGGAACAGACCAAGAGGAAGACTGAGAGGAAAATACCTGGATGGCTTGGCCACATGGCATGGACGAGACAGGAACACTGAGCTGATCCACGACTCTGGTGATCGAGTGAAATGGTGAGTCATGACCGCCCACGCTTTCCGGCGTGGTACATGATTGATTGATTGATTGAATTTTACAAGTGGAGGTGGTGGATTGCAAAGGAAGTCGCGGGTTGCTAATAAGACAATGAGAATCCTAAGACGGAAACGGTCGAAAAACACTGGCCTAAGTCAGGCACGTGAGTGGCGAGGGGGTGGGGCTGCCTTCAAGTGAAGTCGGTGCAGTATCATCAGCACCGACCAATCACATGTCAGAGAAAAAGAAAGCCAGTGCCGAAGTAACCCAGAACCTGATTACCGTACTAGCACCCAAAAAAAAAAATGGGGATGAAATTCTTCTGTAAGCTTCGAACAAGAAACTGTACTTACATTCTTCTTCTTCTTCTTCTTCTTCTTCTTCTTCTTCTTCTTCTTCTTCTTCTTCTTCTTCTTCTTCTTCTTCTTCTTCTTCTTCTTCCTCTTCTTCTTGGGGGATGTGTGTGTGTTCCACCCGCCCCTACCCAGTGAAGCAGAGGCCCTGGATCACGATTTTTTGGATGTTACAAGTACGGTTTTCTACGTGATGAGCTAGTCAGCTCGCATGCAACCCTCCTTATTAGCCTCTTACGACTTGGTCCGTAGCTTGTGCCAAAATCAGGCCCTGCTGTTAGTCTCCTGGTCATGTTGTTGTGCTACCATGACCCCTACCCCGTTCAACCTCAGAAGAGAAGTTATATTAGGGTCCATCCCCGGGCTCAGATTTGCGAGAATGACCGAGTCAACCACAAGTCGGATATTGATCGGAAGGGAACTGTTGTCCGTGACGGGTAATCTGGCTATGGACTACTTTAGCTTTTATACT
This sequence comes from Cepaea hortensis, assembly GCA_963921405.1. NCBI lineage: Eukaryota > Metazoa > Mollusca > Gastropoda > Stylommatophora > Helicidae > Cepaea > Cepaea hortensis. Next base: position 2,801,411 of record OY992883.1, on the reverse strand, counting down.
TAGAAAGTAATCTCTTCAGAATCTCTGAACCAGTATGCTTATCTTAATCAGCGCCATTGTCGTGGTATTATTATTCATACACCGGAACAAAATTCCGTAAGGTTACGTCAACTGGGGCTTATCGCATAAAGTACGGTAAAGCAAAGATGGAACAATAAAGTACATCCAGCCTCGATTTCGCGATGCTATTTTTTACTGACCTTTGGTTTCCAGGCAATCCCGCCTTCCGCACCACGTGATCGTTGTTGTGGTTTTTTTTCTGCCGCATGGTTCCTCCCAGTCCAAACGTGGCGAAGTGTGAACACTTAAGAACATTTGCTGGATGCATCTCAAATTTAGCAAGGTGTTTTATTTTATTAGCGAAGTGGCTTATTTATTGCATATTCAACTGTGGACCAAGTGTGTTTGTTCTGGAGAAAAGGTAAGAAGTTTTATTGGAACAGATCTGCTGAGTGGACGAGGCCACGGCCTAATACTAATAATATTAGTAATAACATGTAAGCTAAAGTTGAGAGTTCACCCAGGCAGGTGAGCCACCTCACGTTTATTTCTGGATTCATATTTTAGCTGGTTTTGGGATGTTTGCTGTTTTTCTCCTTTGTGGTTTCATTCATTCAGTTCAGTAGTCAACAGCTACTCAAGTATTCATTTTCACTTTGTGATAGTTGCTTTAGTTCTTTAACATTAAATATACTCAATACGTGGTGTTTGTTATAAAAGTTACGTAGTAAGTTCACCATGTCTGTAAATTTTACAGTCTTTCATGTTAATTTTTAAATCTTTCAAAGAAGATAGCTCTGCTTTGATTTAGTGTTTTTATTTCATTTTCTCCGCTCGCTTTGAACTGAAGTGAGGCTTGAATGTCGACGGTTCAGAAATCAGTGATGAACTACTGAACGTACAATTATTCTGTAAATCATAAAGAGCCACTTAGTGCTGGGGTTGAATGCAGCGTTCTGTTAAAAAAAAAAAGACACGAATAAATTAATGAAAGAGACAAGTGGAATTGGTAAACTTTACAAGGACACAGTCACACGTGACAAAACATCCATATATGTCAGCACACAGAGAACAAGGGGGAGTTAATTCGCAACCAAGTTGAGACCCTTGGTAAACTTAGTTTAGTTTAAACTAAACAAAGTTTACGTTCAGTAGTTTGCCATTTATTTCTGAACTACCGGCACTCATACCTCTGTATGAAAACCAACGCAAGGCGGTCTGCTTCCAAATCGCCACAGCTAGGTTTCGAACACAGTATGCAGGATTACGAAATGCATTCGTAACCACTTGACTACAGACTCGGCGACTATTCATGTTTGTTTCAGAAGGTACAGTAAATGCATACGGTAACAAAGACATCTATTGATCTGTTGAATCCATGGATTCCGTCGCTGCCTGGGGCTGCGTCTCCCGGCAACTTCCACAGATCCACGGAGCACACTTTCCACATGCTTCGAGTTTCTCAGTTCTATATTTTAGTTCCTAATGTTTTATATTTATTTTTAATTTAAAAAGTTGCTTTCACCTAATTAATTTCTGAAAAATGAAAACAATATAAATTGTCTCACCGTCGAGAAATCGAACCTTGGTCTCCCGCGTAACAGGCGGACATACTTACCACTATGCAACTGAGGACATAATGACAATAATGAAACCTCAACAGAAATGTATAATATAGACAACACATGTCTCGATGTCGTCATGTACGTCACGTGACCAGCCGTCGGTTACGAATAGACACTTCGTTTATTCACAGCCAAGTTGCGAATAGACACTTCGAATAACAAACATACTGATACGTGTAGCGAATGTAACAATCACTTAACAAAGAAAAAGACACACAATTAATCCACTGACGACGGCATCTTAGTTTTTCTGGCACTCTTCCGACTGACGGGTCTAAATAGTTCCGCAGTGAATAAGTCAGGGGTTAAGGGTTAGGGTTAGTGTTAAACTAACACTGACCGTAACCCTAACTTATTCACTGCGGAACTATTTAGACCCGTCAATCGGAAGAGTGCCGTTTTTCTTATTTGTTGTTGTTTTTTTTTTTTTAATTCCAAATCACACATAGTAACAAATTCTTCAGTAACGTATCCAGTCTCTAATGTGTACTGTTATCAACTTTTCTAAAGAAAGTGTCTATTCGGACTCCAGCTCCGAATAAACTACTCTGTTTATTCAGAGCTGAACTATCACGTGATTTTTCCCGGTCCCGGAAACCCCGGATGGTCCTGGTCACGTGATTTGCCTAGTCACGTGACTTAACGTATGTGACGTCATCGGGACATGAGCGTGGCTATGTTATATACTTTTGTTGATTCAAAATCATATCCTCAGTAGCACAGTGGTAAGTGTCTCTGCCTGATAAGCGGGAGCTGTTGGTTCGATTCCCTGCTGGACATTTATTTTTTTTTATTTTTTTTAAATATTTCAGCAATTAATTGGGTGCAAGCGACTTTTTAATAAAAAAATATTAGGAACTATGATTATGAACACTTGTTTATGTCTTTCAACACATCTTTCTCATATCTCTGTCTCTCACACTAGCTTCGTTATCTATCTCCTCTCTCTTTTGAACCTGCTTCACATATACCAGGTTTTCCTGCACTTTATGTGCGTATCATTTCCTTGTTTATTTGTTAATTCATCAGGCCAGTAAGTCGGAAGCCTGGTGTTTGAATTGCCTAATCATGTCTTTCTGAGGCGACGCATATTACTGTCAGCTTGGGCCGGAATGATGAGGACATCGATAGCAGGAAATAGTAGGGCGGTAATGTCAACAAAGATGGAAGCCTGTAGTAAACAGTAAGTGTACAGAAACGCAAGTTAACAATTCTTGAACTCGCATGGGGACACAATTATTTTTATTGGGGATACCAATCTGGAAAATTATTCTTGTTATTTAAACAGCTTCATACTTCAGCTATGTATAAACTACTCTGTCTATTCGGACTACAGCTCGGAATAAACTACTCTGTCTATTCGGACTCCAGCTCGGAATAAACTCTCCCTTTCTAAATGGCCGCCCTATCCAGCGTCAGTCTTTTCCTCGCCTCTTGATTCCGTGGATTTAAATATCTAGTTTTCTTCCCTTATGTTTCCCATTAGTGACTCTCAGATTCTGGCATACGTATCATATCATTGTGTTTCTCCAACGTCTATTTTGTGCAGTCACTAGGACAGCTCGACGAGACCTCGAGTCTTGTATGTGAACCAATGACTGCTGGTAGCCGGCCAGTGCCCTAACCCTCAAACATGGGGTACCCCACACCATCATCTGACGACGTCACCACAAGGTAGTTCATTTATTTCTTGTCAAATTCCCCGTGGGCGGATACGGCAAGGTCCGCGCGGAACTGAACACATCGATCTGATGGAAACATCTGTCCCATTAACTCTTTGCATACCTGTCAGAAAAGCCTAGTAAATCTAGATCAGAATAAGTTATTATATGATCGAGAATTCGCATTGACAATTACTAATTCTCTGGCAAACCACATACCACACATTTGTTGATACGAGGGTAAGTTAATAAGTGGCGAAAAATGCAATGTAAGGGTTGTATCAATGTAAGGGTTGTATCAATGTAAGGGTTGTATCAATGTAAGGGTTGTATCAATGTAAGGGTTGTATCAATGTAAGGGCTGAATCAATGTAAGGGCTGTATCAATGTAAGGGTTGTATCAATGTAAGGGCTGTATCAATGTAAGGGCTGTTTCAATGTAAGGGTTGTATCAATGTAAGGGTTGTATCAATGTAAGGGCTGTATCAATGTAAGGGTTGTATCAATGTACGGGTTGTATCAATGTACGGGTTGTATCAATGTACGGGTTGTATCAATGTAAGGGCTGTATCAATGTAAGGGTTGTATCAATGTAAGGGTTGTATCAATGTAAGGGTTGTATCAATGTACGGGTTGTATCAATGTAAGGGTTGTATCAATGTAAGGGTTGTATCAATGTAAGGGTTGTATCAATGTAAGGGTTGTATCAATGTACGGGTTGTATCAATGTACGGGTTGTATCAATGTAAGGGTTGTATCAATGTAAGGGTTGTATCAATGTAAGGGTTGTATCAATGTAAGGGTTGTATCAATGTACGGGTTGTATCAATGTACGGGTTGTATCAATGTACGGGTTGTATCAATGTACGGGTTGTATCAATGTAAGGGTTGTATCAATGTAAGGGTTGTATCAATGTAAGGGTTGTATCAATGTAAGGGCTGTATCAATGTAAGGGCTGTATCAATGTAAGGGCTGTATCAATGTACGGGTTGTATCAATGTACGGGTTGTATCAATGTAAGGGCTGTATCAATGTAAGGGTTGTATCAATGTAAGGGTTGTATCAATGTAAGGGTTGTATCAATGTAAGGGCTGTATCAATGTACGGGTTGTATCAATGTAAGGGCTGTATCAATGTAAGGGTTGTATCAATGTAAGGGTTGTATCAATGTACGGGTTGTATCAATGTAAGGGCTGTATCAATGTAAGGGTTGTATCAATGTAAGGGTTGTATCAATGTAAGGGTTGTATCAATGTAAGGGCTGTATCAATGTAAGGGTTGTATCAATGTAAGGGTTGTATCAATGTAAGGGGTGTATCAATGTACGGGTTGTATCAATGTAAGGGCTGTATTAATGTAAGGGTTGTATCAATGTAAGGGTTGTATCAATGTAAGGGTTGTATCAATGTAAGGGTTGTATCAATGTAAGGGCTGTATCAATGTAAGGGTTGTATCAATGTACGGGTTGTATCAATGTACGGGTTGTATCAATGTACGGGTTGTATCAATGTAAGGGTTGTATCAATGTAAGGGTTGTATCAATGTAAGGGTTGTATCAATGTAAGGGCTGTATCAATGTAAGGGCTGTATCAATGTAAGGGTTGTATCAATGTAAGGGTTGTATCAATGTACGGGTTGTATCAATGTAAGGGCTGTATCAATGTAAGGGTTGTATCAATGTAAGGGTTGTATCAATGTAAGGGTTGTATCAATGTAAGGGCTGTATCAATGTACGGGCTGTATCAATGTAAGGGTTGTATCAATGTAAGGGTTGTATCAATGTACGGGTTGTATCAATGTAAGGGCTGTATCAATGTAAGGGTTGTATCAATGTAAGGGTTGTATCAATGTAAGGGCTGTATCAATGTACGGGTTGTATCAATGTAAGGGTTGTATCAATGTAAGGGTTGTATCAATGTAAGGGTTGTATCAATGTACGGGTTGTATCAATGTAAGGGCTGTATCAATGTAAGGGTTGTATCAATGTAAGGGTTGTATCAATGTAAGGGTTGTATCAATGTAAGGGCTGTATCAATACAAGGGGGTGGTCTAGAGCAGTGCTTCCCAAAGTGGTGGTCCGCCGACCGGTGCCGGTCCGCAGCGTGAGTTGAAAAAAGTAAGAAAAAATGTTAAACATTTTCTCCTTTGAGGATTGTTTAGAACTTTTTTAAAAACAAGACTGTCCTTTCCTCAAAACATGATATCCGCACCGTGTGGTAAATGATACACAGGCCCACCCCTCGCATTAAATAGTTACTGTTAGCAGCTGATCATTAGATCATTTTTTAACAACATACTATAATTTAGTCAGCTTGTTTAAAATCTGATGTGATGTCGTTTTCCAAGATATATTTTATTTTTATTTTATATTGGTGTTCATTACTGTCGGTGTATACGAGTATATACACCTTTACAAGAAGACCTAAATGTAGTTTTGACATTTGAAAAAAAATAATTGATTTGTAAATCTCTACAATATAATTTTTACTCATGAAAATGGGACCGCCATTAATTAAATCACCGTCATCCAATAATATTATGGAGCAGTATTTAGCGCACCGGGACAATAACCACAAATACGTTAATTCTTATATTTGTGTTAAAATGTATATTGAGGTCATATAAAATTCCAGATTAGAAAAAGAAAAAAAAATTAACGGCACCAGGCCCTGGTGCAGAAGGAAAATTTTATCTCGGTCCGCAAAAGTGAAAAGTTTGGGAAGCACTGGTGTAGAGGTTGTCTCCCATCCCGACAATCGTGGCCAAGTTGTGTAGAGGTTGTCTCCCATCCCGACAATCGTGGCCAAGTTGTGTAGAGGTTGTCTCCCATTCCGACAATCGTGGCCAAGTTGTGTAGAGGTTGTCTCCCGTCCCGACAATCGTGGCCAAGTTGTGTAGAGGTTGTCTCCCATCCCGACAATCGTGGCCAGGTTGTGTAGAGGTTGTCTCCCATCCCGACAATCGTGGCCAAGTTGTGTAGAGGTTCTCTCCCATCCCGATACCAACATACTGTCTCCACGGGGGCTATGTTGCCGAGCTATCTGTTCCCCGCTCCACGTCCAGAAACCACGACCGGCACTTCTGTTCCCCGCTCCACGTCCAGAAACCACGACCGGCACTTCTGTTCCCCGCTCCACGTCCAGAAACCACGACCGGCACTTCTGTTCCCCGCTCCACGTCCAGAAACCACGACCGGCACTTCTGTTCCCCGCTCCACGTCCAGAAACCACGACCGGCACTTCTGTTCTCCGCTCCAAGTCCAGAAACCACGACCGGCACTTCTGTTCCCCGCTCTAAGTCCAGAAACCACGACCGGCATCGACACTTTTGTTCCCCATAGCGGCATAAAACCCGGTCATGGTACCGCACAACACAGACCAACTGGCTTGAGGTTTTCTATTGCTGACATGCCGCAACATGGCCGGGCGAGAGCAGTCATGAATTAATTGTTGAATTTCTGCTTCCGTAGTGACCGCTGGCCAATGCCTACACTCACATCCCAATATGATTATAACACAATACAGGTCTGAATTACTTTTCGGTGTCTGACCCACTCCTTGCCTCTGCCAATCTTCTCAATTTGTGACCCGTTGAAAATAAAGGTGGTGTGTTGGTTCTCAAGTAAACAGTAATCTTGTTCTTGTTTCCTGTAGAATATTTAGATTAATAGCATCTCTTACCTTGACCCGGTTACGCCAGTTCTACAGCGATATGAACAGAGAATGGAACCGGACAACCTAACGGTGCACACTATATCACACAGGTGGGCTGCCCGTGAACACTCTCTTTGCCATCTAGGCTGCTGACAGTGGCAAAAATATAAACACGGAATCTCCAAGTCCAAAGTCCATGACCTGCCGGCTGTTGGGGGTATGGTGTTTTAGAGTTTTGTGAATGTTGATTAGTTGAACCAGAAAATGACAATTATGTCGGTGGGTGAATGACGCCACTTAGTCTATACGAAATTCTCAAAACAAGAGAAACAAGTGTAGAGGTACTGACTAGCACTCACACAAGTAGAAGTACATCAGACTGAGGCCCTCAATGTTTGCGGCTGATTTCTGCCCTCTGTTGATGACTAACTGTTTCTGCATGTTTCCTCAGCTGGATGGTGTTTTCCCGACGCGCTCAGACTTCTATATATAGCTGGAGCTCTGGTAGTTCCCTAACCCGCATACCGCCTTCCAAGCTGCGATTTGCAAGCAGACCGCCCTGTGCTGGCATTGTCATACACTGGTACGAGTGCAGGCCGTTCATACATCAGTGACCAACTGTTTAAGGTAAACTTGCCTAGAAATAATATTCAGCAAAAATATACCATGGGGCTTCCAATGAAAAGCATCGGGGGGGGGGGGGGGGGGGAAACGTGTACGAACAAGATGATTTTTGGAATGAGAGAAATATGACAGTCAAAGTAAATATTGGCAATGATACAAAAACAACACACGCACACGCATGTCGTGATTGTAACAGACTCACACAGTTTGATGAGAAAGTCGAAGACAGGCGCTTGATTCTGGCAGGGTGGTGTTCAACAATCAAACATAGAGATCATATGTTGGATATTCCCCTCCCCTTTCCCTACCAGGACATGCTGGTGTGGCGGGAAACGAGCAGACGGACAGATGGGGATGCAGGATGTTTGGGAACTCTAGGCTGGCAGTTACAGATGGGGATGCAGGATGTTTGGGAACTCTAGGCTGGCAGTTACAGATGGGGATGCAGGATGTTTGGGAACTCTAGGCTGGCAGTTACAGATGGGGATGCAGGATGTTTGGGAACTCTAGGCTGGCAGTTACAGATGGAGATGCAGGATGTTTGTGAACTCTAGGCTGGCAGTTACAGATGGAGATGCAGGATGTTTGGGAATGTCCCGAGGGATCTGATGTCTGCCCTTGAGTAGTTTACTGTCGTTAATGTGGGTAGCGACAAGAACAGTTTCTCACAGACATAATAATGTTGAGGTCAGATGGGTTGACAGGTTCTTGTGTTTCAATTGCCTCGGCAGATGAGTCAAGAGACAGGCCATGGTGATGAGGATGTAACTCTACACGCGACCCAAGAAACCGGAGACAGGGATAATGACCGGGCCGTAGCCGGAAATGTTGGACTACCAATAGCTGAGTTCAGTAAGTATTGGTTTATGTGACTATATCTGATGTCCTTTCTCCGTCATTATTGCTCCTCCTCCTCTTTGTGACTGTGTAGAGGAAAGTACGACAGTCCTCAGTCTGTCCTTATTGCTCCTCCTCCTCTCCTTGAATGTGTAGAGGACAATACGACTTTGCTCTGTTATACAGATTGGCACATACAGTGTGTTGATCTGTGGGCCTAGAATACAATGTGGTCTTGCATAAATAGTAGTAGTAGTAGTAGTAGTAAATGTTCGTTTCTCAAACTAAGGCGCATAGTGTCCATGGGGTAAGGTCATATGTGTATAACCCACTCAGCGTGTGATGTGCTCAGTGGGTGATGTGGTCAGCGTGTGGTTTGGTCAGTGTGTGATGTGATGTGGTCAGTGTGTGATGTGGTCAGTGTGTGATGTGGTCAGTATGTGATGTGGTCAGTGTGTAATGTGGTCAGTGGTTGATGTGGTCAGTGGTTGATGTGGTCAGTGTGTAATGTGGTCAGTGGTTGATGTGGTCAGTGTGTAATGTGGTCAGTGGTTGATGTGGTCAGTGGTTGGTGTGGTCAGTGGTTGGTGTGGTCAGTGGTTGGTGTGGTCAGTGTCAGATCGGCCACCTTTACTTCCTCAGATATTCTGTGTGCCCATTACATTACATTCCAGTCTGCCCAGCTGTGAGTGGAACCCGGGACCACCAGGTCGGCAGACGGGTCTCTAGCCACTAGACCACCGTGGCTCTACTGGTGTTGTACCTTGGATATCAATTCTTGTCCTTCATCTCCAAGACAGAATGTGGACTCATGGTTGTACCAGCAGTCTTGGTGTTGTACCCTGGACATCAATACTTGTCCCTCACCTCCAAGACAGAATGTGGACTCATGGTTGTACCAGCAGTCTTGGTGTTGTACCCTGGACATCAATACTTGTCCCTCACCGCCAAGACAGCATGTGGACTCATGGTTGTACCAACTGTCTTGGTGTTGTACCCTGGACATCAATACTTGTCCCTCACCTCCAAGACAGCATGTGGACTCATGGTTGTACCAGAAGTCTTGGTGTTGTACCCTGGACATCAATACTTGTCCCTCACCTCCAAGACAGAATGTGGACTCATGGTTGTACCAGCAGTCTTGGTGTTGTACCCTGGACATCAATACTTGTCCCTCACCTCCAAGACAGAATATGGGCTCATGGTTGTACCAGCAGTCTTGGTGTTGTACCCTGGACATCAATACTTGTCCCTCACCTCCAAGACAGCATGTGGGCTCATGGTTGTACCAGCAGTCTTGGTGTTGTACCCTGGACATCAATACTTGTCCCTCACCTCCAAGACAGAATATGGGCTCATGGTTGTACCAGCTGTCTTGGTGTTGTACCCTGGACATCAATACTTGTCCCTCACCTCCAAGACAGCATGTGGGCTCATGGTTGTACCAGCTGTCTTGGTGTTGTACCCTGGACATCAATACTTGTCCCTCACCTCCAAGACAGCATGTGGGCTCATGGTTGTACCAGCAGTCTTGGTGTTGTACCCTGGACATCAATACTTGTCCCTCACCTCAAAGACAGCATGTGGACTCATGTTGTACCAGCTGTCTTGATGTTGTACCCTGGACATCAATACTTGTCCCTCACCTCCAAGACAGCATGTGGGCTCATGGTTGTACCAGCAGTCTTGGTGTTGTACCCTGGACATCAATACTTGTCCCTCACCTCAAAGACAGCATGTGGACTCATGGTTGTACCAGCTGTCTTGATGTTGTACCCTGGACATCAATACTTGTCCCTCACCTCCAAGACAGCATGTGGACTCATGGTTGTACCAGCTGTCTTGATGTTGTACCCTGGACATCAATACTTGTCCCTCACCTCAAAGACAGCATGCGGGCAACACCAGCAGGGGCTGCCACGTCAGACCCACCACCACGTGACAAACCGAGCGGGCTGTACTCGACCCCCAGTTAAGGCTCGGCATTGATCAAATCAGCTATGTAACTTAGTCCAGCGGCCTCTATGCCACAGTCCGGGGGCAAACTCGCCTACACAATAGCTGCAAATACCAAATACATGTAATGTTGTGGACATACGGTGGGTTAGACAATGCTGATGTTAATGAGGTAATCTGTTGCAGGACATGATGAAGGCAATCTCTCCCGGGGAAAACCCACATGGACTGGGGGTGGGTGGGTGGGGGTTAATTGCCATGACATAATTTGAGGCATTAATGACTAATACTTCATAGAGCAGGGTGACTTCTACATGCGCAGGAAGAATTATGTGTATGTTTCTATCTAGATGATGATAGTTGATGGAGGTTTCTCTCCTTATTCTTATATTATCCCAATGGCAAATGTTTCTGTCTAGATGATGATAGTTGATGGAGGTTACTCTCCTTGTTCTTATATTATCCCAATGGCAAATGTTTCTATCTAGATGATGATAGTTGATGGAGGTTACTCTCCTTATTCTTATATTATCCCAATGGCAAATGTTTCTATCTAGATGATGATAGTTGATGGAGGTTACTCTCCTTATTCTTATATTATCCCAATGGCAAATGTTTCTATCTAGATGATGATAGTTGATGGAGGTTTCTTTCCTTGTTCTTATATTATCCCAATGGCAAATGTTTCTATCTAGATGATGATAGTTGATGGAGGTTTCTTTCCTTGTTCTTATATTATCCCAATGGCAAATGTTTCTATCTAGATGATGATAGTTGATGGAGGTTACTCTCCTTATTCTTATATTATCCCAATGGCAAATGTTTCTGTCTAGGTGATGATAGTTGATGGAGGTTACTCTCCTTATTCTTATATTATCCCAATGGCAAATGTTTCTATCTAGATGATGATAGTTGATGGAGGTTACTCTCCTTATTCTTATATTATCCCAATGGCAAATGTTTCTATCTAGATGATGATAGTTGATGGAGGTTACTCTCCTTATTCTTATATTATCCCAATGGCAAATGTTTCTATCTAGATGATGATAGTTGATGGAGGTTTCTTTCCTTGTTCTTATATTATCCCAATGGCAAATGTTTCTATCTAGATGATGATAGTTGATGGAGGTTTCTTTCCTTGTTCTTATATTATCCCAATGGCAAATGTTTCGCTGATCGGAAGTCAGATATGAAGTGTGCATCGAAGATTATGTGAATGCAACAATGTTGGATCTTGGACAGAAGAATATATAAATGCAACAATGTTGGATCTTGGAGATCCCGGAGAGATGAGTTAAAGATGTAGCAAGTGGCGGGCAGGCCAGGATGTCTGCGGGCGTCCTTAAACGTGAGACAAGCTGTTGGACATGTGAACGCCCTTAAACATGAGACAAGATGTTGGACATGTGAACGCCCTTAAACATGAGACAAGATGTTGGACATGTGAACGCCCTTAAACATGAGACAAGATGTTGGACATGTGAACGCCCTTAAACATGAGACAAGATGTTGGACATGTGAACGCCCTTAAACATGAGACAAGATGTTGGACATGTGAACGCCCTTAAACATGAGACAAGATGTTGGACATGTGAACGCCCTTAAACATGAGACAAGATGTTGGACATGTGAACGCCCTTAAACATGAGACAAGATGTTGGACATGTGAACGCCCTTAAACATGAGACAAGATGTTGGACATGTGAACGCCCTTAAACATGAGACAAGATGTTGGACATGTGAACGCCCTTAAACATGAGACAAGATGTTGGACATGTGAACGCCCTTAAACATGAGACAAGATGTTGGACATGTGAACGCCCTTAAACATGAGACAAGATGTTGGACATGTGAACACCCTTAAACATGAGACACGATGTTGGACATGTGAACGCCCTTAAACATGAGACAAGATGTTGGACATGTGAACGCCCTTAAACATGAGACAAGATGTTGGACATGTGAACGCCCTTATACATGAGACAAGATGTTGGACATGTGAACGCCCTTAAACATGAGACAAGATGTTGGACATGTGAACGCCCTTAAACATGAGACAAGATGTTGGACATGTGAACGCCCTTAAACATGAGACAAGATGTTGGACATGTGAACGCCCTTAAAAATGAGACAAGATGTTGGACATGTGAACGCCCTTAAACATGAGACAAGATGTTGGACATGTGAACGCCCTTAAACATGAGACAAGATGTTGGACATGTGAACGCCCTTAAACATGAGACAAGATGTTGGACATGTGAGCGCCCTTAAACGTGAGACAAGATGTTGGACATGTGAACGCCCTTAAACATGAGACAAGATGTTGGACATGTGAACGCCCTTAAACATGAGACAAGATGTTGGACATGTGAGCGCCCTTAAACGTGAGACAAGATGTTGGACACGTGAACGCCCTTAAACATGAGACAAGATGTTGGACATGTGAACGCCCTTAAACATGAGACAAGATGTTGGACATGTGAACACCCTTAAACATGAGACAAGATGTTGGACATGTGAACGCCCTTAAACATGAGACAAGATGTTGGACATGTGAACGCCCTTAAACATGAGACAAGATGTTGGACATGTGAACGCCCTTAAACATGAGACAAGATGTTGGACATGTGAACGCCCTTAAACATGAGACAAGATGTTGGACATGTGAACGCCCTTAAACATGAGACAAGATGTTGGACATGTGAACGCCCTTAAACATGAGACAAGATGTTGGACATGTGAACGCCATTAAACATGAGACAAGATGTTGGACATGTGAACGCCCTTAAACATGAGACAAGATGTTGGACATGTGAACGCCCTTAAACATGAGACAAGATGTTGGACATGTGAACGCCCTTAAACATGAGACAAGATGTTGGACATGTGAATGCCCTTAAACATGAGACAAGATGTTGGACATGTGAACGCCCTTAAACATGAGACAAGATGTTGGACATGTGAACGCCCTTAAACATGAGACAAGATGTTGGACATGTGAACGCCCTTAAACATGAGACAAGATGTTGGACATGTGAACGCCCTTAAACATGAGACAAGATGTTGGACTTGTGAACGCCCTTAAACATGAGACAAGATGTTGGACATGTGAACGCCCTTAAACATGAGACAAGATGTTGGACATGTGAACGCCCTTAAACATGAGACAAGATGTTGGACATGTGAACGCCCTTAAACATGAGACAAGATGTTGGACATGTGAACGCCCTTAAACATGAGACAAGATGTTGGACATGTGAACGCCCTTAAACATGAGACAAGATGTTGGACATGTGAACGCCCTTAAACATGAGACAAGATGTTGGACATGTGAACGCCCTTAAACATGAGACAAGATGTTGGACATGTGAACGCCCTTAAACATGAGACAAGATGTTGGACATGTGAACGCCCTTAAACATGAGACAAGATGTTGGACATGTGAACGCCCTTAAACATGAGACAATATGTCCATTCACAGCTGGCCCACAACAGAATAACGTGTCCATCCACATCTGGTCCACATAAAAATGACAAGTTCATTCACAGCTGGCCCACAGAAGAATGACAAGTTTATCCGCAGCTAGCTCACAGTAGAATGACAAGTCCAGGCCCACAGTAGACTGGCGTGTCCATCCACAGCTGGCCGACAATAGACTGGCGTGTCCATCCACAGCTGGCCTACAATAGACTGGCGTGTCCATCCACAGAGGACCTACAATAGACTGGCGTGTCCATCCACAGCTGGCCTACAATAGACTGGCGTGTCCATCCACAGCTGACCTATAGTAGACTGGCGTGTCCATCCACAGCTGGCCTACAATAGACTGGCGTATCCATCCACAGCTGGCCTACAATAGACTGGCGTGTCCATCCACAGCTGGCCTATAGTAGACTGGCGTGTCCATCCACAGCTGGCCGACAATAGACTGGCGTGTCCATCCACAGCTGGCCGACAATAGACTGGCGTGTCCATCCACAGATGGCCCACAGTAGAATGGCGTGCCCATCCACAGCTAGCTGACAGCAGAATGACAAGTCCAGGCCCATAGTAGAATGACAAGTTCAGGCCCACAGTAGAATGACAAGTTCAGGCACACAGCAGAATGACAAGTCCAGGCCCACAACAGAATGACAAGTCCAGGCCCACAGCAGAGTGACAAGTCCAGGCCCACAGCAGAATGACAAGTCCAGGCCCACAGTAGAATGACAAGTCCATCCAAATCAGGCTCACAGTAGAATGACAAGTCCATCCAAATCAGGCTCACAGTAGAATGACAAGTCCAGGCCCACAGTAGAATGATAAGTTCAGGCCCACAGTAGAATGACAAATCCAGGCCCACAGTAGAATGACAAGTCCAGGCCCACAGTAGAATTACAAGTCCAGACCCACAGTAGAATGACAAGTCCATCCAAATCAGGCTCACAGTAGAATGACAAGTCCATCCAAATCAGGCTCACAGTAGAATGACAAGTTCAGACCCACAGCAGAATGACAAGTCCATCCAAATCAGGCTCACAGTAGAATGACAAGTTCAGGCCCACAGCAGAATGACAAGTCCATCCAAATCAGGCTCACAGTAGAATGACAAGTCCATCCAAATCAGGCTCACAGTAGAATGACAAGTCCAGGCCCACAGTAGAATGACAAATCCAGGCCCACAGTAGAATGACAAGTCCAGGCTCACTGTAGAATGACAAGTCCTTCCAAATCAGGCTCACGGTAGAATGACAAGTCCAGGCCCACAGTAGAATGACAAGTCCAGGCCCGCAGTAGAATGACAAGTCCTTCCAAATCAGGCTCACGGTAGAATGACAAGTCCAGGCCCACAGTAGAATGACAAGTCCAGGCCCGCAGTAGAATTACAAGTCCAGGCCCACAGTAGAATGACAAGTCCATTTAAATCAGGCTCACAGTAGAATGACAAGTCCATCCAAATCAGGCTCACAGTAGAATGACAAGTCTATCCAAATCAGGCTCACAGTAGAATGACAAGTCCATCCAAATCAGGCTCACAGTAGAATGACAAGTTCAGGCCCACAGCAGAATGACAAGTCCATCCAAATCAGGCCCACAGTAGAATGACAAGTCCATCCAAATCAGGCTCACAGTAGAATGACAAGCCCAGGCTCACAGTAGAATGACAAGTCCAGGCCCACAGTAGAATGACAAGTCCAGGCCCACAATAGAATGACAAGTCCAGGCCCACAGTAGAATGACAAGCCCAGGCCCACAGTAGAATGACAAGCCCAGGCCCACAGTAGAATGACAAGTCCAGGCCCACAGCAGAATGACAAGTCCAGGCCCACAGCAGAATGACAAGTCCAGGCCCACAGTAGAATGACAAGTCCATCCAAATCAGGCTCACAGTAGAATGACAAGTCCATCCAAATCAGGCTCACAGTAGAATGACAAGTTCAGGCCCACAGCAGAATGACAAGTCCATCCAAATCAGGCCCACAGTAGAATGACAAGTCCATCCAAATCAGGCTCACAGTAGAATGACAAGTCCATCCAAATCAGGCTCACAGTAGAATGAAAAGTCCATCCAAATCAGGCTCACAGTAGAATGACAAGTCCAGGCCCACAGTAAAATGACAAGTCCAGGCCTACAGTAGAATGACAAGTCCATCCAAATCAGGCTCACAGTAGAATGACAAGTTCAGGCCCACAGCAGAATGACAAGTCCATCCAAATCAGACTCACAGTAGAATGACAAGTTCAGGCCCACAGCAGAATGACAAATCCAGGCCCACAGTAGAATGACAAGTCCATCCAAATCAGGCTCACAGTAGAATGACAAGTCCAGGCCCACAGTAAAATGACAAGTCCATTCACAGCAGGCCCACAGTAGAATGACCTGTCCATCTAGAGATGTGATCACATTTGCTAACCGGAGCACGAGGGAACGGTTGACTGGGGAAGGGGAAGGGAACACTGGTCCACCAGATGTTTTATGGTTTATTAGTTAAGCTGAGCGGGAGTGAGCGAACTCACATCTGACGACCAGATTCTCCTATAACCATGGTATTTGCTTGGAGTTATTTATTTTTTAAGTTCATGTCCTTTCAAGACGTTGCGATCAACCCCACCATCTACTGGGTGTTTGTGAGTCACTAGGCAATAATGTCAGTTCAGTAGTTTGCCATTGATTGTTGAAATAATAATATTAGCATTATTATTGACACTACTTGTTTCCGTTCACAGTTCGATGCGCGGCCTGTCGACGGAGACCAAGATCTATCATCAACTGGCCGTGTGCATGTTTCACCCACTGCCAAGTCTGCGCCCAACAACGACAGAACTGCTCCCTGTGTGGGACACAAGTGACTGCCGTGTCTCGGGCTATCATTACAGGCTTTAGCTTCCGCCATCACCATCCGCCCCAGTAGCTTCAGTCTGTGCGGGAGCTGTCAGGACCGGGACAATCACACCACACAGTGACATCATGTGTGTGTGAGAGACGTGAACAACACGGCTGTTCCACCACACAATTTCACGGCTATAACGAATGAAAACATTGTTCTATGTGGGAGTATGGAACCAATCATCCACATTCCAATAATACTGTTACATGTTGTATGTAAACATATAACTGTTGATTCCGGAAGAGGCGGTTGGGGAATAGTCCGAGGCACAGACAGACTGAAGCTGGAACATTAAACTAGTCGCAAGGTACACTGTGATGATGCACATTCCGTTGTTTGACACCAACACCTGTTTTAGTGTTTTAACAAACCTGTACTTTCAGAAGAGTTTGAAATCAAGGTGGAGAAGCAAGGTTGTGTACTTGTCCCAACCCTCTTTGGAATATACTTTTCACTTCTACTGAAATATGCCTTTCGTGATCAGGATGTGGTATATAAATTCACTCACGCTCAGATGGCGGCCTCTACAATGCTCAGAGATTGAAGGCCAAGATCAAAATAAGGAGGGCACTGATCAGAGAGTTGCTTTTTTGCAGATGACGCTGCAATTATGACCCACTCTGAGGAAGAATTACAACGTCTACTATCTGCATTCTCCAATGCTTGTTCTGAATTTGGTTTAACAATTAACAAAAATAAGACAGATTATGTCACAATGGGTACATGGGGTACCATCAATCTTTATTGACGACGCCGAATTGGAGATAGTAGACCATTTTACATATCTCTGACCGTGTGTTCACATGCATCCATTGTGGACGAACATTTACAGCGCGCATTGTTCTAATCAGTCACATTCGCTACGTCCATGGGTTGTAGTTATCATGCCTTTTTGAAGGACAATGTAACAAACTATCGTCTGTCAAGCCGGCAAGGTGTCAGTGCACGCAACACGTTCGCAGATCAAGTAAATGAGAGTCATGCCCCAAGATCACACCTGTCTGACCGTGTACAGATGGTCGAACATTGAAGTACACTAATTTATTCAGCTGGCATGTATTAATAAAGGTTCAAATCCCGGTGTGCCTACAGCTGTCCATCTCTATATTGTGTAGGCTGTCGTCTCATCTCTATACATTGCCTTTACTTCTACCAGTGCCACTCAATACCTGTTAATGTACTTCTCGTGTTATACTTTCACAATGTTATCACATTATAATACCCCGCTGATCATTTCACTGAGAATAATGGACCCGTTCACCCAGGGACTGGCAAACACACTCTCAGGTGGCCATCACACCAGGGAGACACGGCAGAGATCAGTGGCCTGCAACAGCATTCACGTTCATAAGACTTCAAATCTACAAGATGAGTCCGTGAAGTACGGTAGGTCATCGTGGACTTAACAGCACAACAGATGGGGGGAACAGTCAATAAGATTCGTAGAGGATAGTTCCAGACAACCACACCAAGCCTGACTGGAGATCACTGCTGCCCCCAGAGCACTCTCGTGGGCAGCAGAACACATGAGATAATCACATCAGACTACATGAACTCCGCTCCAAATGGAGAGATGGCATTAGGAAGTGGCACCTCACATCATTCACCTGGATGTACACAGCCTGACATGCCGGAGTTAGGGGTAACGAGCGCGCACACCACACAGCTTCACACCCTTGATATCATTTGTGTAGGAGGCATGGCTAACATGGCTATTCCACTACACAATTTCACGATCACGGCCATAACGAAAGGCTACCTTCGCCATGGCGATTCTTGTTCTGATCTCTTCAAGACATTTCCCATCAGATGTTATGACTGTTCCGAGATAATTGTACCGATTCACTTGTTTAAGAATATTCCCATTTACTTGTATATTACATTGTGGTATTTCGTTCTTCCTAGTGACGACCATAATCTGTGTCTTTTTACAATTAAATTCTAACCCTAGTTGTTCACTGTGTGCAACAACCGCATCTACTAAATGTTGCAGATCCTGCTCATTGTCTGCAATCAATACTGTATCATCTGCATATATAATATTATTGATGTATTTCCCCCCAATATTGATTCCTTCCATATCTTCTACATTTCTGAACATATTTTCACTGTACAGGGAAAAAAGATCTGGAGACATTACACATCCCTGTCTCACACCTCTTTTAATAGGCTGAAATTGACCTACATCATTATCAATTCCGATGGCAGCTTGTAGTTTCCAATATGTTTTTTACAACATGTATGTATAAGACGTGATATATGACGATGATAAGGTTGGGATGTGGAAAACTCTGGTGACTCCATGAGTATTTGGAAGAGAGAATGATTCCTGTGTAGGCAGTGACCAGCGGCCATGAATGGGGACGGACACGAACATACTCGAACATGTTTAGGGTTATACCAGGGAAGCTTGCACAGAAGGGCGGTTGGCGGAGTGGTCACAATGTCCGGCTCACACACCCAGGAACATGTGTTCCATCCCCGGTAAGGCTCGGAGATATAGTAAACATAACATGGAAACCTCCATGGTGTGCCTTCATTCCTCAAACAGGACAAACCGTGAATTTTTACAGTGTGCCTTTATGTTTCTTTTTGTTATTCCAGTCTTGTCAAACCATGAAAACTGTGTCTTTATTATTCGGTGTGAACAAATGATGGATGTTCCAAGCAAGAAATGTACTAAATAGATGATTGGTGGCTGGCAACAGATTGTGCCGCATGCAAATTAACATCGACAAAACCAAATCCATGCTAATAACGACCAGACAAAAACTACAGACACTAGCCATAACTGGATCACCGCTCGAACTCCGCATGGGCACGTTACCTATAGTTAATGTGACTGAACATAAAACACTAGGGCTTTTAATAGACAGCCATTTGAACTGGAGCTCTCATGTTCACGCTCTTACCAAGAAAATAGCACAAAAAGTTTACCAACTTGCTAAAATTCAGCACTTCCTGGACGAAAGCACACGAAAAATATTCTATACATGCTATATCCAATCACATCTCGATTACTGTTCCACAGTTTGGGATGGTTGCCCTAAATCTAATTTAAAACGACTATGTTCTCTACAAAACCGAGCTATTCGTCTGGTTTCTGGCATAAAGCACGTTGAAAGTAATAATTTGTACAGTCATCTAAGACTTCTACCACTACAAAAGCGCTTCCTTTTCAACAAAGCCAAATTAGTGAATAAAATTATATCTCAAAATACCCCAGAGTATCTTCTGCCGCTGATTCAATCTAATGCAATGAACAGCAAGCGCCTAAATTTGTTACATGTCTCAAAGCCTAGATTGAACCTATACAAAACATGTTTCGCCTATTCTGGTGCTCACTTATGGAATGATCTGCCTCCAGATCTGAAAACTCCAATGAGTCCCTACACATTTAACCGAAAACTCTTTCAATACTTAATCCATACCGACTATATGCCACCATAATTCATTTACTGGTATAATTGTTCAGTATAATTGTTCATTATAATTGTTTAACTATAATTGTTCACTATATATGTGTGTGCGTGTGGGAGAGAGAGAGAGAGAGAGAGAGAGAGAGAGAGAGAGAGAGAGAGAGAGAGAGAGAGAGAGAGAGAGAGAGAGAAGTGGGTGTTAGAGAGAGGGAGAGAGTGGATGCGTGTGTGCGCACGTGCATGCGTGTGTGTGGAGAGAGTGATTGAGCGAGAAATGGTGGGGGAATGTGTCAGTGCATGCATTCGTACGTGTATGTGTGAGAGTGAGTGAGGGAATGTAGGCGTGCGTGCGTTCATGTGCATGCGTTCATGTGTATGTGTATGTGTGAGAGAGTGTGATTGAGAGAGTGAGTGTGTGTGTGTGTGAAGGATTGTGTGTTAGAGAGTTAGACAGTGGGAGAGTTGATGTGTTAGTGTATGTGTGTGAGCGCGTGCATGCGTGTGAGTGTGTGTATATGAAAGAATACAGAGAGAGAGAGAGAGAGAGAGAGAGAGAGAGAGAGAGAGAGAGAGAGAGAGAGAGAGAGAGAGAGCTGAGCAGATGCATGTCATGTAACACGCATGTTATGTAACACGCGAATCCATATGTTTGTGTATTCTCATCTGTCATATTATCAGTTAAATACCATTTGATGTTATCATGCATAATATAAACTAATGTTCATTACTGTAGTTTGAGTGAGAGAGTCAGTGAGTGTGAATGAGAGACAGAACGAGTGAGCGTGAGAGTGAATGAGTGAGCGGGAGAGTGAATGAGTGAACGGGAAAGTGAATGAGTGAGCGGGAAAGTGAATGAGTGAGCGGGAGAGTGAATGAGTGAGCGGGAGAGTGAATGAGCGGGAGAGTGAATGAATGAGCGGAAGAGTGAATGTGTGAGCGTGAGAGTGAGTGAGTGTGTGTGTGTGTGTGTGTGTGTGTGTGTGTGTGAGAGAGAGAGAGAGAGAGAGAGAAGAAAGAGAGAGAGAGAGAGAGAGAGAGAGAGAGAGAGAGAGAGAGAGAGCATCACTATTTTTACGTCACATACATTTTATGTACACATTTTTCTCCATGTTTAACATTTTTATGAGACTGCTCATGACAAGTGTCAGTGTATATGTGTGAGTAAAGTGTGAGAGTTTCTTCATACTAGTTTCAATACTATCGTGAGACATTTTGTATGTGTCTAGATGTGAGGAAGTGTGAGTGTATGTGGAGGATATGTGTGAGTGTGGGGATATGTGTGAGTGTGGGGATATGTGTGGGTAGTGGGTGTGTGGGTGGGGGTGTGTGGGTGGGGGTATGCGTTTGGATGGGTTGGGGTGTGTTGGTTTTGGTGGGTAGTGGTATTTGTGGGTGTTGGTGGGATGTGTGGATGGATGTGTGGGGCTGAAAGTAGGGGTGTTGGAATGGGTGTGGGGGATGTGTGTATGGGTGGAGGATATGTGTATGGGACGGATGCAGGGGATGTGTGTTTATGTGGGTGGAGATGTGTGGACGGTTTGAGGAAGTATGTGTAGGAGTCGGGGTTGTGTGGGTAGGGGATTGTGTTGGGTGGATTGGGGATGCAAGGGTGGGTGGGGAGAAGTGTATGGAGTGTGGGTTTGAGATATTTGTGCGGTGTGTTGGTGGGGGATGTGTGAATGATGTGTGGGTGGAGGGTATGTTTGTGGAGGTATGGGTGGAGGATAGTGTGTGGTGTGGGGGATGTGTGTGATGGGTGCGGGGAATGTGCGTATGAATGGGGTATATGTATGGGTGAGTAGGGGATTGTGGTGGTTGGGGGAAGTATGTGGGGGAGTGTTGGTGGGAGATGTGTGTGTTTGGATGGGGAATGTGTGGGTGGGGGTGTGTGAGTGAGTGGCTTAGGGATGTGTAAGTGGGTGAGGGAGTTGTATGTGTCGGGGTGGGATGTGTGAGTGGGTGGAGGATGTGTGTGGGGTAGGGGTATTGTGATCGAGAGATGTTTGGTTGGGGGGGGGGGTGTGGGTGCGTAGTGGAGAATGTATGCGTGAGTGAGTGTGTGTTGGTGGACGGGTAGGGAATGCGTGTGTGGGTGGGGAGAGGTGTGTGGTGTGTTGGTTGGGGATATTGTTTGGGTGAGGTATGTGTGTGTGGGTGGGGGATTTTTGTGTTTTGTTTTGTTTTTGTGTTGTGTGAGTGGGGGTATGTGGGGTGGATGGGTAAGGGTATCTGTGTGGGTGTGGGTGTGGGTGGGAATATTGTGTGGTATCTGGGTGGGGGATATGTGTGTGGTGTGTAAGTGGGGATGTGTTGGTGAGGGATATGTGTGTGTGTGGTGCGTGGGTTGGGAATAGTGCATGATAGGAGGTGTATGTGATGTGCGGGTGGGGGATTAGGTTAAGGCATGTGTGGGTGGGTGGAAGTTGTATGTGTTGGTGGTGGGGTGTGTGTTAGTGGATTGGGGATGTATGGGTGGTTAGAGAGATGTGTGTGTGTGGGGTGGGGGTAGGGACATGTCAGTTGGTGGGGATGTGTGTGTATGGTTTGGGAATGTGTGAGTGGATGTGCGATGTGTGGGTTGGTGGGGGATTGTGTGCATGGGTGGGGAATATGTTGTCGATGGAGATGTGGCTGGGGGATGGGTGGTTTGAGGTGTGGGTGGGGAGAGGATGTGTGGGGTAGTATGTGTATGTGGATGGGCGTAGGATGTGTGGGTTGGTGGGGGAATGTTTGTGGGTGGCGAGTGTGTTTTGGTTGGGGGATCAGGCGAGGGCAGTGTGTGTGGGTGGGGGATGTGCGGGAGGGGGATGGATCGGTTGGTGGGGTATGTATGTGTCCCTTGGTGTGCGTGTGTGTCGGTAGGTGGGGGTGTGTATGTGTCCCTTGGTGCGCGTGTGTGTGGGTAGGTGGGGGTGTTGTGTGGGTGGGGTGATGTATGGATAGGTGGGAGATGGGCTTCATAACATGGTAATTAGCCTTGTTTATGTTTACAACATTCATTTCACAATGTTTATTTTATCTTCCTATGTAAATGTATAATGCTCTTGATGAACGAAAGACGAGTGATTGGAAGGGCCGAATGTAAGACGGGCCTGCGCGCCCAATTTGTGACCCTAATAAAGTTGATTTGATTTGATTTGATTTGATTTTGTGCTAGAACGATTTCGAGTGACACTCATTAGCCAGCATTATTACGGTAAAGTAGTTGTTAATCTGGGTGCCACTATCAGGACACCTCTGGTGTATCCGATTTAAACCTCGACAATTAGTAAACAATGCGAAAACGTCCTTGAAGAAGGGGTTTTATAGAAGAGTGCTGATTGTCAGCTTGTGTTCTCTTACGTGTGTAGAGGATGCCACAGGATAGTGATGACAGGCAGATCAATCAACAGGAATGTATGTAGTGAGACATGGAATACAAAGATGTACTGGCCGGAATAATAGTACTTGACATATTTGATATGTGATTTGTATGCACGTATAAATGTGGCTGTGGGTGGCGAGTAGGAGTATCCTCTTTCAAAGGAATAATAGGGTACCTGGTTCCCTCCGCTAGCTTGCGGGACACCCTTGGGCAAGGTGGAGTAACCGTGTTCCCCCCCCCCCCCCCCCCCCCCGTCAAGAAGTTGTAGGTTATGGTCTACAGAGGATCTTCGTCTGGTAACAATGGCTACGGTAATCGACTAAGTATGGTCACTGCTAAGAAGAAAATCAATGGCAAACTATCTTTTTTACAGATGCCTAGAAAATCATGTTTCGTCAATTCACAGAGAATCAGCGTAAATGGGTGCTCCATAGGAGCAACATCGCCCGATAGGGGTAGTCATGTGCACCAGCTGACTTCAGACCGTCAGCAGGCGACTGAGTGGAAAAGATTAACATTACTTCAAATGGGATCGTGGAACGAATGAACTATGAGTGGGGATGTCAAACTGGATCATATCATGTAAGAAATGAGAAGAAGGAATATTAACGTGTTAGGTTTTTGTGAGTTCAGATGGAAAGGAACGAGCACAATAACGCATCGCTCGGTGGGGTATTGCTGCATGATACAACAGACATGGCCAGTCACTTAGGGACTGTACAGTGCGCAAGAACACATAGATCATCACGGCCTGGAGAGAATCAACCCGAGGGAAGGCTAGCCGGACACATCACCAAACCGCTACTGGTATCATTGGTATTGGGACTCTTCTCTGGCTGTTGAAGATGAGGAGGAAGCACGTACGGAAATGTCCTGAGTGCTAATCTTTAAAATTGTCCACGGATTACTTTTACACCCTACTGTCTAAAGCGAAACTGAAGAAACAGACTGTTAGTGTTGACGAAATTATGCAACAATGTAAGACTAAACTGTGAAAACATTACGCCAGAAGAAGTAATAGATTGGTTGGAATGACAAAATGGATGGAGGATTAGACACTTTGAACGATGATGAAATTGTTTCTAGTGTGACTACCATTAAAGAAGAAATTGATGACGATGAAGGATCAGTTCTTAAACCAAAATCCAACAACTAGCCACTCAGAAGCAGAAACAATGTTACCAAAGTGTATCGACTGGTCTGAAATGCAAGAGGAGGAAAATGCAAGACAGATCCTACTTCTGCGTAAGATACGGAACATGGCCGCGCAGAAAGCTCCAGCCTCAAAGACACGGAAGGAGATGACAGATTATTTTAAAGTAACGTAGGTTTATAGTATTACAATATATTTCTGTACATTTCTAATCTCATATTGAAGTTTACATTGATCGCTTTGTATAATTAAATATAATATGTATTATTCACTTTTAAACGATTTTATTTCCATTTTCGTCCCAAGCTCGCAGTGAAATCATGTTAATATACATATGTATTAAGAGATTTCTGTTATCCGTTCATTCGGTTATCCGTCACAGCCCTGATCCGGGCGGTGACGGTTAATCGAAGCTGTTATGTATATCTTCTCTCAAGCATTCTCTCTCACAAATATACTCTCGATCTCGCTCACCTATATACTTTCTCTAATCTTCTAGTTCTAGCACATACAGACTCTTTCTCATCCACATACGTACTGTCGCTCTTTTTCTCTCTCGCGTACATACTCTCATCTGTACACATTATCTCATTCTCTCTTACACATACTCTTTCTCCTGCTCTCCTACACATGTATACTCTCTCATTCTCTTTCACATGTACTCTCTTGCGTTTATACCCTCCCGTTCTCTCTCTCTCTCTCACACACACATACTTTCATTCGCACATACATATTCTCTGAGATATACGCTCTCTCATACTCTCTCGCATATAGACCCTTTCTCGTTCTCTCCTACACATATATACTCTCTCATTCTTTAACGTGTACACACTCTCACATTTATAAACTCTCTCTCACATATATACACTTTCATTCTCTCTCACGTACATACTCTCTCTTTCTATCCTACACATATGCTCTCTCTCTCTCTCTCTCTCACACACACACACACATATACTTTCATTCTCTTTCACCTGTACACTCTATCTCTCATTCTATCTCACATACACTCTCTCTCTCTCACTCACATAGAGAGCGTGGTGTAAAGCTGATCAATGACAATGATCATCGGCAGAGATAAGGCAACAGTGTACACACACGGCTGCTTGTATTGTGCAGGGAGATCTGCTTGGGGATTCTCAGCCAGTCAATGGGCAGGTGTCAGCTGTGCAGAATGGAGCCTACAGGTCTACCATCCTCAAGCAGCAAGATGGGGATGGCAGAGAACACTGCATCTGTGACATGGCGAGCCGGTACTTGTGTCACCACAGCTGTGACATGCTAGCAGGCACTCGTGTCACCAGAGTAATCATAATGCTGGATTCCTAGCCCATATGGCGTAAAGTCCCAAACTGGCAGGAGTGGAATGAATGAATGGATACCTCGGGTGAAGAACTGGTTAAACCAGGGGACAGCATATCACTATCCAGTAGTCGTTCTTACCCGTGGACTGTTATCCTAGCATGCCACAAATGACAAGACTGACTGTCACAAATGTGTCAACGGGTGAGAACTGTTCTGTAGTGGACCTCATCCCACGGCGATATATCAGGAAATGAGAGGGTTGATAAAGTGACCAGGCAAAGAAGTAAATACCTGGATGACTTGGCTACGTGGTATGGTCCAGCCAAGAACACTGGGCTGATCTACGACTCTAGTGATCGCGTGAGATGGCGAAACATGAGCGGCCACGCTTATCGGCATGACACATAGTGCTGATGATAAAGTGGCAGAAAGGCGGCCTGTGGGAGATGTTCTAGTTGCATGGTTAGAGACAGTTGCATGGTTAGAGACAGTTACATGGTTGGAGATAGTTGCATGTCCTTTACTGGAAGCTACAGTCAACCCCAACATTTATTGCCTGTTTGCGACTGACTCGGCAATGATAGTTCAGTCATTTGCTTTCTGAATGGTTCGACGCTTCAAATGTATAAATCAACAAGTGGTAATATAAATATTAAAATCAACAAGTGGCGATATAAATGTATAAATCAACAGGTGGTGATATAATGTGTAAATCAACAAGCAAAGTTGTAAATAACCAGGTTGAGATATACGTTTGTACATCAACAGTTTGTCATATAAATGAGTAAAATTGAATATGTGCTTGATTATGTGATTACACAACTTTGTAAATCAACAAGTTATATATAAATGTGTAAATCAGTGAGTTGTCATATAAATGTACAAATATATAAGTGGTGATGCAAATATATGTAAATCAAAACATGCAGTGATACACATGTGTAAACAAGTGATGATATAAATCTGTAAATCAACATGCAATGATACACATGTGTAAACAAGTGGTGATATAAATCTGTAAATCAACATGTAATGATACACATGTGTAAACAAGTGGTGATATAAATCTGTAAATCAACATGCAATGATACACATGTGTAAAGAAGTGGTGATATAAATCTGTAAATCAACATGCAGTGATACATTTGTGTAAAGAGATTGTGATATAAATCTGTAAATCAACATGCAATGATACACACACGTGTAAAGAAATTGTGATATAAATCTGTAAATCAACATGCAGTGATACACATGTGTAAAGAGAATGTGATATAAATCTGTAAATCAACATGCAGTGTATTTACATTTGTGTAAAGTGATTGTGATATAAATCTGTAAATCAACATGCAATGATAAAGGTGTGTAAACAAGTGGTGATATAAGCGTGTACATCAGCACGTGGTCATCATCATCATGTTCCCCAGCAACTGGTGTTGGAGCTGACATTCAAGTCTCTCCATAGACATAGGCCCTTGCTGTTCTGGATCAACTCTGCTGATGATATTCCTCCATGCCACCCTCTCAGTACAACCAGCCTCACTGCTCATTATCTGTCTCTGTTCCCACTGATCTGTCCAGTCACCACGATGTTTTTCCACTGATTTTTCCAGTCACCACAATGTTTTCTCAGTGATCATTCCAGTCACTGCAATGTTATCCCAGTGATTTGTCCGGCCACCACGATGTTTTCCCACTGATCTGTATAGTCACCACAATGTTTTCCCAGTGATTTTTTCAGTTACCGCAATTTTTCCCACTGATCTGTCCAGTCACCGCAATGTTTTCTCAGTGATCATTCCAGTCACTGCAATGTTATCCCAGTGATTTGTCCGGCCACCAAGATGTTTTCCCACTGATCTGTATAGTCACCACAATGTTTTCCCAGTTACCGCAATTGTTCCCACTGATCTGTCCAGTCACCGCAATGTTTTCCAATGCCTCTCTTCTCATCACACGGCCAACGAATGCCATTGGTAATTGTCTTCAAGCTGTGTATAATATTCTACTCTATTAGCTTTGTCCAGGCAACAGTTGTTAGCCTATCTGGCAGTCCAAGGTATTCACAAGTGCTGATATAAATGTGTACATCAACAGGCACTCACAACAATGAGTGTATCATCAAGAAAATGCATACATCAACAGGCAGTTACAACAATGAGTGTATCATCAAGAAAATGCATACATCAATGGGCAGTTACAACAATGAGTGTATCAAGTAAATACACACATCAACAGGCAGTTACATCAATGAGTGTATCAGCAATTAAATGCATACATCAACATGAGGTGATATACATGTGTAAATCAGTAAGTGGTGACACATGTGTAAATCAACATGAGGTGATATACATGTGTAAATCAATAAGTGGTGACACACATGTGTAAATCAACATGAGGTGATATACATGTGTAAATGAATAAGTGATGACACACATGTGTAAATCGACAAGTGGTGATATACATGTGTAAATCAATAAGTGATGACACACATGTGTAAATCGATAAGTGGTGACACACATGTGTAAATCAACAAGAGGTGATACACGTGTAAATCAACAAGTGGTGGTATACATGTATAAATCAACATGTCATCATATAAATGAATAAATAAATAAGTGGTGATGAAATGTGTAAATCAAGAAGTGACGATATAAATATTTAAATCAACTGAAATATATAGTGACCTGTGAGTCATAATAAATACAAACAAACAACTATGTAACATTTATATGAATCAATAATTAACTCCACAAATAAAAAATCTCAAATGAAGTGATAGTTGTAGCAATCAACAAACTATGATCATCAATAAAAATCAACAATAAAGTTATAGCAACCAACAAATTAGTATCAACAATATAAATCAACAATAATGCTACATAAATCAACAAATTATGATCATCAATATTAAAACAACAACACAACAAGAAAGAATGCAACAACTGACTGTGATTGCTGCAACAATGACAACCAACAAGTCAGCTATAGTACTACACACAAACCAGTAGCAATGGAAGAGCTGCCCACAAGGACAACAGTTCACACATACACAACAGGCAGTCCACCAGCTCAGCCATGGTAGTGGAGTGGCTGATCACAGGTCCTGATCCCACCTCCAGTATGGCTGCCTGGTTGAACCAGGAGTATAAACAGCTACCAGGGATGTCTTAGCCCTTGTGTCACCAGGGCCCATAAGGCAAGCACAGAAAGCAACTCTCTGTGAGCTATAAAGCATGGGGTAAAAGACCAACAACAACAAAAAAGACTCCTGTGAGCTATAAAGTGTGGAGTAAGAGAAAAGCAAAGAAAACAACTGTGTGAGCTATAAACTGTGTGGTAAGAGAAGCAAAGAAAACAACTGTGTGAGCCATAAAGTGTGGGGTAAGAGACGAGTCAAGAAAGTAATTGTGTGAGCTATAAAGTGTGGAGGCAAGAGGCAAGTCAAGAAAGTAACTGTGTGAGCTGTAAAGTGTGGGGTAAGAGACAAAGAAAACAACTGTGTGGGCTATAAATTGTGGGGTAAGAGACAAAGAAAACTAGTCTATGAGCTATACATTGTGGAGTAAGAGACAAGCAATTAGTGTGGAGGTTGACTTACCTATCCTGTAGAAAAGCTCGGCTAATCATGAACAAGTTTTCAGAAAAAGGAATACAACAGTAATTCAGTAATTCAGTCAGTCTGTCACTGATCACCAATGTTATGTCTTTCACTGGTCATCTCTGTCTATCTATGACTTTCAATGGTCACCTCTGTCCATCTGTGTCTTTCACTGGTCACCTCTGTCCATCCATGTCTTTCACTGGTCACCTCTGTCCATCTATGTCTTTCACTGGTCACCTCTGTCCATCTGTCTTTCACTGGTCACCTCTGTCCATCCATGTCTTTTACTGGTCACCTCTGTCCATCCATGTCTTTCACTGGTCACCTCTGTCCATCTATGTCTTTCACTGGTCACCTCTGTCCATCTATGTCTTTCACTGGTCACCTCTGTCCATCTATGTCTTTCAGTGGCCACCTCTGTCCATCCATGCCTTTCACTTGTCACCAATGTTATGTCTTTCACTGGGCACAAATGTTATGTCTTTCACTGGTCACCAATATCCATACATGTCTGTCACTTGTCACCAATATCCATACATGTCTGTCACTTGTCACCAATATCCATCAATGTTTTTCAATGGTCACATATGTCCCAATATGTCTTTCATTGGTCACATATGTCAAAATATGTCTGTCACTGATCACAAATGTCCATCAGTGTTTTTCACTGGTCATCCATGTCCACCTCTGTCTGTCACTGGTCACCTGTGATGCTGTTCCCAGAATACAAGATCATGCACCTGGTCACTGTTGTCTAAAGCTAACCTCTGTAAGAACTCATGTATGTCCTCTCTCTGGATCACATGGTCTGATGGGATCTGTCGACGCTGGCACAGAATCTGGCAGCTGCTGTTGCCTGGGCCACGGCTTCCATGAAAACCTGTTGTTTCACATTCTTCACCACACTCCTGAAGCTTGTGATGGCCCGGTCAAAGGACAGCACCCTGGAACATGATGTCATGGTCATTCATATACTGACACTGTACAGACAGATGACAATCATATGGTGGATGATACTCCGACTTCTTCCTGGTACAAGTGTTTACATGCTGCTGGCTGGCTAGGTCATCCCTAAACATACAAGCTCTAACTGCAGAACTAGAGGACACTTAACAATCTTAACAATCAGACATGCACATCAAGGGTATGTCATGCTCATAAAGGGTATGCTATGCACATCAAGGGTATGCCATGCACATGTAGGTATGCCATACACATCAATGGTATGCCACACAAACTTAACACCTTCTAGTCACATACATCTGCCTACAGATAGACAAGTTCCACTTGTCCTTTCACTTTGACAGATTTCTGCGCCTAACAGTCTTTGCATGTTCCGTAAGCCTCTACACCTCAGTTGATGCCTGTCTGTGATGGGCTAACTGAAGCCTCAAGTGTGGGATCAATGCAAGGGTCAGCTTGATGAGCTCTTCAGGAAGTACACTGGTAATTGTATTGGTGTTTGTAAAATGCTTCAGAACACCACTGCCATTTTCTCCAAGTTCCACCCCAGCATAAAACTTACCTTCACCATTTTCTTGAGCTTCCACCCCAGCATCAAACTTACCTCCACCATTTTCTCGCCAGCAGTCAATTGTTTGAGTGTAATAGTCTCTGTAGGTTTCTGGGGTCTCTGCACTGTAGTTGACTTAAACCCAACAGACTCACGTGGCTGTCTTCTCGACACCTGCTCCCATTCTATTAGTTTCTCTCATCTGCTGTGTCTAGCATAATGACAATCCCTGTCATAAAGCCGGCCACATGTTGGATTTCTTCTGACTTTGTGTATATGCTGAACATATGTTGTCAACAAGCTTGCTGCTGCCCTGCCAGTCTATTAGCTGTGCCGAGTGTTTCTCTTGCAAGGAGACACAGCAGTGCAACAGTCCTATACTCTCTCACTGAGCCTCACTGTACACAAATGTAGACTTCAGACATGTGTGCTGAGCCCAGCACTGGCACTTGTCTCAGAGTCCAAGACTCTACATCACTGCACTCGTTCCATTGCCACACATGCTCTGTCCCCTTCTTCAATAGCCAACAAAGAGTTTCCCAGCACTACGATGGAATGTGCATCATAAAGTTGTGCTGTCATATGGGGTGGGGTGAGAGAGAGAGAGAGAGAGATCGAGGAAGAGAGAGAGAGAAAGGGAGATAAATGAAGAACGAACCAACAAACATAATTTTCAAAGGGTCACAAATTGGGCATGCAGGCCTGTCTTACATTCAGCCTTGCCAGTCACTTATCTTTCACACATCAGTTATCTATTATGAATGTTACATTTGTACTGGTTTAAAAAAAACGTAAAATGAATGCTGTAAACATACACCAAGCATAAACAATTCATATTTCAACGTTATGAGACAGGCAGGCATATAGGCAGGTAGACAGACACACACACAGAGGGAAATAGCGAGGGAGAGAAAAGGAGAGGGAAGGAGAGAGGGTAAAGGAAGGGAGAAACAGGAGAAAGACAGAAAGAGAGAGAAAGAGGGTTACACACATACGTACACACTCATATACATATAAAAAATCATCAAGTGCCTGCCGACCGGCAAGTGCAATCATGCTCCTCCATAGTTTTCAATCTCAACTAGCAAGTATCAATCCATCATACCATGGCTCCCTTCATTGCCCTGGGACTCTACCATGCCCCAGCTCCCTTTCATGCCTCAACTTCCTTCCGTGCCCTGACTCCCTTCCGTGCCCTGACTCCCTTCCGTGCCCTGACTCCCTTCCGTGCCCTGACTCCCTTCCGTGCCCCAAATGCCTTCCGTGCCCTGGCTGCGTTCCATGCCTTGACTTCCTTCTGTGCCTTGACATCCTACTGTGCCTCAACTGCCTTCCATGCCCTGACTCCCTTCCATGCCTTGACTTACTTCCGTGCCCCAACTGTCTTCCATGCCCTGAGACCTTTCCATGTCCCAACTCCCTTCCGTGCCCTGAGACCCTTCCGTGCCCCCGCTCCCGTCTGTGCCCTGAGACAAGAAAATCAAGAATTGTCTCTGTCTTCCTAGTTATCTCTTTCCACAAATCTGTCCAGCTGTCACAACCTGTTCTACTGTTTGCCATCTCACAGTGTGACCAAATAAAGTTGCCTGCCTCTATCTGTTGTTGGTGATCAATTGTCGTGGTGTCCTGACCTCTCACAGAGCATGCAGGTGTCTCATGTTGGCAGTGCCAGGAATGTCCAGCATTATTTGGTACCAGCACATCTAAGTGATAGAAAGATGGGCCACCAATTTCGTTTCTCCAGGTGTTCACATGACAGACCCATGGTGGGACACTGATTCAGGGGATGGACAGGTGGATGGGGGGGGGGGGGGGGGGAGAGGACGGACAGACGGATGCACGCACGCACACACACAAACACACAGAGACATTGATTGATTGATTGGTTGATTTAGGAATCGACATCACAGCTTTTCGGGGCATTCCCATAAGTGCTCCGCCCCCATCCTCAGCAGCCAGCGAAGAGTTCCAACACTAATAGTACCAGTAGCAATCTGATTATATGTATTGCCTTTCCTCTGAGTGTTGAGCGTCGGCCAGATCCCCTCGTCACTCCTCGCTGTCTCATTCTTGCCAAACCATGGTAATCCATTTGCTCCTCCGAGGTGTGCACGTGTTCCCACAAGGCCGCAACCACATCTGCCTTGTCATGCATCAATAATCCACCAAGTTCTGCAGAGCCAGCCAATCTGTCCGCCTGTTCATTTCCCAGCACACCGGCATGCCCCGGAGAAAAGATCCAGGTGATGCTTGTCACCCGTGACCTCCGAAGCGAAGCAAGCCACTCCGCACGAAGCCTGCCTGTCCTCACCTTCATCAGCATGCTTTCTGAGTCAGTTACAATCACGATGTGTGTGTGTGTTGTATTCTCCATCCAGCGGAGAGCCGCAGTGACTGCCTCCACCTCCATTCTTAAGCTGGATGTTGTGGTATCATATGCCAGGCTCTCCTGCCCCAAACATCGACCATTAGCTTTGGCTATGAACCTCCAGCCACTTCTCTCACCTCTTGACACCGAACCATCTGTGTAGATAATCACATCACCCGAGTGAGCATTGTCCTGAATTAGTTGCTGGATTTCCACTTCCGTGGCCCCTGCTGGCCACTCCCTGCACTCCCGGCTTAATGTGATTATAACTCTGCACAAGTCTGACACACACAGAATGAGAGAGAGAGAGAGAGAGAGAGAGAGAGAGAGAGAGAGAGAGAGAGAGAGAGAGAGAGAGAGAGATTGTAGAGCAGTAGTCAAAGTGTGTCTGTATATGAGAAGTATAGAACAGTTTCCTTGTGTCCTCATCAAGGAAGTTTTTAATTTTGGCGAGTTGGTAGACTTTTTTCGCTGTTTGTTTAGTGAGCGCTTGAACGTGGGAATTAAAGGTTAGGTTTCTATCAATGATTAGGCCTAATGTTTTGTGCTCAATTACACTTTCTACTGGCATGTTATCGATGTGAAGTTGAAGTGATGTGTGTGAGCTATAAGAGAGAGAGAGAGAGAGAGAGAGAGAGAGAGAGAGAGAGAGAGAGAGAGAGAGAGAGAGAGAGAGAGAGAGAGAGAGAGAGAGAGAGAGAGAGAGAGAGAGAGAGAGAGAGAGAGAGAGAGAGAACGAACGAACGAACGAACAAACAAACTTTATTTTCAAAGGGTTAAGAATTGGGCACGCAGGCCCGTCTAACATTCTGCCCTTCTCTCACTCTCTTTCATACATTATTTCATTCACACATCATTCAAGGCTAACAGAGAACAGCAACAATAAAAAAGATATGCATTATAAAGGCATGGGCAAAATGCGAACATCAAAACTACACGACACAGTAAAATTAGATAATGGTCTGACACTTGTTGTTAGCCATGTGGAATATACTGACCTACCAAAAGGGGACAGGCTGTTATACTAGGGTTTTGTTATTATTATTATTATCTCTATTATTAAGGGGGAAGATAATCCGTACTGAGATAGTGTTCGAATAATTTGCGATTATATGAATAGGGATTGGTGATGTCTTTGATTTCTTGTGGAAGATTGTTCCACAGCTGAGCTGCAGAGTACGTTAAGCTTGTTTTGTATAAGTCAATCCTAGGCTTCGGAATGTGTAATATATTTAAACGTTTACTGTGTCTAGCATTATATTTAAACAATGGCCAAAGGTAATTTGGGGCATTCCGATGCAGGATTTTGTGAATTAGTTTAGCTTTATTGAAAAGCAGGCGTTTGCGGAGTGGTAGTAACTGAAGGCGTTTATACAGGCTAGGATTGTCAGATAAATGTTTGTTATAAATTAGACTCATGGCCCGTTTCTGGAGTGAGTAAAGTCGCTTGGTGTTTGAATTAGAACAACCGTCCCAGATTGTAGAGCAGTAGTCAAAGTGGGTCTGTATATGAGAAGTATAGAATAGTTTCCTTGTGTCCTCATCAATGAAGTTTTTAATTTTGGCGAATTGGTAGACTTTTTTCGCTGTTTGTTTAATAAGCGCTTGAACGTGGGAATTAAAGGTTAGGTTTCTATCAATGATTATGCCTAATGTTTTGTGCTCAATTACACTTTCTACTGGCATGTTATCGATGTGAAGTTGAAGTGATGTGTGTGAGCTTAGAGTTTGAAGTCTTTGTCTGGTTGTTAGTAACATTGATTTTGTTTTAGTGATGTTAATTTGCATACGGTTTGAATAGCTCCACCTAACTACATTCAAACATTCAAACATTCAAAGAGAGCGAGAGCGAGCACTAATGAGTGAGATGGCACACAGTGTACCAGTGGAGACTGACCTGCCTTGATGCACCCATGCAAAGTCATGAGATCCAAAGAACCGAACTGGGAACTCTCCCACCTGGTGTCTTTTGACCTGAATTGTCCGGGGCACAAAATGAGGGTGACAGACTTCAGCTGGCCACCACCTGTAGAAGTCCAGTCACATGTGTAAACACAGACAGCCAGGAAGGGAAGAGAAGACCTGCACTCACTTCTACAGGGAAATCATCAGTGCAAATATCACTGTCATATCTACAGACATATTGAAGAGTTGATTTATTTAGTTTTTTTGGGATTTGAGATTTAAATATTGAGCACAACCCACTACTGGCAACGCCGATCGTATTCTGGTATGAACCTAAGGCCTATCCACGTCAATGTGGAAGCACTAGACTCGAGTTTCGCTCTCGTTTGAGCTCGTCAGTAGTGCATATCCTTGACCGGATCACTGGCGTGTGAAGCAGGTGTGTAAACACTAGACCACGCGGCACACGCTGGACACGGCCAAATTATCACAACTGAATATTACAACGTCAAATATTTAAGAGTGTTGGGCTGACATTACATAGAGGAGATAAAAATTGAAATCAATGGGTTCAAGAACGTATTCTGAAGAAATGTTGAAAGAAATCACGAGTGAAATACTTTCCAAGAGGCAAAAGTTCCTATTGGAGGTATCCACAAGGGGAAGCCAGATTCCTGTAGTAAGTTGTGGTTGAATACAAGGTCCAGATATTTATTATAAAGTGCATGGAAGAGTATGGACAACGGAAAACCTTATTTCAGGACACAAAGTGGCTCTTAAGCTATAAAGGATTGGTTTAATCATCATCATGTGCCATGCTGATAAGCATGGGCGGTTATGTTCCGCCATCTTACACGATCACCAGTTCTTGTCGTGACCATGCCACATGGCCAAGCCATCCAGATATTGACTTCTTTGCCTTCCCCTTGTTCTTTTTCTTCCCCTGCCCAATCTTGCCAGTTGTCACAAAGTTATTTCTTCTCCTAATGGGTTAATAAAATTGTAACTGTCTATGTCTAATTTCTTTAATCAGTTTAGTTTCATCTGCTTTTTGTAGGACTTGCTCACTGGTTTTTCTGAATGTCCATGGTATTCTTTGAATTTTCTTTAGAAACCACAATTCCACTGCTATTAGATGTTTTTCAGCTTGTCTGTTTATTGTCTCTTTTTATTGCTTTCCCAATGTTTTCCATCTTGCAAAAGGCCACCTTTGCCATAGCAATTCTTGTTCTAATCTCTTCAAGGCACCTCCAATCACATGTTATAACTGTTCTGAGATTGTCGTACTGAGATTCACTTGTTTAAGAATATTCCCATTTACTTGTATATTAAAGTTAAAGTTAGTTGCATATCCTTTACAGGATGATTGCAGTCAACACCAGCATTTTTTGCTGTTGTTGATGTCTTGGCAAGTTTACGTTCAGTAGTTTGCCATTGCTTTCTGAATGACCGGCACCCATACCATTTCGTAAAAAACCAGCACAATTCGGTCTGCTACCAAATCGTGTGCAGCTGTGTTTCGAAAGCGGGTATGCGGGATCACGAACTGCGTCCGTAACCCCTTTGCCACGGAGCCTGCACTTGTATATTACATTGTGGCATTTCCTTCTTCCAAGTGATGGTAAACTCCTGGGACTGAATTACTTCCCCTGGGACAAAGTGGTATGGGCTAGGTTCAAGGGAAACAATCCATCAAACATCACATGTGGTCTGACAGTGACAGAGTTGCTCTGGTTGACTTGAGTGTGTTGGTAACAGTGCTGGAAGTCTCATCACAGAAAGCACAGATCTCAGGGAACCACGTACAGCAAGTCTCCAGTGTGTGGATGGAGGTAACAGTGCTGCCAGTCTCATCACAGAAAGCACAGATCTCAGGGAACCACGTACAGCAAGTCTCCAGTGTGTGGATGGAGGTAATGGTACATGGGGCTCACCAAGTGAACAGGGATGTGCCCAGGATTAATGTGAGGCAACATGGAACAGGAACCAGAAATCACAGAGCAGATAGGCTGGTACAGTTTTGTGAAGACAACCATCTCATTATTTGTCAGACCATTTTCTAACATGAATCTAGGAAACTTTATACATGAAATAGCCCTCTCGAGACAGACAGAGAAACCACATTGATTATATTCTGACTGGGAATAGATGATGTTGTGTGCTTGTAAAGATACAAATACAACTCAAGACACACCAGACTATAGGCACCTGGCCTCTGACATATGAGCAGCTGTATCTGGTCAAGATGAACAATGTTAAAGCCTTTTCTTCGTCTTCTTTCCTTCTTTTGAGATTTCGCTATATCTGAAATGATGTCTCTTGTCTGAATTTCATTGTCTGTTTTAGTTCACTCAGTGATTCATAGAGTTTATCTTCCATTGTTGTTTCTCTAGGCCCTAGAGAAACAACAGTGGAAGATACACTTTTAGAGCCTAATTTGGAAAGCATGGAACAATATCAAAGTGAAAATAAGGAGAACAGAATTAGTAGAAAATGGGAGCATTTACAAACAAGTCTACACACAGCAAATGCCAACTTACCAGTGACAGAAAACAAGAACAAGACATTAAGGATGGCTGATGGAAACAATGATTTGAGAAATAAAACACACAAGAAGTGCAAGAGAATGTAAGAAGACTTAGAGACAAGAACATTCATATAACAAGAAGAGGTTGTATCAGAGGTCAAGATTGATAAATGATAGCTAAATATCCTGATATAACAAAAGGATAGACTGAATACATAGAGACTTATTGTGGGACAACAGAGCTAACAAACCAAAGCTATATAATAGTCATAATGGCCCAAGTATAATAAAGGCTGAAGTAAGGGTTATCAAAGCAATGAAACAAGGAAAGGTTGAAGATCCTGACAAGATAGTAATGGAAATGATAAAACCTAGCTGTAAACACTCCCGGCTACCTGTAGATCTCCCCACACACATTCAATAAACTAGATTTACACACTCCCAGCTACCTGTAGATCTCCCCACACACATTCAATAAACTAGATGTACACACTCCCAGCTACCTGTAGATCTCCCCAAACACATCCAATAAACTAGATGTGAACACTTCCAGCTACCTGTAGATCTCCCCATACACACCCAATAAACTAGATGTAAACACGCCCAGCTACCTGTAGATCTCCCCATACACACCCAATAAACTAGATGTAAACACGCCCAGTTACCTGTAGATCTCCCCATACACACCCCATAAACTAGATGTTAACACTTCCAGCTACCTGTAGATCTCCCCACACACACCTAATAAACTAGATGTAAATACTCCCAGCTACCTGTAGATCTCCCCACACACACCCAATAAACTAGATGTAAACACTCCCAGCTACCTGTAGATCTCTCCACACACATCCAATAAACTAGATGTAACTCCCAGCTACCTGTAGATCTCCCCCATGCACATCACATCAACCAGCTGTAACACTCCCAACTACCTGTAGATCTTCCCCACACACATCACATCAATCAGCTGTAACACTCCCAACTACCTGTAGATCTCCCCCACACACTCCCCGCTACCTGTAGATCTCCCCCACACACATCACATCACCCAGCTGTAACATTCCCAGCTACCTGTAGATCTCCCCTACACACATGACATCACCCAGCTGTAAACACATCCAGCTACATAGTAGATCTCCCCCACTTACATCACATCAACCCGCTGCAAACATTCCCAGTTACCTGTAGAATCCATGTTTCACCCAGATGATATCCCCATACAATAGTTTCCTCCTGGCCAGACAATGAGGGCACAACCAAACGTCCAGCCCTGCTTGTGAACTCTCAGAGTCGGAGCTGATGTTTAGTCTGGCTCGATTCACAAAGGAGCTATGTGATGTCCCACCTTCACATTCTTCATGAAAGGCAGCAGGACACTGCTGACATTGCTTCAAACTTCCTCCTGAAAAAATACGTTGGGCTGTGAAACACGTAAACATACCTCATTTTTAAATAATGGCATCTCCACAGGAGGGAATGCAATCCACAGGAGGGAATGCAATCCACATATATTCTGTTGCACCAGTGTACACCTGGAGTGGATACCTGAGCCCAGGAACCTGCTGGGGAATGGCAGGACTCAAGAGAGAGCAGAGGAGCAGCAAGAGGACAAGGCTCAAGAGAGAGCAGCGAAGCAACAAGAGGACAGACCCTGCAGCAAGAGGACAGGGCTCAAGAGAGAGCAGAGAAGCAACAAGAGGACAGACCCTGCAGCATGAGGACAGGGCTCAAGAGAGAGCAGAGAAGCAACAAGAG
The DNA here is from genome assembly GCA_963921405.1 of Cepaea hortensis. Lineage (NCBI taxonomy): Eukaryota > Metazoa > Mollusca > Gastropoda > Stylommatophora > Helicidae > Cepaea > Cepaea hortensis. The sequence continues at coordinate 2,761,775 of OY992883.1, read as the reverse complement.
GACAGAGCCTGCAGCATGAGGACAAGGTTCAAGAGAGAGCAGAGAAGCAACAAGAGGACAGAGCCTGCAGCATGACAAGGTTCAAGAGAGAGCAGAGAAGCAACAAGAGGACAGGGCTCAAGAGAGAGCAGAGAAGCAACAAGAGGACAGGGCTCAAGAGAGAGCAGAGAAGCAACAAGAGGACAGAGCCTGCAGCATGAGGACAAGGCTCAAGAGAAAGCAGAGAAGCAACAAGAGGACAGACCCTGCAGCATGAGGACAGGGCTCAATCAAGAGAGAGCAGAGACGCAACAAGAGAACACAGCCTGCAGCATGAAAACAGGGCTCAAGAGAGAGCAGAGAAGCAACAAGAGGACAGACCCTGCAGCATGAGGACAGGGCTCAATCAAGAGAGAGCAGAGTAGCAACAAGAGGACAGACCCTGCAGCATGAGGACAGGGCTCAATCAAGAGAGAGCAGAGAAGCAACAAGAGGACAGACCCTGCAGCATGAGGACAGGGCTCAATCAAGAGAGAGCAGAGAAGCAACAAGAGGACAGACCCTGCAGCATGAGGACAGGGCTCAATCAAGAGAGAGCAGAGAAGCAACAAGAGGACAGACCCTGCAGCATGAGGACAGGGCTCAATCAAGAGAGAGCAGAGAAGCAACAAGAGGACAGACCCTGCAGCATGAGGACAGGGCTCAATCAAGAGAGAGCAGAGTAGCAACAAGAGGACAGACCCTGCAGCATGAGGACAGGGCTCAATCAAGAGAGAGCAGAGAAGCAACAAGAGGACAGACCCTGCAGCATGAGGACAGGGCTCAATCAAGAGAGAGCAGAGAAGCAACAAGAGGACAGACCCTGCAGCATGAGGACAGGGCTCAATCAAGAGAGAGCAGAGTAGCAACAAGAGGACATACCCTGCAGCATGAGGACAGGGCTCAAGAGAGAGCAGAGAAGCAACAAGAGGACAGAGCCTGCAGCATGAGGTGAAGGTTCAAGAGAGAGCAGAGAAGCAACAAGAGGACAGAGCCTGCAGCATGACAATGTTCAAGAGAGAGCAGAGAAGCAACAAGAGGACAGGGCTCAAGAGAGAGCAGAGAAGCAACAAGAGGACAGGGCTCAAGAGAGAGCAGAGAAGCAACAAGAGGACAGAGCCTGCAGCATGAGGACAAGGCTCAAGAGAAAGCAGAGAAGCAACAAGAGGACAGACCCTGCAGCATGAGGACAGGGCTCAATCAAGAGAGAGCAGAGACGCAACAAGAGAACACAGCCTGCAGCATGAAAACAGGGCTCAAGAGAGAGCAGAGAAGCAACAAGAGGACAGACCCTGCAGCATGAGGACAGGGCTCAATCAAGAGAGAGCAGAGTAGCAACAAGAGGACAGACCCTGCAGCATGAGGACAGGGCTCAATCAAGAGAGAGCAGAGAAGCAACAAGAGGACATACCCTGCAGCATGAGGACAGGGCTCAATCAAGAGAGAGCAGAGAAGCAACAAGAGGACAGACCCTGCAGCATGAGGACAGGGCTCAATCAAGAGAGAGCAGAGAAGCAACAAGAGGACAGACCCTGCAGCATGAGGACAGGGCTCAATCAAGAGAGAGCAGAGAAGCAACAAGAGGACAGACCCTGCAGCATGAGGACAGGGCTGAATCAAGAGAGAGCAGAGAAGCAACAAGAGGACAGACCCTGCAGCATGAGGACAGGGCTCAATCAAGAGAGAGCAGAGAAGCAACAAGAGGACAGACCCTGCAGCATGAGGACAGGGCTCAATCAAGAGAGAGCAGAGAAGCAACAAGAGGACAGACCCTGCAGCATGAGGACAGGGCTAAATCAAGAGAGAGCAGAGAAGCAACAAGAGGACAGACCCTGCAGCATGAGGACAGGGCTCAATCAAGAGAGAGCAGAGAAGCAACAAGAGGACAGACCCTGCAGCATGAGGACGTCACATTCTCAGGCACCAATCACAAGTGACCAGACTTCAAGCATTGCCTCACACGGGTCAGGGAATGTGTGCAGCAGCTCTTTGTTGTCTCAACAATTCTCTCTCTCTCTCCTGCTGACTCTCTCAGATACACTTCTGCCTCTTCTTCTTATAGTCCATACCACCTGGCATTGGTGATCATGTCTGCTCACAGCCTTCTGTCTTGTGTACTGTCAATCTTCTTATAGTCCATGCCGTGTGGCGTTGGTGATCATGTCTGTCCACAGCCTTCTGTCTTGTGTACTGCCAAGCTTCTTATAGTCCATGCCGTGTGGCGTTGGTGATCATGTCTGCTCACAGCCTTCTGTCTTGTGTACTGTCAATCTTCTTATAGTCCATGCCGTGTGGCGTTGGTGATCATGTCTGTCCACAGCCTTCTGTCTTGTGTACTGTCAATCTTCTTATAGTCCATGCCGTGTGGCGTTGGTGATCATGTCTGTCCACAGCCTTCTGTCTTGTGTACTGTCAATCTTCTTATAGTCCATGCCGTGTGGCGTTGGTGATCATATCTGTCCACAGCCTTCTGTCTCAACTACTGCCAATCTTTTCTGATATTAATGGTTCCCCATGTCATGATGTCAGACTGCCCAGCATCTCCTCTGTCGATCCCCCTTGTATCTCCTCACTTCCAACTTTCCCCATGTCATGATGTCAGACTGCCCAGCATCTCCTCTGTTGGTCTCCCCCCTATATCTCCTCACTTCCAACTTTCCCCATGTCATGATGTAACACTGCCCAGCATCTCCTCTGTCGATCCCCCTTGTATCTCCTCACTTCCAACTTTCCCCATGTCATGATGTCAGACTGCCCAGCATCTCCTCTGTCGATCCCCCCTGTATCTCCTCACTTCCAACTTTCCCCATGTCATGACGTCAGACTGCCCAGCATCTCCTCTGTAGGTCTCCCCCCTGTATCTCCTCACTTCCAACTTTCCCCATGTCATGTCAGACTGCCCAGCATCTCCTCTGTCAATCCCCCTTGTATCTCCTCACTTCCAACTTTCCCCATGTCATGATGTCAGACTGCCCAGCATCTCCTCTGTCGATCCCCCCTGTATCTCCTCACTTCCAACTTTCCCAATGCCATGATGTAACTAACACTGTCCAGCATCTCCTCACTTCGAACTTTCCCCATACCATGATGTCAGACTGCCCAGCATCTCCTCTGTCAATCCCCCTTGTATTTCCTTACTTCCAACTTTCCCCATGCCATGATGTCAGACTGCCCAGCATCTCCTCTATCGATCCCCCTTGTATCTCCTCACTTCCAACTTTCCCCATGCCATGTCAGACTGCCCAGTATCTCCTCTGTTGGTCTCCCCCCTATATCTCCTCACTTCTAACTTTCCCCATACCATGATGTCAGACTGCCTAGCATCTCCTCTGTTGGACTCCCCCTATATCTCCTCACTTCTAACTTTCCCCATACCATGATGTCAGACTGCCCAGCATCTCCTCTGTCGATCCCCCCTGTATCTCCTCACTTCCAACTTTCCCAATGCCATGATGTAACTAACACTGTCCAGCATCTCCTCACTTCGAACTTTCCCCATACCATGATGTCAGACTGCCCAGCATCTCCTCTGTCAATCCCCCTTGTATTTCCTTACTTCCAACTTTCCCCATGCCATGATGTCAGACTGCCCAGCATCTCCTCTATCGATCCCCCTTGTATCTCTTCACTTCCAACTTTCCCCATGCCATGTCAGACTGCCCAGTATCTCCTCTGTTGGTCTCCCCCCTATATCTCCTCACTTCTAACTTTCCCCATACCATGATGTCAGACTGCCCAGCATCTCCTCTGTCGATCCCCCTTGTATCTCCTCACTTCCAACTTTCCCCATGTCATGTCAGACTGCCTAGCATCGCCTCTGTTAATCCCCCTTGTATCTCCTCACTTCCAACTTTCCATGTCATGTCAGACTGCCCAGCATCTCCTCTGTTGGTCTCCCCCCCCCCTCCCCATATCTCCTCACTTCTAACTTTCCCCATACCATGATGTCAGACTGCCCAGCATCTCCTCTGTTGGTCTCCCCCCTATATCTCCTCACTTCTAACTTTCCCCATACCATGATGTCAGACTGCCCAGCATCTCCTCTGTTGGTCTCCCCCCTATATCTCCTAACTTCCAACTTTCCCCATGTCATGTCAGACTGCCCAGCATCTCCTCTGTCAATCCCCCTTGTATCTCCTCACTTCCAACTTTCCCCATGTCATGTCAGACTGCCTAGCATCTCCTCTGTCGATCCCCTTGTATCTCCTCACTTCCAACTTTCCCCATGTCATGATGTAACACTGCCCAGCATCTCCTCTGTCAATCCCCCTTGTATCTCCTCACTTCTAACTTTCCCCATGTCATGATGTAACACTGCCCAGCATCTCCTCTGTCAATCCCCCTTGTATCTCCTCACTTCCAACTTTCCCCATGTCATGTCAGACTGCCCAGCATCTCCTCTGTTGGTCTCCCCCCTGTATCTCCTCACTTCCAACTTTCCCCATGCCATGATCTCAGACTGCCCAGCATCTCCTCTGTCAATCCCCCTTGTATCTCCTCACTTCCAACTTTCCCCATGTCATGTCAGACTGCCCAGCATCTCCTCTGTTGGTCCCCCCCCCCCCATATCTCCTCACTTCTAACTTTCCCCATACCATGATGTCAGACTGCCCAGAATCTCCTCTGTTGGTCTCCCCCCTATATCTCCTCACTTCCAACTTTCCCCATGTCAAGTCAGACTGCCCAGCATCTCCTCTGTCGACCCCCCTTGTATCTCCTCACTTCCAACTTTCCCCATGTCATGATGTAACACTGCCCAGCATGTCCTCTGTTGGTCTCCCCTCTGTATCTCCTCACTTCCAACTTTCCCCATGTCATGATGTAACACTGCCCAGCATGTCCTCTGTTGGTCTCCCCTCTGTATCTCCTCACTTCCAACTTTCCCCATGTCATGTCAGACTGCCCATCATGTCCTCTGTTGGTCTCCCCCCTGTATCTCCTCACTTCCAACTTTCCCAATGCCATGATGTAACACTGCCCATCATGTCCTCTGTTGGTCTCCCCCCCTGTATCTCCTCACTTCCAACTTTCCCCATGTCATGTCAGACTGCCCATCATGTCCTCTGTTGGTCTCCCCCCTGTATCTCCTCACTTCCAACTTTCCCCATGTCATGTCAGACTGCCCATCATCTCCTCTGTTGGTCTCCCCCCTGTATCTCCTCACTTCCAACTTTCCCCATGCCATGATGTAACACTGCCCATCATCTCCTCTGTTGGTCTCCCCCCTGTATCTCCTCACTTCCAACTTTCCCCATGTCATGATGGTCAGACTGCCCATCATGTCCTCTGTTGGTCTCCCCCCTGTATCTCCTCACTTCTAACTTTCCCCATGTCATGTCAGACTGCCCATCATGTCCTCTGTTGGTCTCCCCCCTGTATCTCCTCACTTCCAACTTTCCCCATGCCATGATGTAACACTGCCCAGCATCTCCTCTGTTTGTCTCCCCCCTGTATCTCCTCACTTCCAACTTTCCCCATGTCATGATGGTCAGACTGCCCAGCATCTCCTCTGTAGGTCTCCCCCCTGTATCTCCTCACTTCTAACTTTCCCCATGTCATGATGTAACACTGCCCAGCATCTCCTCTGTCGATCCCCCTTGTATCTCCTCACTTCCAACTTTCCCCATGTCATGTCAGACTGCCCAGCATCTCCTCTGTCGATCCCCCTTGTATCTCCTCACTTCCAACTTTCCCCATGTCATGTCAGACTGCCCACATCTCCTCTGTTGGTCTCCCCCTTTGTATCTCCTCACTTCCAACTTTCCCCATGCCATGATGTAACACTGCCCATCATCTCCTCTGTTGGTCTCTCCGTGTATCTCCTCACTTCCAACTTTCCCCATGCCATGATGTAACACTGCCCAGCATCTCCTCTGTTGGTCTCCCCCTTGTGTCTCCTCACTTCCAACTTTCCCCATGTCATGATGTGCTCCAGCTTCCGCCTCTCATGACGAGACTGCAGAATGTGGACTGTCCTCTTCTGATGCAAGTAACCAGTTCTCTTTGGGAGTTAATTTCTTTTAAAAGATATCTTCATGACTCCCTTTTATCTTCTCATCATTCTTCTATAAACAACCACATCTCTGGAGCTTACACACAATCCACCACTGGTCTGCTAACTGTCCATGATTCACTACTATACATCAGGACTGGCTCGATATAGCTCTTAAGACACTCTTTCTCACCTGACAAACACACTCACATGCAAACTACACATTTCACTCTCCCTCTGCACATCTATACTTTAAGCATCATTTTACATCATTGCTCCTGCAATGTTATGACAGAACTTTGTTGACTGGAAGTGAACGGAAGAGTTCTCTCTATCTCTGACACACACGACTCAAGAATGAATCCCTTACCACAACCACACGTCAAGCACCACCTCACGTGGACCTTGGAATGCTGTGAGCAGCCTGTGTTGGGCAGAAAATGGCTGGCACAAAGTACATAATGTTTGCCCACGTGCTGACTGCCGGCGACAAGACACCAGTCACTTGAATGAAATGCTGTGGGGCACCTCAGGCACTCAATGAAAGATCCTAAGAGAGAACATTGTCACACAATAGGTCAGCTATATGAAAACCAGACACTCATGAGCCAATTATATTCAACATATAGGGGCTGCTGCTCTTCTGCCCTTGTGTGAAACTCAGCTACTCGCGTATCTTGAGTTGTGTGTTGACAATAATAAGACATAGTCTTGTGTGTGACACAGCTACTCACGTACATTGAGCTGTGTGTTAACAACAATAAGACATGCAGTCTACCATACACCCAATATGCTACAGGCATGGAAGAAGGTCCTATACATGCTAGCTGGTACCCTGCTGAAACAGTAAGAATGAATCCCCTGCTCAGCAGATAATCAAAGCTGGTCTTCTGCTCATGGGACAGTGTCCTCCTAGGGCCTCTGGTAGAAATGAATGGCTCCCTACACACTGGCAGTAATCTTCCTGTCCCAGGGAGTGTCCTAGAGTCTGCCTCCTCCCAGCAAGTCTCCTTAGCTAAATCTAACTAACCATTTTCTGTGTCTATACAAAATTGTGGCATCATGAGTTGATGTCATATCCTCTGTTTTCAAGTCTTCTAGTAACACTCTAATTGTCCACATGGTTGACATTTTCGGCCACAGCCAATCAACTCTTCTGTACATAAGCAATCACAGGCTATGGGTACAGCACTGACTGTTATTGTGGTGTCTGCTGGCAGGTGTGTTCCAGGGCTCAGGGAATAAAGGCCGCTTGCTCAAGCAGTGGGACACTTGATCTGAGCTGATATGAATGGATCACTGAGGCCCAATGTCTCTGACTGGCTACCATCTTGAGGCACCTCTCCAGATGCCACTTATCCAGTCTAGCCAAGGATCTGGTGTGAAGTTTCAATACCAGCCGTGCACACCTCACAGGTTTCTGAGCTTCAGGATGGGAAGGAGAGCTTGGTAACACAGTCCCTGCAGAGATGTACTTTGCTCTCAGGTCAGCAGGACATCTATATAGACAGTTGACTCCAGTAGATGCAAGCTTGCTCATGGGTCAGACAGCCTGAATGACAATGTGTCAGACATACACTCACAGAGGTTTCACAACCAACACCCCTCCCCCTCTCCAATAAATAACATGCTCTTGCCATAGGGAAGGTTAGAACCCAGGACAACAACAGACAAGTACAGGATTCAAAACCTACCTTCCCTGGCACCAAACCTTCCCTCCCTTCCATATGACACATGGCACAAGACAACAGACAAGTACAGACTTGAAGACCTACCTTCCCTGGCATCAGACCTGCCCTCAACATGGCACAGGACAACAACAGTCAAGTACAGGCTTGAAGACCTACCTTCCCTGGCACCAAACCTTCCCTCCCTTCCACATGACAACAGACAAGTACAGGCTTGAAGACCTACCTTCCCTGGCATCAGACCTGCCCTCCACATGGCACAGGACAACAACAGTCAAGTACAGGCTTGAAGACCTACCTTCCCTGGCATCAGACCTGCCCTCAACATGGCACAGGACAACAACAGTCAAGTACAGGCTTGAAGACCTACCTTCCCTGGCATCAGACCTGCCCTCAACATGGCACAGGACAACAACAGTCAAGTACAGGCTTGAAGACCTACCTTCCCTGGCATCAGACCTGCCCTCCACATGGCACAGGACAACAACAGTCAAGTACAGGCTTGAAGACCTACCTTCCCTGGCATCAGACCTGCCCTCCACATGGCACAGGACAACAACAGTCAAGTACAGGCTTGAAGACCTACCTTCCCTGGCATCAGACCTGCTCTCCACATGGCACAGGACAACAACAGTCAAGTACAGGCTTGAAGACCTACCTTCCCTGGCATCAGACCTGCCCTCAACATGGCACAGGACAACAACAGTCAAGTACAGGCTTGAAGACCTACCTTCCCTGGCATCAGACCTGCCCTCAACATGGCATGTGGCACATGCATGGAGGGGACATATGAAGCCAGCCTGGTCCATGACGGTCAGCTGGAACTGTCCCACACACACTTCATGGTAGTACCTCTGACACTTCACATGGCAGCACTGAACCAAGTCAGGACCCGCTTGTTTACAGGCAAAACATGCAGTGGCACCTGACAATATCATCTACAGACTCAGAATGGTTGTTAAATCTTACACATTACTGCTGACACTGTACTGTCACCAAGGCTGAGATCTCTGTCACTGTACCGTCACCAAGGCTGAGATCTCTGTCACTGTACCATCATCAAGGTTTAGATCTCTATAACTGTACTGTTACCAATGTTTAGATCTCTGTCAATGTACTGTTACCAATGTTTAGATCTCTGTCAATGTACTGTTACCAATGTTTAGATCTCTGTAACTGTACTGTTACCAATGTTTAGATCTCTGTCACTGTACTGTCACCAAGGTTGAGATCTCTGTCACTGTACTGTCACCAAGGTTGAGATCTCTGTCACTGTACTGTCACCAATGTTTATCCATGTCACTGTACTGTCAGCAAAGTTAATCTCACTGTATCATTGAAACAATGTAGAAACACAAACTGTCACAGATTAACTTTTTCAGTGGCAAAATATTTTATAGCAGATGTCCACAGTTAAACATCATCATCATGTGCCATGCCAATAAGCATGGGTGGCCATGTTTTGCCATCTCACACGATCACTAGTCATGGATCAGTTTTGTGTTCTTGTCTCGACCATAGCACGTGGCCCAGCCATCTAAGTATTTACTTCTCTGCCATCCCCATATTCTTTCCCAATCAATCTTGCCAGCTGTCACCAAGTTCTCCAATTTATTAATTTATTATTAACAATAACCAAACTGAAAACATCATGAGTGTGTGGCAATCCAAGAGGCAATATCCACTGTACTGCATGTGAACATATCTAACCAGATTTCTGCAGTATTTGCAGGCTAAACATAAAAACACATCATGTTTTGCTTCATTCACACATAGGGTGTTGCTTGACAGTAAAGAAAGAGTTACAACATGACATTCTAGAGATCAGTCTAAATATCATAGTTGTTGTCATGATGATAATTATTGTATGAACACACTCAAATGACCAGTGTTGGAGTCCCTAGCCAGGCCATGTCTGTGTGCAACTGACCCAGCCTAACACGGTTACCTGGCAATATCGTGGGAAATAGAGCCGACCAGCCTGATCATATGAACCACCCCATGCTGACTGGTCTACACCAAGTATGGGGCTAGAACTACACAGCCAATAGAACACATGGCGTGGACTTACTCAGATGGCACTCCAGACACCAGGAAGCACCATCTCTGTATTGCATACACCTGGAATGGGAATATCTACCACAGGGACATTTGCAGCGTACAAGGTCCGAACCCTGGCCCTGGCAGATAAGGCATGATTTGGCTGACCTAGAAAAGCGGCATGTTCTGGTCAGTTTCTGAATCTGTAGGTCGAGTGTGAGAGGGTCCACTGTTGGCATATCCTCAACTCTGGATGAAACCTGCAATACATACATGGGCCACAATTTATCAGATGTCTCTTTGACTTGTTATCCCATCTTTTGCATCCATGGTGAAGGAGTTACGGACAAAGTTCATAATCCTGCATACCCGTGTTCGAAACACAGCTGTGGGCGATTTGACAACAGACAGCTTTATGTTGGTTTTCATGAAATGGTATGGGTGCCGGTTGTTAAAAAGTAATTGCAAATTACTGAACGTAAACTTGCCCAGGAATCATGAACAGTCAAAAATGCTGGGGTTGACTGCCACATCCTGTAAAGGACATGCAACTAACATTTTTCTTCATTTCTTGTTTCCTAACCAACTCTATTCAAACTTCTAGTTATGAGCTAGCATTCATTTCTTGTTTCTTAAAACCAACTCTATTCAAACTTCTAGTTATGAGCTAGCATTCATTTCTTGTTTCTTAAAACCAACTCTATTCAAACTTCTAGTTATGAGCTAGCATTCATTTCTTGTTTCCTAACCAACTCTATTCAAACTTCTAGTTATGAGCTAGCATTCATTTCTTGTTTCCTAACCAACTCTTATTCAAACTTCTAGTTATGAGCTAGCATTCATTTCTTGTTTCCTAACTAACTCTATTCAAACTTCTAGTTATGAGCTAGCATTCATTTCTTGTTTCTTAAAACCAACTCTATTCAAACTTCTAGTTATGAGCTAGCATTCATTTCTTGTTTCCTAACCAACTCTATTCACACTTCTAGTTATGAGCTAGTTTTCATTTCTTGTTGCCTAACCAACTCTGTTCAAACTTATAATTATGAGCAGTATTAATTTCTTGCTGCCATATTGCTTGACTGCTAGAACAGTTTCTCCCACGAAATGATACAATCAAAAGCACAATAGTGGATTGGAACCAGGAATATAAATTGAAGGACATAATTACAAGAGAGACCTGGAAGTTGCAGATTAAAAAACTGCATAAACAGACATAAACCATGACAGTATTTATCTGTCTTCCTGTTGTTCTGTTCTCACCAGGTATGAGGGTTGCCACCCTGTTGTTCTGTTCTCACCAGGTATGAGGGTTGCCACCCTGTTGTTCTGTTCTCACCAGGTATGAGGGTTGCCACCCTGTTGTTCTGTTCTCACCAGGTATGAGGGTTGCCACCCTGTTGTTCTGTTCTCACCAGGTATGAGGGTTGCCACCCTGTTGTTCTGTTCTCACCAGGTATGAGGGTTGCCACTCCAGCAGAACATGCCCCAACAACTGCCTGTGTACGTGACATTCTAGGGTCACTATAGCACAGTTGCTAGCGTGCTTGCCTGCCAGCCCGGCAGCGAAATGTGTGAATCCCCATGGAGGCTGTGATATTTAACAATTGGCTTGCGGCTGGACGCAGCCTCAAATGGGCATCAGGAAATGTGTTGGGAAGTAAAAGAAGCCAGCGGGACATGGAAGCCATCAGCATCAATTACCGACTGTGTCTACACATGTGGGGCTAGTACCATGTCTGTACCATAGCTCCAGGTGTGGACATGAACTGTCAGTGTGTACATGTTGTACATTCTCACATCAAGTTGTCCTTGTCTGCTTCACACACGACTGCCTCAACCAGTGAAAACACACCAGTGTATGCTGTGTATATTATATATGAGATGGAGAGGTGAGTTTCCTTCATCATCATCTGTCCATCCCAGACAATGTAATTGCCAAGTTTATATTGTTGCCATGTGTCTGTTGTCTACTTGGAACATTCAATCGTGTGTTTGTGTGCATCACAAACATGGAGAATGACAAACATGATTTAATACAAATCCTACAAACATCCACTAATTGGTGACTGCACAAAATAGAAGGAATAAATGGTGTAACAAAATCACCAATGTGGAGCTCATGGAGGGAACTAAACAAATCCCAGGGAACCAAGAGGTGAGGGACAGATGCTGGCCCCGAGTAGGGCATACATGGAGACAACCTGGGAATGGTATAACTGGAGAAGTCTTTGTCTGGAACCGACAGGGTGAAACCAATAGAGGAATACCTAAATACACACGGAGACAAGGGAAGCAGAAACAGACATGAACAATAAGGGAAGGGCACGGCCAGAACTACAAAGGACAGCTACAGATAGCGGGAGAGGCTAGGGGGGAGTTGCTGGATGGCCTACACCCCAATACAGGATACAGGGCACATGAAGAAGAAGAACACAGTTGCTGTTGTTTGTACAGTTTTTACTCTAAATTCTGCTCTTGTTTTTCCATCACTGATGACCTATCTGTTGTATGTACAGTTGTTACTCTAAATTATGCTCTTGTTCTTCCATCACTGATGACCTATCTGTTGTATGTACAGTTGTTACTCTAAATTCTGCTCTTGTTCTTCCATCACTGATGACCTATCTGTTGTATGTACAGTTGTTACTCTAAATTATGCTCTTGTTCTTCCATCACTGATGACCTATCTGTTGTATGTACAGTTGTTACTCTAAATTCTGCTCTTGTTCTTCCATCACTGATGACCTATCTGTTGTATGTACAGTTGTTACTCTAAATTCTGCTCTTGTTCTTCCATCACTGATGACCTATCTGTTGTATGTACAGTTGTTACTCTAAATTCTGCTCTTGTTCTTCCATCACTAATGACCTATCTGTTGTATGTACAGTTGTTACTCTAAATTCTGCTTTTGTTCTTCCATCACTGATGACCTATCTGTTGTATGTACAGTTGTTACTCTAAATTCTGCCCTTGTTCTTCCATCACTAATGACCTATCTGTTGTATGTACAGTTGTTACTCTAAATTCTGCCCTTGTTCTTCCATCACTGATGACCTATCTGTTGTATGTACAGTTGTTACTCTAAATTCTGCCCTTGTTCTTCCATCACTGATGACCTATCTGTTGTATGTACAGTTGTTACTCTAAATTCTGCCCTTGTTCTTCCATCACTAAAGACCTATCTGTTGTATGTACAGTTGTTACTCTAAATTCTGCCCTTGTTCTTCCATCACTGATGACCTATCTGACACTCTGGAACTGTAGTTCTATCTTCACAAACACAGACCTGTACTTACATGACGTGGAAACCTGTGGACCTCCACAAACACAGGCTTCTGGTACCTAGAGGTGTATCGACTTCTCTGCAAGTTGGACATCACTGACCACTGCCTCTTCAGGTACTCAGCCACGAATGATGGGTCCCAGTCTGGATGTCTGGCCTGTAGAAAGCGGTGATGTTTGTTCAGGTACACCTGCAGGAGACCCTGTCTGACTTGAACCTTGACTGGATATCTCTGAGGCCTGTCTTCTGTACTGCTTTCATCTGAACTGTAGAAATCATCAGAATCATAGCAGGGTCTCTCTCTCCTGGCTTCAAACAGCTTATTATAGAAATTGTCATCATCATCATCATCATCAGACTTGTCATCATCTTGGCCCATACGGCCGCCTGACTGGCACCAAATCACATTCAACAGTTCATCGACTGGCTTCTGTGCCTCACCCCTTGCCACCACATACTCAAAGGTATACTGAAGCTTCCTCTGCTCCAGGTCTAACCTGGAGGCAGCCTCTGCCTCCGTGACTGCCAGACTCCAGGCTGGATACCAAGCTGGACTGATAATAAACTCACTTGGGGTTTTGGAGTTCCTTTGAGGGTTCTCCAGACCATACTGGACGATGTCCAAATACTTCTCTCTGCCTTCAAACTCCAACAGTGATGCCTCATTTATCCAGCTGCGTTCTGTCTCTTTACCAAAAAACTGGACATGATAAGATCTGGAGGTTTTCAAACATCCTGGAGTTAAAAAGAAAAAAACAAAAATTAGATTTGTTCATTGTCTTCCTGTTCTATGTAAATTGCTTGGCATTCACACTGGAATTGATAAACACAGTTTGATTTGGTGTACAGTGATAATGGTACTTTCACAGATGGAGTATGTGTTGGCGTAGTTTTATATCTGATCATTGGTACATCAGCAAACAGATTTACGACACATACAGGACTGTGCAGCGATTAGCCGCAACGTCATGTATGTGTCGTAAATCTGTTATATAAAGCTGCACTACTTTGTATCATTTTATATTGTTTACATCTTCACAACTTTTCCACAGTTCCACCCAATTTTGTTCATCAGCAAAGAATGTTTGGTTCACTGCTGTTTTAAGTCAGTCGTGTATTTGTTTCATTACATTGTCTCGTTAAAAGGTCAGCATTACGTGGAAAGTCCGAATCGAAAGCTCACTGTGTGGGCTTCATAAAAGGTGGAAAAAGTGTCCTAGTGGCACGAAATGGAATATTGCTTGGATAGCAAATCCATTACGTGGAAAGTCTGAATCGAAAGCTCACTGTGTGGATGTCATCTGCAGACTGCATACTTCTGGTTTCCGGAAGAACAGCCTATGGTGAATGGAAGGCCCAATATACGGAAGTGAGGCTAAGCAGCCATGTGCAGGACGTGACGATTCCTTGGGTGAGCCCAGTACCAGAGCGCTGTGTGTCGGCTCTGCAAGTATGGAAGCCTCCTTGGATGGCGGGGAATGCCCATGGTCTGCCCCTGCCTTCCCTTGAGGGCTGACCAGGATGTCTTTGGCTGTTCTATATGGGCCAGCTGGGATGGGGGATAACACCACAACAGTGAGAGCCAAACGTCCTAAGAAACCCCCGGGAAGGTTAACCCGGTCAACAAATGCCCGCAGAAGTCGGATGTGTCGGCCTAACGGCGCAAGAATGCAGCTCTGCTGTAAACAGGCACAACGCAATCACGTCCGAAAAAAAACTCCGGATGAACGAAGAAGAAAAGGTCAGCTAAAGAAACACTTGAAGTTTGGGGAAAAATGATTCTGTGAGGGTAGATTTGAGTGGCTGGCAGTGATGCTTGGTGAAGTTGGCTGGATATCCATTAGATTGTAGAGTCTTGTGAAAGGTGTCCAGTTCTGTAAGTGAGTCGTTGGAGCAAAATTTTCTGGACCTATTGAACAGGGTCTGTACCAAGTCAAGCAGACAAAGAATGCAGGATGTTGTAAGAACATGTCTACACCATGACATAACTACAGTGCTCTATGGGAAAAGACCAAGCCATATGAGATAAAACCCGGTGCAATGAAGCCAATCTTCTTGCCTTTATACTCATATTTAAATAAATACAGGAGAGGGAAGTAAAATAAATACAGGAGACGAGGGCAGTAAAATAAATACAGGAGAAGAGGGCAGTAAAATAAATACAGGGGACGAGGACAGTAAAATAAATACAGGAGACGAGGGCAGTAAAATAAATACACGAGACGAGGACAGTAAAATAAATACAGGAGACGAGGGCAGTAAAATAAATACAGGAGACGAGGACAGTAAAATAAATACAGGAGACGAGGGCAGTAAAATAAATACAGGAGACGAGGACAGTAAAATAAATACAGGAGACGAGGTCAGTAAAATAAATACAGGAGACGAGGGCAGTAAA
Organism: Cepaea hortensis; assembly: GCA_963921405.1. Taxonomy (NCBI): domain Eukaryota; kingdom Metazoa; phylum Mollusca; class Gastropoda; order Stylommatophora; family Helicidae; genus Cepaea; species Cepaea hortensis. The sequence continues at coordinate 2,746,352 of OY992883.1, read as the reverse complement.
ATAAATACAGGAGACGAGGGCAGTAAAATAAATACAGGAGACGAGGGCAGTAAAATAAATACAGGAGACGAGGGCAGTAAAATAAATACAGGAGACGAGGGCAGTAAAATAAATACAGGGGACGAGGACAGTAAAATAAATACAGGAGAAGAGGACAGTAAAATAAATACAGGAGACGGGGGCAGTAAAATAAATACAGGAGAGGACAGTAAAATAAATACAGGAGACAAGGACAGTAAAGTAAATACAGGAGACGAGGACAGTAAAATAAATACAGGGGACGAGGACAGTAAAATAAATACAGGAGACGAGGACAGTAAAATAAATACAGGAGACGAGGGCAGTAAAATAAATACAGGAGAAGAGGACAGTAAAATAAATACAGGAGACGGGGGCAGTAAAATAAATACAGGAGAGGACAGTAAAATAAATACAGGAGACAAGGACAGTAAATTAAATACAGGAGATGAGGACAGTAAAATAAATACATGAGACGAGGACAGTAAAATAAATACAGGAGAGGACAGTAAAATAAATACAAGAGACAAGGACAGTAAAGTAAATACAGGAGACGAGGACAGTAAAATAAATACATGAGACGAGGACAGTAAAGTAAATACAGGAGAGGACAGTAAAATAAATACAGGAGAGGACAGTAAAATAAATACAGGAGACAAGGACAGTAAAGTAAATACAGGAGACGAGGACAGTAAAATAAATACATGAGACGAGGACAGTAAAATAAATACAGGAGAGGACAGTAAAATAAATACAGGAGAAGAGGACAGTAAAATAAATACAGGAGACGAGGGCAGTAAAATAAATACAGGAGAGGACAGTAAAATAAATACAGGAGACAAGGACAGTAAAGTAAATACAGGAGACGAGGACAGTAAAATAAATACATGAGACGAGGACAGTAAAATAAATACAGGAGAGGACAGTAAAATAAATACAGGAGACAAGGACAGTAAAGTAAATACAGGAGACGAGGACAGTAAAATAAATACATGAGACGAGGACAGTAAAGTAAATACAGGAGAGGACAGTAAAATAAATACAGGAGAGGACAGTAAAATAAATACAGGAGACAAGGACAGTAAAATAAATACAGGAGACGAGGACAGTAAATTACAGGAGATGAGGACAGTAAACATAAATACAGGAGACGAGGACAGTAAAATAAATACAGGAGACAAGGACAGTAAAATAAATAAAGGAGACGAGGACAGTAAAATAAATACAGGAGACGAGGGCAGTAAAATAAAAACAGGAGACGAGGGCAGTAAAATAAATACAGGAGACGAGGGCAGTAAAATAAATACAGGAGACGAGGGCAGTAAAATAAATACAAGATACGGGGGCAGTAAAATAAATACAGGAGTCGAGGACAGTAAAATAAATACAGGGGACGAGGACAGTAAAATAAATACAGGAGACGAGGACAGTAAAATAAATACAGGAGACGAGGACAGTAAAATAAATACAGGAGACGAGGACAGTAAAATAAATACAGGAGTCGAGAGCAGTAAAATAAATACAGGAGACGAGGGCAGTAAAATAAATACAGGGGACGAGGACAGTAAAATAAATACAGGAGACGAGGGCAGTAAAATAAATACAGGAGACGAGGGCAGTAAAATAAATACAGGGGACGAGGGCAGTAAAATAAATACAGGAGACGAGGACAGTAAAATAAATACAGGGGACGAGGACAGTAAAATAAATACAGGAGACGAGGACAGTAAAATAAATACAGGAGACGAGGACAGTAAAATAAATACAGGAGACGAGGACAGTAAAATAAATACAGGAGACGAGAGCAGTAAAATAAATACAGGAGACGAGGGCAGTAAAATAAATACAGGGGACGAGGACAGTAAAATAAATACAGGGGACGAGGACAGTAAAATAAATACAGGAGACGAGGACAGTAAAATAAATACAGGAGACGAGGACAGTAAAATAAATACAGGGGACGAGGACAGTAAAATAAATACAGGGGACGAGGACAGTAAAATAAATGCAGGAGACGAGGACAGTAAAATAAATCAAATATTCTCTCTCAACTGGCAGGTCCTTTGCAGAACGTCGCTCTCATTACTGAAAAAACTCTCCATCTCTTTTTATTTCTTGCGAAAAGCTGCAATTTAAATAAATATATTAAGATACGGGAAAAGTCTAAAAAGTCGAGAGGATCAACTTCAATGCACTGGGTTTTATCCCATATAGCCCAGTCTCTTTCCCCAGGGCGGCCTGCCAAAAGCGTCGCACAAAGCATGAACTCTGTAGCCCCAGCGACGACCCCCAGGAGTCTCAGAGAAAAATGCACTCGTGAATCGAACGACGTGGCCCGGAATTGAACCCACAACCTTCGCAGCATGAGGCAGAGGGCTTGACGACTTCACCACAGAGACTCCCGATTAAGATATAATAATATGTAAACATGTGAGATAACAATGAAACTGAATAAGTGAATATGCAGCTAATCTAGAGAAAACCAAATGCAGGGTAAAAATAGGAAAGACTATGAATAAATGTACAATATCCTGATGCAGACTTCCCTGGGCAATGAAAAGATTATGAATAAATGTACAATATCAAACTACAGACTTACCTTGGTAAATGAAAGACTGAATGGATGTATTATATCTGACTACAGACTTACCTTGGTAAATGAAAGACTGAATGAATGTATAATATCAATCTACAGACTTACCTTGGTAAATGAAAGACTGAATGGATGTATTATATCTGACTACAGACTTACCTTGGTAAATGAAAGACTGAATGAATGTATAATATCAATCTACAGACTTACCTTGGTAAATGAAAGACTGAATGGATGTATTATATCTGACTACAGACTTACCTTGGTAAATGAAAGACTGAATGAATGTATAATATCAATCTACAGACTTACCTTGGTAAATGAAAGACTGAATGAATGTATAATATCAAACTGCAGACTTACCTTGGTAAATGAAAGACTGAATGAATGTATAATATCAAACTGCAGACTTACCTTGGTAAATGAAAAACTGAATGAAAGTGTAATATCAAACTACAGACTTACTTTGGTAAATGAAAGACTGAATGAATGTATAATATCTGACTACAGACTTACCTTGGTAAATGAAAAGCTATGAATGAATGTATAATGTCAAACTACAGACTTACCTTGGTAAATGAAAGACTGAATGAATGTATAATATCAAACTACAGACTTATTTTGGTAAATGAAAAACTGAATGAAAGTTTAATATCAAACTACAGACTTATTTTGGTAAATGAAAGACTGAATGAATGTATTATATCTAACTATAGACTTACCTTGGTAAATGAAAAGCTATGAATGAATGTATAATATCTAACCACGGACTTACCTTGGTAAATGAAAGACTTAATGAATGTATAATATCAAACTACACTTACCTTGGTAAATGAAAGACTTGAACGTATAATCTCTGACTTACCTTGGTAAATGAAAGACTATGAATAAATGTACAATACTCTGCTGCAAACTTACCTGGGTAACTAAAAGACTATGAATGAATGTAAATTAAACTACTACTTGCCTGGGTAAATGAAAGACTATGAATGAATGTATAATGTCAAATAGACTTACCAACTGCCATGGTAAAGAGTTTGGAGAATGGATCCTTGGATACCATACATGGCCAAAATGGATATCCTCGTATTTTCCCCCACAGCACCTGCCCCTCAGGCCACTTGATATCACCAATCTCCTCATCAAATCTAGAATTTTCTGACAAGACTAGGCTCCGCAGCCGAAACATGGGTGGCAACTTTGAGGGATGTAACAGGACACACCTTGAGTTGAGTGTCTTCGATGGTGACAGGTTTTGCTGCAAATAAATATCCATGGCTTTTCTCTTGGCTTTCCTTGATGAACTATCTTCTGTTGGGCTTGATCCGCATGTGTTAGGTGAAATCTGTCTACTCCTCTTCCTGCCTAATTTTGTCTTTGTTGTGTAAACCAGGTGTGGCGTCATAGTAATATGTCTCTTACTGTGTGATACAGATTGTTTACTTCGACGGCGCTTGTTACTGATACCAGTAACATCTCTCTTGTGACTGACCAGCTTCTTCAGAGCCGCTAGTTTAGATTTGCGTTCAACAAATGCTGGAGTAATTGTCTGCTCCATGATAGCTTCGGTTCTGTTCATAGCAGAAATAAACTGATAACAGTAACCACAAGGAAGAAGATAAGAAACATTTACACATCTGCAACATGTACACATCATTACCAAAGCCATGCACTGTACACTCACACTGTACACAGCTCACATATTGCATCACACAACTCACACCTCATATGCACAGTGCACATGGCATTACACACCACCACACATTATATTTTTTAACCTTCACACACTACATCCTACACCCTGTAAACCACGCACTCAGCATGCTATTAACACATCACACCAAACATAGTGTAACACACAGACTGTAGACAGTCTACCACACACTCAGCATGCTATTTACTCAGCACACCAGACATACAGTGTAGCACACAGACTGCAGACAGTATACCAGACACATACAGATCACATTGATCGCTGCTCTCTCCACAGGCATGTAATATTCAATCCATCAATCATGTGCCATGCCGGAAAGCGTGGGCGGTCATGAATCGCCATCTCACTCGATCACCGGAGTCGTGGATCAGCTCAGTGTTCCTGTCTCGTCCATGGCATGTGGCCAAGCCATCCAGGTATTTTCCTCTCGGTCTTCCTCGTGGTCTGTTCCTCTCGATCTTGCCAGTTGTCAATAAGTTCTCCAATCCATTTCTTCTCATAACATGTCCAAAAAATGTTGACTGCCTTCGTCTAATTTCTCTAATCAGTCTACGATTTTCATTTGTCTCCTGTAGTACTTGGTCATTGGTTTTTTTGTCCGTCCATGGTATTCTTTGCATTTTCCTCAGAAACCACATTTCTGCAGCCATCAGATGTTTTTCGGTTTGACTGCACATTGTCCAAGTTATACATCCATACAAAAGAACAGGCTCTATGTATCCCCTCAACACTCTTTTTCTCGTTTCAATTGACATCTTTTTATTGGTCAGAATGTCTTTCATCTTGCTAAAGGCTACTTTTGCCATGGCGATTCTTGTTCTAATCTCTTCAAGGCATCACCCATCAGATGTTATGACTGTTCCGAGATAATTGAATTGATTCACTTGTTGCAGAATATTCCCATTTACTTGTAAACATTGTGGTACTTCGTTCTTCCTAGTGACGACCATAACCTGTGTCTTCTTACAATTTAATTCCAACCCCAGCTGCTCACTGTGTACAATAATTGCGTCTACTAATTGTTGCAGATCCTGTGCATTGTCTGCAATCAATACTGTATCATCTGCATATCTAAAGTTATTGATGTTTCTTCCACCAATGCTGATTCCATTTATATCTTCTACATTTCTGAAAATATTTACTGTATAGGGAAAAAAGATCTGGAGACATCACACATCCCTGCCTAACACCTCTCTTAATTGGCTGATACTGTCCCACTTCATTATCAATCCTTATTGCAGCTTGTTGTTTCCAATATATGTTTTTTATAAGTCTAATGTCTTTCCCATCAATTTGTAGATCTGCAAGCATATCCACAATGTTGACATGTCTAACTCTATCAAAAGCCTTTGTGTAGTCAATAAAGCAAAGATGTATATCCTTGTTTACTTCTATAGCACGTTCAATAACACAGCATATACACAGCATTTACTGTACCCTTTCCTTCTACAAACCCACATTGTTCTTCCCTTATTTCAGGTTGTATTTTCTTCCTCACTCTTTGCATGATAATTCGGAACAAAATCTTTGTGATGTGACTCATTATACTAATTGTTCTATGTTGATCACATTCCAAGGTTCCTGATTTCTTTGGGAGTGCAATAAATACAGAATTACATAATTCAGAAGGTATATCTCCAGTATCATATAATGTGTTCAGCAGTCTGGTGACTTGCTCTAATCCAAATTCTTCTAAAGCTTCAATCATTTCTGTTGTGATGTTATCTGCACCGGGGGACTTGCCAGCTTTCATATGCTTAAGAACATTTTGAACCTCCATCTTTAAAATTACTGGTCCTTCATTATTGAATCTAATATCATACTGTTCCTCTCTGTTATCATTATAAAGGTTTTTCACATAATCTGTCCATACATGTAGAATCTGATCTTTTTCTATTATGATTTTGCCATCTTTAGTTTTTAGACAGCCTGTTGATGTACTTGTTTTTTTATTAGTAAGTTCCTGAATTCTTTTGTGCACTAACTTGGTATTTTGACTGTTGTGTTGTTTTTCAATTTCTAAGCACTTTTCCTCAAGCCATGATTCTTTTGCCTTCCTACATAATATTCTGACTGTCTGTGAATTTCTTCATATTTGGCAGGATTATTTTTGTTGAGTCTTCTTGTTTCCATTAGGTGTAAAATTTCTTCAGTCATCCATTTCTTACGACCCACCTTTTTTAATTTTGGAATAGTTGTTTTTGCAGCCAAACTGATTGAATTCTTTAACATTTCCCATTGATCATTCACATCCTGGAATAGGATCTCTAGATCAGACAATATATCAAATCTGTTCTGTACTTCTATGTTGAATTTGTTTTGTATTTCCTTGTCATTACTCAATGTACACAAATCATATTTAGTGTTTCCTGTTATATATTTGACTTTCTTCAACTTTATCCTCAATGTTCCTGTAAGTAGTCTGTGGTCACTATAACAATCAACACTAGGAACTGTTTTTGCTACTGTTAGTGCGTTTCTAAATCTTCTGCTAATCAGAATGTAGTCAATCTGGTTTCTGATCCTGCTATCAGGACTCCTCCATGTCCGTAATCTTCTAGGGTGTTGCTTAAATCAGGTGTTTCCTACAATCAAATCCTTTTCTTTTGCCCACTCTACGAGTCTGTATCCTCTTTCATTTCTCTCTCCTAAACCATAGTTTCCTACTGTGTATCTATCACCTTGATTTCCTACTTTTGCATCGAAGTCTCCTATTATGATGTTTATTTCTGAATTTTTACATTTCTTTAAGGCAGACTCTATGTCATTATAAAATTCCTCTACACTGTCTTCACTGGACTCTCCTGTTGGGGCATATATTTGAATAACATTTATGCTAAAAGGTCTGCCACTCAATTTAACTAGTAGAACTCTGTCCGACACGGCCCAATATCCTTGAACAGACGTTGATGTTTTCTGGTCCAAAATTATTGCCACTCCCCTTTGTCGATCTTCACCTCCAGAATAAACAGTCTTATAATCTTCATCTATCTTGATGCCTGCTCCTGTCCATCTTGTTTTGCACATCCCTAATATATTAATTTTTTTCTCTTTGTATTTCTTGTTTTATGTTCTCTAATTTTCCGTCGTCATTTAACGTCCTAACGTTCCATGTTGCTCATTTTAATGTCTCTGTCCTTGTCTTGCGATGATCAGTCTTTAAGCGAATAATAATGTGCCTATGCACTTTCAAAGAGGTAGTTTGCCGTTGCTTTCCTCTATGGCAGTGACCATACTGGCCGGATGACCGCAATCATTGTCTCTCGAAAGAGATCCTTTGCTTGCCGTCTTGAAACTAGAGACCATAACCAACAAATATCTGTTGGCTGCCCTCAAAATTTCATCCACCACCTGCCTTCCGTGGCTTCTTTTGAACACTTCCAATAAACGAACACGAAATAACATCACATAATCCACAGGAAAATCACTATCCACACGAATTCCAATTTCCACAGGAAATCCACAGAAAAACACTGAACAGCATCTCCCCGAAGAACAACGAGTCATCTCGTCGCCATTGTGCCGGAAGTAATATGTAATATTAGTAGCAATTTTGGTCAATATTTAAAAATTGGGTTTTTACTTATGAAATCATACCAGTTAGATAGAGCTTGACAAGACGAATCCAACGGTATCTCAACGAAGACTGTACGTTGATTCTAAGCGGAGTTATAAATTATATGGTGATGTAATTTAATACCAGGAAGTCCAATGATAAATTAACTGATAAGTCAGGATTTATCGCGGCCCTAAGATTGGAAACTTGAGAAATTCTGCCTTCTATTACCGTGGCTTGTTTATTTTTAAACGGACAACGTTGTGCCATATATCATTGCGTCCGGGGCGGCGAGGCCTAACTTGACGTATTATTTTTTTTTTTTATAGGGTGTGCCGTGACCTAATTAACAATTTAAAATGGCCGCCAACTGTTTATTATTTGCCTTCTATTACCATGGCTTGTTTATTTTTAAACGGACAACGTTGTGCCATATATCATTGCGTCCGGGGCAGCGAGGCCTAACTTGACGCATTATTTATTTTTTTTATAGGGTGTGTCGTGACCTAATTAACAATGTAGTCACTGGAGGGTCTTCTTCGTGATTATTTATTGTATTTTGTGTAGGCATTTGTTTTTTGTTATTCTTTTATGTAAGCTTCATTACTCTGTGTAATTTTTTTATTTTTTATATTTTCAGATTTCTGCAGTATGTACCTGACGAGATGCAGCGAAATATGCCAGGCAATAAATCGTGCAATCTATTGTTTGTGTCTTCGTTATTCAAATATATAGAAACTCACCACAGGAAGGTGTGCATCTGAATTGTTTTATCAAATTGACACAGGCTGTGGCAAAGGTGTGACAATCAGAATCTTGAATGTCACAGGAAATGGTTCAAGAAAGAGTGTCACAAGTGATGGCCATTCTTTGGTTAATTGCTGTTTATGTTTCACAACTAATTTTTTTAATTTATGTAAATTATTAGTAAGAGTACTTTCCTGTATTAGCTTGCCTGGTTCGTTGACATGAACGAGACTCCTCACTTCTCTCAGGTGTATAACGCAGGTGTATAATATAATTTAGTATTAGGATCCAGAACACCAAAGACCGAGATCTGTGGAAAGCCATGAACGCCTACGCCAGCCAGCACTTGATGATGATTATTATTAATATTTGCCTATACAGAGAATATTTTAAAATGGGGTTTCTACTTATGATTTGGTAACAGGAAAGTAAAGGTAATATTCCTCTTTCGATAGAATGTCGAGAGGAATGAGAGGATCAACTTCATTGCACCAGGTTTGCTCAGTCTCTTTCACCACAGCGGCCTGGTGAAAGCATCGTACAAAGCACAAGAGTCTCAGAGTTTCTGACAAAGATGCAATTGACTTATAAGACTTTTTGTTATGATGTGCTGTGACCTAATTGCTAGTTAAAAATAGCTGCACATTTATTATATTAATTAAATGTCATGTGAAATGTTCGTCGTTAGTGAAAGAACAATTCATGAAAATGTATCATATTGTCTTAATGTACTAACTGCAAGGTGTGGAATGCGCCTGACCCTGCAGCCAGCAGGGTTAGGATCGGCTAGCCTCTCCCAGGAGGGGTGAAGAGCGAAAATTAGTAGCCTGCCGATGACCCGCAGACTACACAAGTCAACCCCTACCTCCACGTGGTGCAGACCGGGCAACCATGACCGTGAGGTCATGGGCTAACGGGGCTATGGCTCGCCATAGGGGATGGACTCCCTGTGGTCAGATTTGTGTCCTAAACCTGTGACTGGCCTAGCAAGCCGGCAGGGGATCTTCATACTGCTCGTAGAAAAACTAAGAAGTATAAACGGACTGACTAAAGTGGGGGTTAAAGCAGCACTAGATTTTATTAGAAAGCAGCAAGTTAAATGGTTTGGCCATGCAAGTAGGTTACCAGTCAACAGCATGCCACAACAAGCAATGATGTACAGACCAGATGGAAACAGAGGAAGAGGCCGACCACGTAAACGTTGGACGGAGGGAATAGCAGAATCCATGGGAATATCGATATATGAAGCCCATAATCAGGCACTCTCACGAAGTTTATACTTCACCTCGACACCGCAAGGTACAAGAGGAACATGATGAGATGAGATGAGTACTAACTGCATTGCGACAGCTTTCTTTTGTTGACTAAATATTATAAACATTAATGTAAGTAACTAAGTTTGTGACTGCTGCATAAATTAAGCAGCAGTTAATTAATTATTCAGATATTAAATAATAAAAAATTAAAATATTAAATAATTAACTGTTCACTAAAAATCGATTTCTACTTCTCAGACTTCTTTTTTCTGTATCTAATAATTAATTAATAAATAATAGTCAGCAATTAAAAATTAAATACTAACTTATTTAAAACATAACTTATTTTACAGTACTGTATTTAAATTTAAAATAATTAAGTGCTGCAGCGCAGCTTAGAAAAAAAGTACTCCTTACTTAACATCTTAAACATCTTCTTACAAGTTTACAGACGGGTCTGAAAACTGGCTTTCAAAATTATTTTCAGTCATGTAAAATGCTGAAATATCATCATGCACGTACACAGATAGATACATACATTACTGCTACACATGACATTTGTATTGTGTTTAATGTTAGTACTTAAATTACCAGTTCTAATTGTAAATAAATACAGGTCCGCTCTATAGTTTATTGTATGGGCGCCGCAATCGGAGTATGAGTATGACGGCCGGCCGAGGCCATGTCACTAAATATTGTGTCCTGAACGTCTGCAAACACCTGGAATGTTGAAACTCTTCATATTTATGTAAAATTGAACGGGGAATTCAAATATGGAAGAAAAAATGAAGGGAATGTTCAATTACATGAGTTATAAAACAAATTACCTTACTAATCGTGAAAAGAACCAAATATAATCCAAATAAATCGTTTTTTTTTTATATAATAACTTGGCGGTTAGTTAGCAGAACCACTTCTAAATATATGAGAATAACTTCCCCTTTGATCGTACCACACTGCTTTCGTTTTTTTTGTTCTTTTAGCAGTCCATGTCAAACCAGAAGTGATCGTTCGAGGACGCAGGAAAAAGTTCGCAAAATTACACACAAAAAAGTGAAGAGCTAAAAAAAAGGGCGATAATTCTGAAGTTGCTAATATTAGGCAGATTTTTTATGGTATTAGCAACAGCTTTTGGTCCTACAATGAATAGAACAGCACCTCTATATTTCACCAATGGTGGGAAAACTGACAACAGCAAATAGACGGACTGAGCACCACTCGGAGCTGTGCCCTGGATCACAAACAGACAGACTGAGCACCACTTGGAGCTGTGCCCTGGAGCACAAACAGACGGACTGAGCACCACTTGGAGCTGTGCCCTGGAGCACAAACAGACGGACTGAGCACCACTCGGAGCTGTGCCCTGGAGCACAAACAGACAGACTGAGCACCACTCAGAGCTGTGCCCTGGAGCACAAACAGACAGACTGAGCACCACTCGGAGCTGTGCCCTGGAGCACAAACAGACAGACTGAGCACCACTTGGAGCTGTGCCCTGGAGCACAAACAGACGGACTGAGCACCACTTGGAGCTGTGCCCTGGAGCACAGACGGACTGAGCACCATTTGGAGCTGTGCCCTGGAGCACAAACAGACGGACTGAGCACCACTTGGAGCTGTGCCCTGGAGCACAGACGGACTGAGCACCACTTGGAGCTGTGCCCTGGAGCACAGACGGACTGAGCACCACTCGGAGCTGTGCCCTGGAGCACAGACGGACTGAGCACCACTTGGAGCTGTGCCCTGGAGCACAGACGGACTGAGCACCACTTGGAGCTGTGCCCTGGAGCACAGACGGACTGAGCACCACTCGGAGCTGTGCCCTGGAGCATGCAATCATTCCTGCAGCTCTCCACACTATCCACTGCCCCCCCCCCCCAGGTAATGATGTACTTGATGAGGCTACTGACACACTATCCAATGCCTCCTCCCAGTAATGATGTACTTGATGAGGCTACTGACACACTATCCAATGCCTCCCAGTAATGATGTACTTGATGAGGCTACTGACACACTATCCAATGCCTCCCAGTAATGATGTACTTGATGAGGCTACTGACACACTATCCAATGTCTCCCAGTAATGTACTTGATGAGGATACTGACACACTATCCAATGCCTCCCAGTAATGATGTACTTGATGAGGCTACTGACACACTATCCAATGCCTCCTCCCAGTAATGATGTACTTGATGAGGCTACTGACACACTATCCAATGCCTCCCAGTAATGATGTACTTGATGAGGCTACTGAGACACTATCCAATGCCTCCCAGTAATGATGTACTTGATGAGGCTACTGACACACTATCCAATGCCTCCCAGTAATGATGTACTTGATGAGGCTACTGACACACTATCCAATGCCTCCCAGTAATGATGTACTTGATGAGGCTACTGACACACTATCCAATGCCTCCCAGTTATGATGTACTTGATGAGGCTACCGACAGTCTAGCCCTTGGCAAAGCATCAGGAAGTGATGCACTTCCAGCAGACGTGACCATCAATTATCACCATTTCATTTACTTCTGTATTGCCGATGTGAAGAAACCACAATTCCCAAGACTTTAATGCCAAAATGATGACACAATAAGAATAAGATGGCAAGTGTTGCTGCAGTCTGCACAGGGTATCTCTCTAATGAGTAATATGGGCCAAGTTTCCACAAAGTCATTCTCACAACAATGCAGAGGTTGGTTACAAGTCTGTACCCAGAGCCACAGTGTGGGTTTTCAGCTGGAATATCAACAGTGGACATGATCTCTTTCCTTATAACTCATAAAAATGCTCTATCTAGACCAACAAGCAGCGGTTAGAATAGATGGTGAGACATCAGATTAGTTTGACATTAAGCAAGGAGTCCATCAGGGCTGTGTGCTGTCACCCTATGTGTTTAACCTGTACGCCGAAAATATAATGAGAAATGTAAGAGATGATATAAACAGGGAGCTATATGATGCCCTAAATATCGGTGTTCGTGAAATACCAGAGATTCGATATGCTGATAATACAGTGTTACTATCCACATCACAGAATGGTATAAAAATCTTAATAACCTCAACCCAAAGAAATAGTGAAAATCACAACTTATATCTTAACATAGCAAAAACAAAGATAATGCATACAGATAAAACTACTATGGAGAAAAAAATATATGTTAATGAGAAAAGATTGGAGGTGGTGGAAAATTTTGAATATCTTGGATCATTGATTATCAACAACGGTGACACAATGAAAGAAAAATTACGACTATCAATTGCTCTTCAGAAACTAAAACAACTGAATAAATTATGGAATGGGACAGATAGAACTACAAACATTAGATTTTTAAGAGCATGCATCTTTCCCATTGCAACATACGCCTGTGAGACCTGGACACTTACTAAACACGCTGAACAGCGCATAAATCCCTTTGAATATAAATGTTATTGACGAGTTCTAAGAATATCTTGGGCAAAGAAAAGAACAAATGCTAAATATTGAAGAGGGTTGGCTATTAAAGACGATAAAACAAAGAAAATTTATATATTTTGGACACTTGAAACGTCACGAAAATTTGGAGAGAACAATAATGGAGGGGTACAAGCCTGGGAAGAGAGGAAGAGGAAGGCCAAAGAAAAGATGGGTGCAGGATGTGACAGATTATCTCCAGATGGGTATATCGGATGCGGGACATCTTGCTTGTGATTGAGAAGTTTTCCGGAAGGTTGTTATGGGAGCGAGGTTCTGTAAAGGACATGCTACTGAATGAATGAATGATATCACAAAGGCATCTGACCTTGTCAGCAGATATGGTCTTTTACACATTGTCATTACAATTGGCTGACCCCCCTAAATCAGGACAACTGATAGAACATTCCATTGTGTTCAATTCTTTAAAAAACGTGTAACTGTTCTAATTACAGCTACAAAACTGCTGTTGAAGATGGAGATCTTGATGACAGCAACCATCAGCTACAGGCTACTGACAGTGCAATGTCACCGATGTTGATCTGTAGCATGATTATCATGTTGGTGGTGACATTGTTATTATTGACAGTATAATTATTGAAGATGATGATGTTGATAATGCTGATGGTGATAACTTTGTTGCTTCTAGTGCTACCTGCATGCATTTAAAGGAATTACTCTGTTGTTGAATAATGCTGTTGTTGTTTATGGCAGTCACTTGTTGATGGTTTTATAGCTAATGAAAAAGATGAAAGAAATGTGTTTACGAGAGCAACATTCATTGTGGAGACGCCCGTGATTGATGGATATTGTTGCCGATGATGATGATACTGACAGCGCAGAGGTTGTTGATGATGATGATGTTGGTTGTGATGCAGCACCGCTGATGCAACTGTCACATTAGCAGACAAAAGTATTCATATGTCACAAGTGTTCGGAAACAGATGATAGTATAGTATCTGCTTCTACTGACGTGCATCCTTGTGCACCTCTCCGCCTGTGGTGGCAGACACTGATGAAAAAATGAACTTACAGAAACTGAAGAAGAAATGAACTTACAGAAACTGACGAATAAATGAACTTACAGTAGTTACAGAAGCTGATGTAGACAAGAACTTACAGAAACTGAAGAAGAAATGAACTTACAGAAACTGACGAATAAATGAACTTACAGTAGTTACAGAAGCTGATGTAGACAAGAACTTACAGAAACTGAAGAAGAAATGAACTTACAGAAACTGAAGAAGAAATGAACTTAGGGAAAATGATGAAGAAATGAATTTATGGAAAATTATGAAGAAATGAACTTACAGAAACTGACGAATAAATGAACTTACAGAAACTGACGAATAAATGAACTTACAGAAACTGACGAATAAATGAACTTACAGAAACTGATGAAGAAATGAACTTTACAGAAACTGACAAAGGAATTAATATGAACTTACACAAACTGACAAAGGAATCTTACAAAAACTGACAAAGAAATGAACTTACATAAACTGATGTAGACAAGACAAAGGAATGAACTTACAGAAGCTAATGTAGACAAGATAAAGGAATGAACTTACAGAAGCTAATGTAGACAAGATAAAGGAATGAACTTACAGAAGCTGATGTAGACAAGATAAAGGAATGAACTTACAGAAGCTAATGTAGACAAGATAAAGGAATGAACTTACAGAAGCTGATGTAGACAAGATAAAGGAATGAACTTACAGAAGCTGATGTAGACAAGATAAAGGGATGAACTTACAGAAGCTGATGTAGACAAGATAAAGGAATGAACTTACAGAAGCTGATGTAGACAAGATAAAGGAATGAACTTACAGAAGCTAATGTAGACAAGATAAAGGAATGAACTTACAGAAGCTAATGTAGACAAGATAAAGGAATGAACTTACAGAAGCTGATGTAGACAAGATAAAGGAATGAACTTACAGAAGCTAATGTAGACAAGATAAAGGAATGAACTTACAGAAGCTAATGTAGACAAGATAAAGGAATGAACTTACAGAAGCTGATGTAGACAAGATAAAGGGATGAACTTACAGAAGCTAATGTAGACAAGATAAAGGAATGAACTTACAGAAGCTGATGTAGACAAGATAAAGGAATGAACTTACAGAAGCTAATGTAGACAAGATAAAGGAATGAACTTACAGAAGCTGATGTAGACAAGATAAAGGGATGAACTTACAGAAGCTAACGTAGACAAGATAAAGAAATGAACTTACAGAAGCTAATGTAGACACGACAAAGGAATGAACTTACAGAAGCTAATGTAGACACGACAAAGGAATGAACTAAACTTACAGAAGCTAATGACAATGTAGACACGACAAAGGAATGAACTAAACTTACAGAAGCTGATGTAGACAAGACAAAGGAATGAACTTACAAAAACTGACAAAGAAACGACTTACAGAAGCAGCTGATGTAGACAAGAACTTACAAAAACTGACAAAGAAACGACTTACAGAAGCAGCTGATGTAGACAAGAACTTACAAAAACTGACAAAGAAACGACTTACAGAAGCAGCTGATGTAGACAAGAACTTACAAAATGCCGAAGAATTCAACCTGAGACCGCCGACCCAACTCTCGTCTGCTGCTGCCGGAAGTGACGTGTGGAGGGCGAGCCTGGGGCTGCCAGGTTGGCCATGGTGAGATGACGTCATTTAGGTGTAAATTCATGTTCAGGGTGTGTGCATGTGGGTGGGGAAGGCACTGTAATTTATAGCAGGTTGTGTGCACAACGTCGCACTCATCACGGTCGACAGAAACCTATGCTCCATCCCTTGACAGTTCCCCTCCCTCATGCATCGCCATCCCACAACCATCTACGGTATTACGTGCAGAGATGTGGCCAGGTTGTCAAGTTGGTTAAAAAGCATATTCTTTTCAGGACGTAGCAGTCTACTCCAACATTTTTGGCTGTTTGTGATTTCTTGGCAAGTTTACATTCAGTAGTTTGCCATTGCTTTCTGAACGACCGAAACTCATACCATTTTATTTTTAAAAACACAAGGAGGTCTGCTGCCAAATCGCCCGCAGTTGTCAGTTGTGTTTCGAAGGCGGTATGGGGAATTACGAATTGCGCCTCTAACACCTTTGTTACAGAGCCGACTGTAAAATTAGACGGTTGATACCAAAAGTGTGGCGATTGAGGAATAGGCTAAGGGACCAGGCTTCGGATCCCATTCCAGTATATAATACTGTAACATTAGACGGTGGGTACCAAAAGTACGGAGAATAAGGAATAGACCAGGCTACAAGACTTCTGAACACACTATATCATTGGTTAATCATTGGCACCTTTCCGTCTTGACAGACGATAGTTTGGTACATTGTGCTTCAAAAAGGCTTAATAACTGTCATATGGTAATAACTACGATCCATGGCGGTGGCGAGTGTGGCTGGTAAGGCCAATTCTTGCTGCAAATGTTTGCCCACAGTAGGTGCATGTGAAAACATGGTCATTTCCACCATTGTGCACCATCTTACGTCTCTCACGCTCTGTGTGTGCTTTATCTGCAATCATTTTCTCCTTTGTCTTTATTCCATTTCTGATAGTTGCCCTCCATGCAACACGTTCAGCGGCGACGTGCTCCCATTGTGCATTATCAATGTCTGTATCAATCATGTCCCGCTTACACACATCTTTGTATCGTAGTAGAGGCCGACCCTGAGATCTTCTACCCGTCTGTAATTCACCAAAAAAGATGTCCTTTGGTATTCTACCATCATCCATCCTCCTAACGTGTCCTATCCATCTAAGTCTACGAAGACTGAGCATGGAATAAACTGTCACACAACCTGATCTTTCTAATACTTCAGTATTTGTGATTTTGTCTTGCCACTTAATACCAAGTATTCTTCGCAGACACCGCATATGAAAGCTGTTTAAACGTTTCTCTTGGCGTGAGTAAGTTGTCCAGGTTTCACTGCCATAAAGAAGAGTACTAAGGACACAGGCTTGGTAGACGAGGACTTTTGTTTTGGCAGTAAGCTTCCTGTTCTCCCAGACTCTTTTTGCTAACATGTTCATTGTTGTTGCTGCCTTGCCAATCCTGATGTTGATTTCCTGATCGAGGGATAATTTGCTATTTACCTCTGATCCAAGATATGTAAAATGGTCTACTATCTCCAGTTCGGCGTCGTCAATAAAGATTGATGGTACACCATGTGCACCTTGTGACATAATCTGTGTCTTCTTTTTGTTAATTGTTAAACCAAATTCAGAACAAGCATTGGAGAATGCAGATAGTAGATGTTGTAATTCTTCCTCAGAGTGGGTCGTAATCGCAGCATCATCCGCAAAAAGCAACTCTCTGATTAGTACCCTGCTAATTCTGGTCTTGGCCTTCAATCTCTGAGCATTATAGAGGCCACCATCTGAGCGTGAGTGAATGTATATACCGTCATCCTGATCACGAAAGGCATATTTCAGTAGAAGTGAAAAGTATATCCCAAAGAGGGTGGGGGCTAGTACACAACCTTGCTTAACTCCACTCTTGATTTCAAACTCTTCTGAAGTCGAGCCATCAAACTTGATTATACCCTTCATGCCTGTGTGGAACGATTCCACAATGGACAGAAGAGTTGGTGGACAGCCAATCTTCTTTAGTGCTTTGAACAGACCCTCACGACTGACCAAATCGAATGCCTTTGTGAGGTCGATGAAGGCAATAAACAGTGGCTGATTTTGTTCCCGGCATTTTTCTTGCATCTGTCGCAATGAGAATATCATATCAATGGTAGACCGGTTCTGACGGAAGCCGCACTGTGATTCGGGGTAGACTTGATCTCCCAGGACTTGAAGTCTGCGCAGGACAATTCTGGCAAATACTTTCCCAACAATACACAGAAGTGAGATACCCCTATAGTTGTTGCAGTCGCTCCGATCTCCCTTGTTATTGTACAGCGTTATGATGTTTGAATCTTTGAAATCCTGTGGGACTTGTCCTTCTCGCCAGCATAGCTCTATTAGCTGGTGGATCTGCAGAGCGAGGGTGTCTTTCCCACTCCTGACAACCTCTATTGGAATCCCATCCTTACCTGGAGCCTTGCCAGATGCAAGCTCATTTATAGCACACTTAACTTCTGTTATAGTGGGAAGTGTGTCCAGGTGGTCAAGAGTTGGCAGGGCCTCTATGGCGTTGAGGGCATCATCCGCCAGCTTGGTCTCACTTGAGTAAAGCTCTAAATAGTGCTCGACCCATCTATCCATCTGCTGTTTCTTATCAGTGATGATTTCTCCAGTCAAGGTTTTCAGCGGTGCACTTCTTTTGATCATTGGACCACAGGCTTTCTTTATCCCTTCATACATGCTTCTGATGTTTCCCTTATCACTTGCGATTTGAATGGACTCACATAACTTGATCCAATAGTCATTCGCACACTGCCTGGCAGCCTTTTGTACATCCTTCCTCGCTTGCTTCAGCTCACTCAGAGTGTTACGCGTTGGTCTTTCCTTGTTTCTTAAGAGAGCTATCTTCTTTTTATCAATCAATGGCTGCAGTATCTGGCTGTTTGCCGTAAACCAGTCCTGCCTCTTATGATCCACAGTGCCGTAAACCCCTACCGCTGTTTTATAAATAGTTTCCTTAAGTTTACTCCATTTATCATTTACTATACAATTTTCTGATGTATCATTGAAAGCGTCCTCAAGTTGCTGTTGAAATTCAAAGCACTTTCCAGGATCGTGAGTGTTAATAATATTAATCCTGGGGCTAGACTTGTGTTTAGCTGTGTAGATTCTCTTTGGTCTCAGTCTAACCCTTGCAACAACCAAAGAATGATCTGTATCACAGTCAGCACTGTGGTAACTTCGAGTTAATGATGTATGGTTCAGATGTTGTCTCCGTGTGATAATGAAGTCCAGCTGATGCCAATGGCCGGATCTTGGATGTTTCCATGTGACCTTATACATCTCTTTTGTTTAAAAAAAAGGAGTTTGTAATACATAGGTCATTTTTAGTGCAATGCTCCAGCAGCCTTTGCCCATTATGATTCATGCAACCGATGTTGTATTTTCCAAGGCACACTGGCCATGAACTCGAGTCCTTGCCCACACGAGCATTGAAATCACCGAGCATATAAATGTAGTCGGATTTTGGAACTGCCTTGATCGCAGAGTCTAGCTGCTCATAGAACGTATCTTTCACATCATCAGAGGAAGTGAGTGTCGGTGCATATGCAGTGAGAATGGTGGCAAATCCACAAGAGGTTGCCAAGCGCAGTGATAATAATCTTTCATTACCTCCAGCTGGGATATCAATCATTCCCAGTAGCGAATTCTTCACTGCAAAGCCCACACCGTGATGCCTTTTTTCTGCCTGCCCTCTTCCCTTCCAAAAAAAGGTGTAATTGTTTTCCCTGAGTGACCCTTCCTCAGCGAGGCGAGTCTCCTGCAGGCCAGCAATATCAATGTTAAGACGATTGAGTTCAGCATCAATCACAGCCATTTTTCTCACATCGTCAATATTTGTCAAGTCAGTGGAAAATCCTGGACACATGGTTCTCACGTTCCAGGTTGCAAGCCGTAGCTTGAGGTTTCTATTATTCTTTTTATTAGTGCCTGGTGCATTGGTTTTACAGCCTGCGATTCAGATTTTGTCCTAGCCCCAAGCACCCATTGAAGCAGGCAGGCTGTGGCGGATCAGCACCCAATTGGCCGGGGGCTGCCCAGCTTGAGGCGGGCGGTAGCTGATCAGTGACACCTGTAGGTGTCTCCCACCGTCAGAGGCAACGCGTGGCGCCCCATGTCTACGCCAACTGACAAGGACTTATAACCCGTAACAGTTGCCTCTCGCTTTGATTCCGAGACCGGTTAAGACCAGGGATGGAGTTATTGCCTCTCCATAGCACAAAGCCTGGGCTAAAATAAAGAAACCATGTGTTGCCCATGCAGCATGATCCCTCTCTCGGCCTGTCTTCATTCCAGAGGAAAGGTAACACCTACACATCTGGAACAAGACAAGCTGCAGAAGCTGCCGGATCAGCAAAGCAATGCTCTAAACTGTCCGCCTGTCGGAGCTTCGATCCTAGACCAGCTGCCAACCAAGGCTTAGGGCCTGGTCTGCCCTGCCATGACTTAATTTGTCTTTGGGTTGCATTTCCTCGCACCAGGATAAGGCTAGTACCCTCCCAATTGCGCTCTTCCGCCCGAAGCCGTTGGCACAATGTGGGGTGTCGGGTTTGGTAAGCGCCGCCCAACATTCGGCGCTGACAGAAAGCAGGTAGTACCGTCTACTGTCATACGGTAGCTCAGTCATATCTGACTAAGACCTGACAGACGAACACACTATATAATACTGGAGATATACCTCCTGACTTCTTTAACTCTATGTTATTACAATTCCGAAGAAATCAGGAGCCTTGGTATTGTATGCAATAAACATTGAACAATCAGCCCATTAGCAGCCACATCACAAAGATTTTTCGGGATTACAGGGGAATGAACAGGTTGATAGGCTGCCAGGGAATGCACCTCTTAGTGGTAGATTACCTATGGATAACTGAACTACGAACCGACATAATTGCACTCAGTGTGTTACCCTGGATCAGTTGTTGCACTTCACACTCTGTGCAGCCTGCTGCCCATTCTCTGCATTCATGACTCAGTGTTACTATACATTGTGCCAGTCCGTCATGTCTTCCGGTACGTTAACCCACTCTTTTTCACGATTAATTAATGGTCTCTAGATCACACACCTGACGTATAGAAAGCTCTACCTGTGCCATTCAGGACCTGCCTCGTCTTAGTCTATGACCCTTGACCATATCCATAGCTTCATGCAGGGGGTGATCCCTATCTGCAGCAACTCTCAGATACCATTTGCCTTGAAGGACCCTATGCCTGTCTGCCATTGTCGTAGCGCCAGGATATGCCTTATGCATATAATTGGTGTCCTGTGTGCACCCCAGGATCACCCTATGGCCGCATTCTGTATGCGTTCCAACCTTTCAAGCTGGCTCTTTGATACTGTCAGCAGCCCCAAACCATACTCAATGACAGAAATGATTAACTGCTGAAAGAGCCTGTACAGCATCCTCTGTTCAACCCCGGTTGCTTCCATAGCCTTCAATGCATTAAGTCCCTTACCAGCCTTCACCACTAAAGCCTCCACATGATCTTTAAAAGACATAAACCTGTCAAAGGTGATTCCCAAGTACTTCAATTTACTCTCTCTACTAAGAGGACATCCATTCAACCTAATTCTGTATATGGGACATCTGCCTTCGTGATTCGATTATCCAGGGAATACCACACAACCGATTCCTTGTCTTGGTTGATAACGGGACCTGCGCCCCAGCACCATTACGCCTCCCTGTTTACTGCCGTCTGTAAGTCTTCAGCCACACTTTCCCCTATCTCTTCCCTGTCTGTACACCAGCACATCATCTGCAAATGCCAAGATTCTACCAATGCCTGGTGTCTCAATAGCTGTGACTGTGCAGGTGTATACTGAGGACATGACAGATCCCTGTGGCAGGCCAGGTGTGATAGTACAGTGGTCAGAAGTCAATGAACCCATGCGCAGTGCAATTTTACGCGCATAAAGGACTGCCGCAATCCACTGGACAATCTAAGAACGAGATCTCCAACAGAGTGTATATCAACCGAATGAACGAACGAACGAACGAATTAACGAACTAACGAACGAACTTTATTTTCAAAGAGTTGGGCACGCAGGCCCGCCTAACATTCTGCCCTTTTATCACTCTCATACATTATTTCATCGACCATCCCGAGCCTGTCATCGCATCCTCCATGTCAAGCATAGTTGCCATTCTAGATATTTTATATCCAGATCTAGAGGTTTTTGCCGGCATCTGGATACCGTTTTCTGACGTTTGGATGCTGGATGCAATTCTAGATACTTTTCATTTGGAGTCGGATATTTTGAATACTTTCTAGATTTTACTTTTCTTTCGGTGTCAATTACCCATTTTATGTTCGGTCTGGACGCGCGTAAATTATGGCAACTGCCATTAAACTTTGAACTGACTTGGGTCAACGCTCAACAATCTGGCAACCCCCCTCCCCCCCCCCCCCCGGTAATGAGTAAAAGGGCGCATAAGGGCACTGAAGAAACTTTTGGTCAGTAAACATTTAAACTTACAGAATTTGGCTGCAATTGGAACCGATAATGCATCGGTAATGGTTGGTATCAACCATGGCGTGTATGCAAAATTGAAGGAAGATATCCCATCTTTAATCCTTATGAAATGTGTATGTCATTCCTTGCAGCTAGCATTATCACATGCCTCATCAGTCAGAATGTTTACCAAGGAATTTGGAATTCCTTATTGCTGAAACACATAACTGGTTCTCCAAATCATCTGTCAGACAACAGCAATATAATACTTTATATAAAGCATTAAATGATAGTTCCTCACCACTGAAAATTCTGTCATATTGCAAAACTAGATGGTTATCAATTCAACCAGCTGTTGAAGTAATTGTGAACCGATGGTTGGAGTTGAAGACACACTTCGAAATTGATTGATTGATTGATTGATTTAGGAATCGACATCACAGCATTTGGGGCATTCCCATAAGTGCTCCGTCCCCATCCTCAGCAGCCAGCGAAGGACCGTCTCCACATGGTCCTTGAAGGATAGGCTCCTGTCAAATGTGATCCCCAGATACTTAAATTTGTTCTCTCTGCTGACATTTCTACCATCTATCGCGAGGCTTGGGACATCAGTTCTCACAATCCTGTTGTCCAGAGAGCACCACAAAACAGTCGCCTTTTCCGGGTGGATGACAGCACTCATTTATGTGCACCAGTCAATCACTTTATCTACTGTCGCCTGTAACTCCTGGGCTGTTTGCTCCCTATCTCTCCCCTGCCTATATGCAAGAATATCATCTGCAAATGTTAGTATTCTTCCAACCCCTGGTGCTTCTAGGTTTGCAATCTTGCTCGTATACACGTTAAAGAGCACCGGTGAGACTTCAGATCCCTGTGGCAGTCCCGGGGTTAACATATGTGGCTCTGAGGTCCATGTGCCCAGACGGAGAGCAACCCGATGAGAGTGCAGGACGGCTGCTATCCAGTTCACCAACCAGGGATTGACCCCTTTCTCCATCAGTGCGGTCATCAAAATATCATATCGAACTCTATTGTACGCATCCTCGAGATCAAGCGCTACCGCCATCGTTTCCTGTCTACTCTGGAACCCCTGATAAACATCAAAGGCAAAAGTGGCTGCATTTGACCAGGTATCTTTTCCTGGCCTGTAGCTCCCCAGGGGTTTATATAACTGGCGTACCCAGGGCAATGGTATTTGTTTGTATTTAGCTCCTGGAGCATGAGGAATAACAAGACAAAATGAAACGTGCTACACAGCTGAAATACTATATGGAATGTACAGTGATGAAAAAAATTTGGCATTCCTTCTCTTTTCACAACAAATTTTAAGTGAAGTGCAAAAAGTTAATAAACTATTTGAATCTCAAAATGTTGATAAAGTTAAATTACTTGACGATCTCACTTTGCTATTTCACTCAATTGGTAAAAGACTTATATTGCCAACTTGTAAAGCGGACTTGTTCACTTGCACTATAGAGAGCTATTTGGCTCCCAAGCCGTACCTGGGATACCAAATCGAATCAAAAATTGATGGTTTAAAAACAAAAGGACTGTTAACAGAAAATGAAGAGAACAACTTAAGAAAGCGCTGTCAAGATTTCTTGTCTCATTATTCGATCAACTGAAGCAGAGACTTCCTGAAAATTTAGATGTATTGAAAAATATTTCACTCTTTTCTATTAACAACATACCTCAGCCAGTAAAGGAAATACCTAGATATTGTCAAGTTATTAAATTTTTAGGGGCTAGTGTGGCGGAAGCAGAATATTAGTTAACAAAAATAAATTTGGTTGACTGGACAAACAAAACAGAAACTGAAGCTTTTTGGAGTGAAGTAAGACAATTTAAAGATGTCTCAGGTAACAGTCCATTCTGTGAGCTCTTTGAATGTGCGATGTCTACCATGATACTACCTCATTCAAATGCTGATGCGGAAAGAGTTTTCAGTACTGTGAATTATACAAAATGTAAACTAAGAAATAGGATGAAACTTGATCTCGTAAATGCTATATTGACAATAAGATTTGGCCTGATGAGAGCAGGAAAATGCTGTTCAACTTATCAGCTCCCTGATCATATAATAAAAGAAATTGGAACAGCTAAAGTACACCAGAGTCATTTTGAATGTGAAGCTTCAACTTCACCATCCAAGCTAAGTGCATCTTGTGAGACAGGCATCAGTGAAGATGAGGACATGATTCTATAGGTAAGTCACATCAATTTTCTTTTTAATGTTGCATATCCCTTACAGGATGGTGCAGTCAACATCAGAATTTTTCAGCTGCTGTTGATGTACAAGGCAAGATTACGCTCAGTAGTTTGCCATTGCTTTCTGAGCGACCGGCTCACATACCCCTGTAAGTTACCAGCGCGGCTCGAACCGCTGTCGGTTCGGGCGCAGCTGCGTTACTCACGAGAATATACGGGATAACGGCGACAGCCGTAAACTTTTCGCCAGGGAGAGCGGCAGTCACATCAATACATATGTAATTTCTTACTTTCTCAATCTGGATATTTTTCCTAGATACTTTCCAACAAAATCTAGATATTTATGGATGTTGTTTGGGCCGTTTCTAGATACTTTTGGTCAAAAAAAAGTGGCAACCCTGAATTGTCAAGAGCCACCGCCACTTTCTCTTGTTTATCCTGAAAGCGCTTATAGATATTTTATCTGTCAGGATGGCCGAGCGTTCAGGTTGCAGTCCACTTTTGTGAGCGTGGGTTCAAATCCCACCTCTGACAATATTTTGCTAAGAATCATCATGCAAAGTGTTTGGATGAAAATACAACCCCAAATAGGAGAACAGTGTGGGTTCGGCAAGTGTACAGTAACGGCTGTCTACTTGCTGAGAACGTGGAGCTTTCGGTGGAAGTAAACGGACCTAGATCTTTGCTTATTGACTACACACAGGTTAAATACAGTGAGAACAAGAGTATCGAAGTGCCACATGGAACTTGTACTATTGTATGCCTGTGCCTCACACGGACTTCTGAGGTGCGTAACTTGGGGAGGGGGGCACTCCCTTGGAAAGAGGAACGCAGAACACAAGGAAGAAGTTTCCTTCAAGAACTGCCTTCCGTGGATCCTGCAACATCGTGTATATCCTACATCGTGTAAATCCTGCATCATCGTGTATATCCTGCAACATCGTGTAGATCCTACAACATCGTGTATATCCTACAGCCTTCTGCAGATCCTGCAACATCGTGTATAACCTACAGCTTTCTGCAGGTCCTACAACATCGTGTAGATGATACACCATCGTGTATATTTTACAGCCTTCTGCAGATCCTGCAACATCGTGTAGATCCCACAACATAGCGTATATCCTACAACATCGTGTAGATACTAAAACATCGTGTATATCCTACAGCCTTCTGCAGATCCTACAACATCGTGTATATCCTACAGCCTTCTGCAGATCCTGCAACATTGTGTAGATCCTGCAACATCGTGTATATCCTACAGCATCGTGTAGATCCTGCAACATCGTGTAGAACCTGCAGCCTTCTGTAGGGTTGAACGTCCACAGTTGGTCCATCCAGCCAGGGAATAGAGCTGTAAGCAATTGCAAACAACTGAACGTAATCATTGTCTAGTCAATCACGGACAGCTTAACAGTGCCAAACCTGACTGCCACGTCCTGTAAAGGACATGCAAGCAACTGAACTGGATATATATCGTCTTCTGATCTTACAAGTTATTCGGTTGCAGATATTGCCCTGGCTACAGAATCACAATTCTTGCAGTATTCTCCAGTCGCTGCGCTAACAGTTCCACTGAATGTATCTGGGTAATCTACATACGTATTTAAGTATGTGGGTATTTTAATAACTGAATGTGGATGATGTATTCAGGAAATTAAATGTAATTAAACCAGATAAACGCCTCGCTATACGGCCAAGCTGAATAATAGTCTCTGCAAAATTAAGTAGTTAAACCAGATAAACGACTCGCTATACGGCCAAGCTGGATGTTCACAAGCTGAAGAGTAGTCTCTGCAACATATCTCTGTCAATCGGGGAGGGGAAAGGAGTTCTTAAGAGCTACACTGAGCCAATCCTGATGTACGGAAGCATATCATGGACAAACAACGGACAAGAGAATAATTATATGGAAAATGCGGAGATGTTTTATGGATGAATGATGAGAAGAACAATGTGGACGGATAGATAGAATCATAATGAAGACATTTTGACAGAAGTGAACTCACACAGAGAGCTGTTTACTTGTATCAGAAGTGGACAGTCCACATTTTGTGGGCGTGGCAGGAGAAGGGGAAAGCTGTAGTAATTCGTGATAATGGGGAGTTCTAGGGGGAGGAGCGGCAGGGGGAGATTAAGAGAGAAGATCCTTAATAGTTTGACATCTTGTCATGGAGGAATTTCGGTATTAGAAAAGACTGACAGTACAGGAGATATACGGCTGTGGAGAGGTGTGATCACCAAGGCCACACGTCATGGACTACACTATAAGAATACTGGCAGTACAATCTGTGACCTCTGACGCGACGAGAGAGCCATTCCACACGAAACATTCCTTTCTCCACCTTACCATGCATACTCTTTGAATCCGTAATTAATACGTGTGTTGCAGTAGTCTCCTCTAGCCAAATGAATGCCGCTGTTACTGCCTCCACCTCCATTCTCATGCTGGAGGTCGTAGTCTCATATGCCAGACTCCTTTTTCAAGACTCGTCCATTAGCCTTTGCAATAAAACCACAACCACTACGTCTGTTTCTCACCACTGACCCATCAGTGTAGATGACTATGTCACCTTGATGTGTGTTGCTCTGGATCAGCTGTTGCACTTCAAACTCAGTGCGTCCCGCTGCCCATTCTTTACACTCACGACCCAGTGTTATTATTATATTGTGCCAGACCGTGATGTCTTCCGGAACTTCAACCCACTCTCTTTCGCGATTGATGGTCTCTAGATCACACACTTGACGTATAGAAAGTTCTGCCTCGTCTTAGTCTATGACCCTTGTTTGAATGATAGGTTGCTTGAATGATAGGTTCTGGTTGAAACATAGGTTGTTTGAACCACAGGTTCTGTTGGAATCATATCCCTGGTGCTGTGATGTGGATTCTTATATGCAGTGGTCAGTACCTTGGTCACACAACAGGGCACTGATATCATCACATTCTTACATGTAGTGTTCAGTAGCTTGGTCACACAACATCATCACATTCTTACATGTAGTGTTCAGTACCTTGTTCACACAACAGGACAATGATATCATCACATTTACAACACAAGCAAGAGAGTATGCAACAATAATAACACAACTGCAACACAGCAAGAAAATATACAAAAACAATAACATAACTGCAACACTTCTGTAATTAATTTCTTTTTGTTCATTTACAATGGAATGGCTTTGAAAGACAGATGTTTATGTTGCTGTACCAGTGTTTTCCTGTTTGAATTCAAGTTGTCATGTTCTGAGTACACTGATGTGTTGAAGCTGTAGTAAAGGAGACTTTGAGTACACTGATGAGTTGAAGCTGTAGTAAAGGAGACTGAGTACACTGATGTGTTGAAGCTGTAGTAAAGGAGACTGAGTACACTGATGTGTTGAAGCTGTGGTAAAGGAGGCTTTGAGTACACTGATGAGTTGAAGCTGTAGTAAAGGAGACTGAGTACACTGATGTGTTGAAGCTGTAGTAAAGGAGACTGAGTACACTGATGTGTTGAAGCTGTAGTAAAGGAGACTGAGTACACTGATGTGTTGAAGCTGTAGTAAAGGAGACTTTGAGTACACTGATGAGTTGAAGCTGTAGTAAAGGAGACTGAGTACACTGATGTGTTGAAGCTGTAGTAAAGGAGACTTGAGTACACTGATGTGTTGAAGCTGTAGTAAAGGAGACTGAGTACACTGATGTGTTGAAGCTGTAGTAAAGGAGACTTTGAGTACACTGATGTGTTGAAGCTGTAGTAAAGGAGACTGAGTACACTGATGTGTAGAAGCTGTGGTAAAAAAAATTAGATTATCTTATCTGCAAATTGTAATCAAAGATTCGATATGTCAAAACAATCCCCACCCGAAACCAACATACACATATTTATGATGAACACTCTGTCATTTTGTCTTAAAGAACTTAATGTGAAGTTATATATATCCCAATATGCAAATTTAAATCAGATGTTGTGGCTGTTCTTAACAAATGTTTACTGATGTTCGTGAAACTACCATGTTGCACTGGTTGTGTCATACTTGCATGTTGCTGTAGTTATTGGCTGCTTGCATGTTGCTGTAGTTGTTGGCTGCTTGCATGTTGCTGTAGTTGATGGCTGCTTGCATGTTGCTGTAGTTGTTGGATGCTTGCATGTTGCTGTAGTTGTTGGATGCTTGCATGTTGCTGTAGTTGTTGGATGCTTGCATGTTGCTGTAGTTGTTGGATGCTTGCATGTTGCTGTAGTTGTTGGATGCTTGCATGTTGCTGTAGTTGTTGGATGCTTGCATGTTGCTGTAGTTGTTGGATGCTTGCATGTTGCTGTAGTTGTTGGATGCTTGCATGTTGCTGTAGTTGTTGGATGCTTGCATGTTGCTGTAGTTGTTGGATGCTTGCATGTTGCTGTAGTTGTTGGATGCTTGCATGTTGCTGTAGTTGTTGGATGCTTGCATGTTGCTGTAGTTGTTGGATGCTTGCATGTTGCTGTAGTTGTTGGATGCTTGCATGTTGCTGTAGTTGTTGGATGCTTGCATGTTGCTGTAGTTGTTGGATGCTTGCATGTTGCTGTAGTTGTTGGATGCTTGCATGTTGCTGTAGTTGTTGGATGCTTGCATGTTGCTGTAGTTGTTGGATGCTTGCATGTTGCTGTAGTTGTTGGATGCTTGCATGTTGCTGTAGTTGTTGGATGCTTGCATGTTGCTGTAGTTGTTGGATGCTTGCATGTTGCTGTAGTTGTTAGATGCTTGCATGTTGCTGTAGTTGTTGGATGCTTGCATGTTGCTGTAGTTGTTGGATGCTTGCATGTTGCTGTAGTTGTTGGATGCTTGCATGTTGCTGTAGTTGTTGGATGCTTGCATGTTGCTGTAGTTGTTGGATGCTTGCATGTTGCTGTAGTTGTTGGATGCTTGCATGTTGCTGTAGTTGTTGGATGCTTGCATGTTGCTGTAGTTGTTGGATGCTTGCATGTTGCTGTAGTTGTTGGATGCTTGCATGTTGCTGTAGTTGTTGGATGCTTGCATGTTGCTGTAGTTGTTAGATGCTTGCATGTTGCTGTAGTTGTTGGATGCTTGCATGTTGCTGTAGTTGTTGGATGCTTGCATGTTGCTGTAGTTGTTGGATGCTTGCATGTTGCTGTAGTTGTTGGATGCTTGCATGTTGCTGTAGTTATTGGATGCTTGCATGTTGCTGTTTCATACTTGCATGTTGCTGTAGTTGTTGGATGCTTGCATGTTGCTGTAGTTGTTGGATGCTTGCATGTTGCTGTAGTTGTTGGATGCTTGCATGTTGCTGTAGTTATTGGATGCTTGCATGTTGCTGTTTCATACTTGCATGTTGCTGTAGTTGTTGGATGCTTGCATGTTGCTGTAGTTGTTGGATACTTGCATGTTGCTGTAGTTGTTGGATGCTTGCATGTTGCTGTAGTTGTTGGATGCTTGCATGTTGCTGTAGTTGTTGGATGCTTGCATGTTGCTGTTTCATACTTGCATGTTGCTGTAGTTGTTGGATGCTTGCATGTTGCTGTAGTTGTTGGATGCTTGCATGTTGCTGTAGTTGTTGGATGCTTGCATGTTGCTGTAGTTGTTAGATGCTTGCATGTTGCTGTAGTTGTTGGCTGCTTGCATGTTGCTGTAGTTGTTGGATGCTTGCATGTTGCTGTAGTTGTTGGCTGCTTGCATGTTGCTGTAGTTGATGGATGCTTGCATGTTGCTGTTTCATACTTGCATGTTGCTATTTCATACTTGCATGTTGCTGTAGTTGTTTCATACTTGCATGTTGCTGTAGTTGTTGGATGCTTGCATGTTTCTGTAGTTGTTGGATGCTTGCATGTTCTGTAGTTGTTGGATGCTTGCATGTTGCTGTAGTTGTTGGATGCTTGTATGTTGCTGTAGTTGTTGGATGCTTGCATGTTGCTGTAGTTGTTGGATGCTTGCATGTTGCTGTTGTTGTGTCATGCTTGCATGTTGCTGTAGTTGTGTCATGCTTGAATGTTGCTGTAGTTGTTTCATGCTTGCATGTTGCTGTAGTTGTTTCATGCTTGCAAGGAACCAACATTGCATGATAAACACGAGGTGATACATGAGTTCGAGTAAAGAACATAAACAGCCATGGAAGAACTTTCTAGTCAACCAGACATGCATGGCATCTTATATGTACAAACAGTGAGAACACAGACAGGATTATGCAATATAAAGTTTACCAGCCAACCACAAACACATCCGGGTCGACATGTGTCTGTGACTGACCAGTCAGTGTTGTTCTGACCAACAGGCATGTCATGTGGTCAGCACCACGTCGGTAATGAATCCCGGTGGGCATTCGCTAGAGGCTGCTGACTGAGAGACACCTCAAACCTGTGTAGGACACACAACCAACCTTGACCTAACCTCAGCCAGGCTGCTGACTGGGAGACACCTCAAACCTGTGTAGGACACACAACCAACCTTGACCTAACCTCAGCCAGGCTGCTGACTGGGAGACACCTCAAACCTGTGTAGGACACACAACCAACCTTGACCTAACCTCAGCCAGGCTGCTGACTGGGAGACACCTCAAACCTGTGTAGGACACACAACCAACCTTGACCTAACCTCAGCCAGGCTGCTGACTGGGAGACACCTCAAACCTGTGTAGGACACACAACCAACCTTGACCTAACCTCAGCCAGGCTGCTGACTGGGAGACACCTCAAACCTGTGTAGGACACACAACCAACCTTGACCTAACCTCAGCCAGGCTGCTGACTGGGAGACACCTCAAACCTGTGTAGGACACACAACCAACCTTGACCTAACCCCAGCCAGGCTGCTGACTGGGAGACACCTCGAACCTGTGGGCATTGGCTGGAGGCTGCTGACTGGGAGACACCTCAAACCTGTGGGCATTGGCTGGAGACTGCTGACTGGGAGACACCTCGAACCTGTGGGCATTGGCTGGAGGCTGCTGACTGGGAGACACCTCAAACCTGTGGGCATTGGCTGGAGGCTGCTGACTGGGAGACACCTTGAACCTGTGGGCATTGGCTGGAGGCTGCTGACTGGGAGACACCTCAAACCTGTGGGCATTGGCTGGAGGCTGCTGACTGGGAGACACCTTGAACCTGTGGGCATTGGCTAGAGGCTGCTGACTGAGAGACACCTCAAACCTGTGTAGGACACACAACCAACCTTGACCTAACCTCAGCCAGGCTGCTGACTGGGAGACACCTCAAACCTGTGTAGGACACACAACCAACCTTGACCTAACCCCAGCCAGGCTGCTGACTGGGAGACACCTCAAACCTGTGTAGGACACACAACCAACCTTGACCTAACCTCAGCCAGGCTGCTGACTGGGAGACACCTCAAACCTGTGTAGGACACACAACCAACCTTGACCTAACCTCAGCCAGGCTGCTGACTGGGAGACACCTCAAACCTGTGTAGGACACACAACCAACCTTGACCTAACCTCAGCCAGGCTGCTGACTGGGAGACACCTCAAACCTGTGTAGGACACACAACCAACCTTGACCTAACCTCAGCCAGGCTGCTGACTGGGAGACACCTCAAACCTGTGTAGGACACACAACCAACCTTGACCTAACCTCAGCCAGGCTGCTGACTGGGAGACACCTCAAACCTGTGTAGGACACACAACCAACCTTGACCTAACCCCAGCCAGGCTGCTGACTGGGAGACACCTCGAACCTGTGGGCATTGGCTGGAGGCTGCTGACTGGGAGACACCTCAAACCTGTGGGCATTGGCTGGAGGCTGCTGACTGGGAGACACCTCAAACCTGTGGGCATTGGCTGGAGACTGCTGACTGGGAGACACCTCGAACCTGTGGGCATTGGCTGGAGGCTGCTGACTGGGAGACACCTCAAACCTGTGGGCATTGGCTGGAGGCTGCTGACTGGGAGACACCTTGAACCTGTGGGCATTGGCTGGAGGCTGCTGACTGGGAGACACCTCAAACCTGCGCAGGATACACAACCAACCTTAACCTAACCCTTGCCAGGCTGCTGACTGGGAGACACCTCAAACCTGTGCAGGACACACAACCAACCTTGACCTAACCCCAGCCAGGCTGCTGACTGAGAGACACCTCAAACCTGTGTAGGACACACAACCAACCTTGACCTAACCTCAGCCAGGCTGCTGACTGGGAGACACCTTAAACCTGTGCAGGACACACAACCAACCTTGACCTAACCTCAGCCAGGCTGCTGACTGGGAGACACCTCAAACCTGTGTAGGACACACAACCAACCTTGACCTAACCTCAGCCAGGCTGCTGACTGGGAGACACCTTAAACCTGTGTAGGACACACAACCAACCTTGACCTAACCCCAGCCAGGCTGCTGACTGAGAGACACCTCAAACCTGTGTAGGACACACAACCAACCTTGACCTAACCTCAGCCAGGCTGCTGACTGGGAGACACCTTAAACCTGTGCAGGACACACAACCAACCTTGACCTAACCTCAGCCAGGCTGCTGACTGGGAGACACCTCAAACCTGTGTAGGACACACAACCAACCTTGACCTAACCTCAGCCAGGCTGCTGACTGGGAGACACCTCAAACCTGTGTAGGACACACAACCAACCTTGACCTAACCTCAGCCAGGCTGCTGACTGGGAGACACCTTAAACCTGTGCAGGACACACAACCAACCTTGACCTAACCTCAGCCAGGCTGCTGACTGGGAGACACCTCAAACCTGTGTAGGACACACAACCAACCTTGACCTAACCTCAGCCAGGCTGCTGACTGGGAGACACCTTAAACCTGTGTAGGACACACAACCAACCTTGACCTAACCTCAGCCAGGCTGCTGACTGGGAGACACCTTAAACCTGTGTAGGACACACAACCAACCTTGACCTAACCCCAGCCAGGCTGCTAACTGGGAGACACCTTAAACCTGTGCAGGACACACAACCAACCTTGACCTAACCTCAGCCAGGCTGCTGACTGGGAGACACCTTAAACCTGTGTAGGACACACAACCAACCTTGACCTAACCCCAGCCAGGCTGCTGACTGGGAGACACCTTAAACCTGTGTAGGACACACAACCAACCTTAACCTAACCCTTGCCAGGCTGCTGACTGGCAGACACCTCAAACCTGTGTAGGACACACAACCAACCTTGACCTAACCCCAGCCAAGCTGTGTAAGCTGTGCTGAATCATGACTTGGCTACATTCTGACCTCTCTCTCTCTCTGCAGACATGAACTTCTAGACATCCTGGGGTTCTGCTGTCATGCAATCTTGGCAATATTACGGTTCCCTTCCCAACCATCCTGGCATACTTAGGTTTTGTTTTCACGGAGTCTTGTATATGCTAATGTGACGTTACATAACCCAATATGCTAATTCAAATAAGATTTTGTGGCTGTTCTTAACAAATCTATACTGATGTTCCTTTAACTTCTCGTTCCATTCTTCTTGTCTTCTGCCCATTCTTCTTGTCTTCTGCCCATTCTTCTTGTCTTCTGCCCATTCTTCTTGTTTTCTGCCCATTCTTCTTGTCTTCTGCCCATTCTTCTTCTCATCTGCCCATTCTTCTTCTTGTCTCACCTATGATCTCCCATTGCAGCAATGCTTCTGAAAGAACTCACTCCAAACTGTTCCTTCTGTATATATCTCCTGCAGTTGCCTCCGTGGTCTCCCCCAATGTTCCATCCGTCTCTACTTCTCTTCTCCGTGTGTTTGGGTCTCCCTACATGAACATATTTATAGTAACATATATTTAGACATATAACAACACTGATCACTGTAACTCATTACCTACCATAAACCAGTGGTAGCACTTAGATCAATACATTAAAATCAAACATGTTTGGTTTGCTGTTTGTTTGGTTTGTAAGCCTAACTCGTATAAATTGATCACATGTGACAAGAAAAAAAAAACGTGATGAAAATTTTACAAACTAAAGCTGAAATATCAGGCAATCTTATTAATATAGACAATCTTACCAACAAATATTATCAATCAAATCTGCTACATTATATATTTTCATCTGGCAGATAATTTGTTAAAATAACAGATAAGATAAAAAACAATAACAATTAGTAACATGTCATCGTTTTATAATTTTGTGTCCATCCTTTTTTATTCTAGAGTGTAGAGGAAAATAAGATTATGTGCCATGACACAGACAACCTGTCTAAACCGTCAATAAGAGTCAACATGTCATTTGGCTACAAGGTTGAACTCTAAACAGTGGTTCTGGTAGCCACATGTGTCACTGCTCTACCAAGGAGACCACACACCTCATAAAATCTTCATAATTAACACAGACACAAACAGTTGAAAGAGCACATATGCCTGCCAACAATGGAAAAAACTATATGCAGTGAAAGCAGAAACAAATCAACAAAACATTGTTACATAAATAACAGTTAATTTCTCCAATTAATGTTGATTACAACAAACTGTCAACTCAATGGATCAAAGTTCATGACCCCATACTGTCAAGGAGCAAATGGTTAAGTTCAATGTCAAACTATTGAGTAAAATTGGGTGTCCAGTAAAATTGGGTGTTCAGTAAAACTGGGTGCCCAGTCTACAACAGCATCAGCTAGACACATGTGGAATATCTAGTTGCTGCAGAGAGACGATGAGTTCAAGAACCCCTGACAGCACCAAGCAACATGCATTCAGAATGCACACTCTGCCCTCCACACTGCTGAAAGCACTTCCAATATTGTACTACAGTTATTAGCTGCTACCACAACATCAAGTTCTATTTCCACATTCTGTACACTGTAAACATTTGTTTAACACTTCTGCGATAAAAGGGACAGCATTCTCAATCACTAGGAAAGAAAAACTGTACAATGGCAGGTTCCATGATCAGCTTGGCTGGCTCTGTCTCTGACCTCAGAACCTTCAACAGCTCGCCTGTCTTGGGAGAAAACCACACGTATATGTGGGGGAGAGAACCACACTCGTATGTGGGGGAGACAACCACACTTTTATGTGGGGGAGAGAACCACTTATATGTGGGGGAGAGAACCACACATGTGGGGAGGGAAATCCAAACTAATATGTGAGGGAGAGAACCACGTTTATATGTAGGGCAGAGAACCAAGATTATTTACCCTCTTTAATCCCAGCCAATATTTCAACTGTTTCAACATCTGTATTCATGGTCAAAGGACAGTTGTACATCGCATGTCATAGGTCAAAGGGTAAACCTGTACAACACATGTGTCATATGTCAAAGGGTACAGTTGTCCTCCTCCCCCCCCCCCCCCCCCCCAAAAAAAAATTAATTAATAATTTCATAGGTCAAAGGTGTACAGTTGTAAAACAATTGGGTCAAAGGTATATGTCTATAAGACATGGGTCAAAGGTGCAAGGTTACAGGATTACAACAAGTGAGTCAAATGTTACAGGTTGACAAGATGTCAGCCAACTGTCACAGGCACACTTCTACAATAACAGTTTATATTACTTGAATAACAATGTATAACATCAACATTCTAATAATAATAGTTTAGTACTTTGTTTTTACAACCAATGGGTCAGAAGTCAAAGGGTATAGTTTTATAACAGAAGAGTCAAAGGTCAAAGTTTATAACCGATTAGTCAAAGAGCATAGTTTGACAGAAGTCAAAGGTTGAAGGGTATAATTTATAATAAGTAAACCAAAGGTCAAAGAGTTCAGTTTATGACAGAAGAGTCAAAGTTTAAAGAGTAT
The DNA here is from genome assembly GCA_963921405.1 of Cepaea hortensis. Lineage (NCBI taxonomy): Eukaryota > Metazoa > Mollusca > Gastropoda > Stylommatophora > Helicidae > Cepaea > Cepaea hortensis. Next base: position 2,710,030 of record OY992883.1, on the reverse strand, counting down.
AGTTATAATAAGCAAATTAAGGGTCAAAGAGTAGTTTACCACTGAAGGGTTAAAGGGTTTATAATCAGTAAACCAAAAGAGTCAACCAAAGGTCAAACAGTACAGTTTATGGCATAGGAGTCAAAGATCCCAGTTTATATCACATAAGTCCAAGGGTCAATTTTTTGTCAAAGGTCAGCACGTACAGGACAGTACACCAGCGGAACATTAGTGGCAATGTTCATTTGAGTCGACCACCACAGCTCGCCTCCAGCCGAAGCAGAAGTATCCCACGCCGGCCCCCAGGATGACGGCCAGACACAGCCAGACGTTGTAGGTCATGAACACCAGCATCAGACAGTAGGAGATGAACACCTGGACCACGTGCAACAGGGTCTGAACCAGGTGGTCCGTGGACAGGATGCGGTTTCTACAGAACAACCACCAGAAAAAGAACAATTCAGTTATCGGACAATTACATGTGAGGTATATCTGTGTGTCTAGATGTCATCAGAAAACTATGTAACAATAACAATTACAGATAACAATGTAACAATAACTACAACCATTACAGAAAACAATGAAACAATAACTACAACAATTACAGAAAACAATGTAACAACAACTACAATTACAGAAAACAATGTAACAACAACTACAACAATTGCAGAAAACAATGTAACAACAACTAGAACAATTGCAGAAAACAATGTAACAACAACTAGAACAATTACAGAAAACAATGTAACAACAATTGCAGAAAACAATGTAACAACAATTACAGAAAACAATGTAACAACAACTACAACAATTACAGAAAACAATGTAACAACAACTACAACAATTACAGAAAACAATGTAACAACAATTGCAGAAAACAATGTAACAACAACTAGAACAATTGCAGAAAACAATGTAACAACAATTACAGAAAACAATGTAACAACAACTACAACAATTACAGAAAACAATGTAACAACAACTACAACAATTACAGAAAACAATGTAACAACAACTACAACAATTACAGAAAACAATGTAACAACAACTACAACAATTACAGAAAACAATGTAACAACAACTACAACAATTACAGAAAACAATGTAACAACAACTACAACAATTACAGAAAACAATGTAACAACAACTAGAACAATTGCAGAAAACAATGTAACAACAATTACAGAAAACAATGTAACAACAACTACAACAATTACAGAAAACAATGTAACAACAACTACAACAATTACAGAAAACAATGTAACAACAACTACAACAATTACAGAAAACAATGTAACAACAACTACAAAAATTACAGAAAACAATGTAACAACAACTACAACAATTATAGAGAACAATGTAACAACAACTACAACAATTACAAAACACAATGTAACAACAACTACAACAATTACAGTAAACAATGTAACACCAAAACAAGTTTAAACAAAAAACAATTTAACAGCAACTACAACAATAAGAAAAACAATTTAACAACAACAATTACAGGAAACAATGTTTAACATCAACTACTACTAATGTGCAAGCAGTGTACAGTAGGTTGACCTCTCACTCTGTATATGATATACTTGTCTGAACTTCTTCATCTGAGATCATAACTTGCATAGCTAGTTGCCTAGTGGTTGCATTGAGTTTAGAGTCCCTGTGAGTGTGTTTGCCTAGTGGTTGTACTGAGTTTAGAGTCCCTGTGAGTGTGTTTGCCTAGTGGTTGCATTGAGTTTAGAGTCCCTGTGAGTGTGTTTGCCTAGTGGTTGTACTGAGTTTAGAGCCCCTGTGAGTGTGTTTGCCTAGTGGTTGCATTGAGTTTAGAGTCCCTGTGAGTGTGTTTGCCTAGTGGTTGTACTGAGTTTAGAGCCCCTGTGAGTGTGTTTGCCTAGTGGTTGTATTGAGTTTAGAGCCCCTGTGAGTGTGTTTGCCTAGTGGTTGTATTGAGTTTAGAGCCCATATGAGTATGTTTGCCTAGTGGTTGTACTGAGTTTAGAGCCCATGTGAGTCTCTTTGCCTAGTGGTTGTATTGAGTTTAGAGCCCCTGAGAGTGTGTACAACCCACTACTTCACGAGTTGCATTGATGGTGCATGATTGACTTGCATAAAATGTAAATCCCGTGAATAACTTGCATAAAAGTGTAAATCCCATGAATGACTTGTACAAAAGTGTAAATCCTGTGAATGAGTGAACTATGACACCAGTGACTTGCATACATGTGTAAATCACATGAATGAGTGAACTAATGGTGCATGAATGACTAGCATACATGTGTAAATCACGTGAATGAGTGAACTAATGGTGCATGAATGACTAGCATACATGTGTAAATCACGTGAATGAGTGAACTAATGGTGCATGAATGACTAGCATACAAGTGTAAATCATGTGAATGAGTGAACTAATGGTGCATGAATGACTAGCATACAAGTGTAAATCACATGAATGAGTGAACTAATGGTGCATGAATGAGTGAACTAATGGTGCATGAATGACTAGCATAGAAGTGTAAATCATGTGAATGAGTGAACTAATGGTGCATGAATGACTAGCATACAAGTGTAAATCACATGAATGACTGAACTAATGGTGCATGAATGACTAGCATACAAGTGTAAATCACATGAATGAGTGAACTAATGGTGCATGAATGACCAGCATACAAGTGTAAATCACGTGAATGAGTGAACTAATGGTGCATGAATGACTAGCATACAAGTGTAAATCACATGAATGAGTGAACTAATGGTGCATGAATGAGTGAACTAATGGTGCATGAATGACCAGCATACAAGTGTAAATCACATGAATGAGTGAACTAATGGTGCATGAATGACAGCATACAAGTGTAAATCACATGAATGAATGAACTAATGGTGCATGAATGACAGCATACAAGTGTAAATCACATGAATGACCAGCATACAAGTGTAAATCATGTGAATGAGTGAACTAATGGTGCATGAATGACCAGCATACAAGTGTAAATCATGTGAATGAGTGAACTAATGGTGCATGAATGACCAGCATACAGGTGTAAATCACATGAATGATCAGCATACAAGTGTAAATAATGTGAATGAGTGAACTAATGGTGCATAGATAACCAGCATACAAGTGTAAATCACGTGAATGAGTGAACTAATGGTGCACAAATGACCAGCATACAAGTGTAAATCACGTGAATGAGTGAACTAATGGTGCATGAATGAGTGAACTAATGGTGCATGAATGACCACCATACAAGTGCAAATCGTGTGAATGAGTGAACTGATGGTGCATGAATGACCAGTATACAAGTGTAAATCCTGTGAATGAGTGAACTGATGGTGCATGAATTACTTGCACACAAGTGTAAATCACGTGAATGAGTGAACTAATGGTGCATGAATAACCAGCATACAAGTGTAAATCACGTGAATGAGTGAACTAATGGTGTATGAATGACTAGCATACAAGTGTAAATCATGTGAATGAGTGAACTAATGGTGCATGAATGACCAGCATATAAGTGTAAATCATGTGAATGAGTGAACTAATGGTGCATGAATGACCAGCATACACGTGTAAATCACGTGAATGAGTGAACTAATGGTGCATGAATGAGTGAACTAATGGTGCATGAATGACCACCATACAAGTGCAAATCATGTGAATGAGTGAACTGATGGTGCATGAACGACCAGCATACAAGTGTAAATCCTGTGAACTGATGGTGCATGAATGACTTGCACACAAGTGTAAATCACGTGAATGAGTGAACTAATGGTGCATGAATGACTAGCATACAAGTGTAAATCATGTGAATGAGTGAACTAATGGTGCATGAATGACCAGCATATAAGTGTAAATCATGTGAATGAGTGAACTAATGGTGCATGAATGAGTGAACTAATGGTGCATGAATGACCAGCATACAAGTGTAAATCCTGTGAATGAGTGAACTAATGGTGCATGAATGAGTGAACTAATGGTGCATGAATGACCAGCATATAAGTGTAAATCATGTGAATGAGTGAACTAATGGTGCATGAATGAGTGAACTGATGGTGCATGAACGACCAGCATACAAGTGTAAATCCTGTGAATGAGTGAACTGATGGTGCATGAATGACTTGCACACAAGTGTAAATCACGTGAATGAGTGAACTAATGGTGCATGAATGACTTGCATACAAGTGTAAATCGCGTGAATGAGTGAACTGGGACACCAGTGTGTACAATTCTCTACTTCAAGAGTTGGACTGATGGTGCATTGTCAGAGCCCTAGATAACCTAGTCAATCCCATAGGACAGATCCCAAAGACAGGACAATGGTAGCACAGGATAGGACAGTATGACCAGGGACAGACGGTACAGCATGAGTTAATTATAAGACAGTATCAACGGACCCCTAGGTGAAGGACAGGACAAGGTAATACCAAGACGCATTACCATCCATAGACAACGACAGACCAAATGAGGTAACATGTTGTGATACCCCCTGTGACAGATGACCCAGGCCGAAGGCTTAGGGAGACGAGATGAAGCTTTTGGCTTAAATGGTTGTGTCTGGATGTTTGTGGAAAGGGTGGACAGTGAACGATAATTTGTGCTAGTTCGAGCTGTGAGCATCTGCGATAGGCTGTGTGTGTGCTAACTGCAAGAGCGATTATATTATTGTATTATTCTACAAGCCTGAAAGAAGTGTGATATATATTATACACTATATAAGACTGTGATATATTGTTGCCATTAAAGATGTTATTATGTTCATTGACGTTGAGTCAGTGTATTCACATAGATGTGACATGCCAGAGCTCAGATAAATAAGTAAGTCTGAGACGCTGACAAAGTGGGAAGCTCTCCGGTTCTGTAAAGAAACCACCATCTGAAAAGACAAAGCGAGAAGCTCTCAGGTTCTGAAAAGAACCACTGTCTGAATAGACAAAGATGAAACTCGCCGCTTTTTATAGTATAGAGTGATATCTCATTTTGATAATAAAATTGTATAACATACTACCAAACCACATATTATAGACAACCCAATGGCAATAAATACCGACTAGACATTACGACATTTCACTTAATAAGTAACGAAGTACGGCTGACCCACAGTAAAATACAGCAAACTGACAAATTGTATGCTACATCACTAATAAATAAAATTCTATCTCCAGACACATCACGACCAAATGACAACTATCGACTGAGACTAATATTTTCTCTCTCCACAGCTGATTGTTAATGAAATTCAAGAACCATCGAAAAGACGTACCTCGTGGAGCTGGAAAAGTTCAACAGCGACAGCTAAGTACATTATCTTATTTGATTGCATTTCTGATCAGGCACTTATTTTTTTTCAAGCCTGTAATAGCATTGTTACATTAGTATTTGTCATAAATTGATTTACAAGGGAAATAACCTACCTTTTTGACTAAACTCAGTCTAAACATACAGTTTACAGAAATTTCTACATTAAATGATTGTATTGAGGCAGGGATAAAGTTAGGATACCAAGGTGATAAACTAGCTGAATATAGCGAAAGTAAATTTAAGGAAATTCAAGATAGAGAAGAGAGATTTCAAGAGCGCGAGCAAAAAAAAAAATATCTAGCAGAATTAGCAGCACAAGAGAAAGAAAAAGAATTAGAATTCCAAGCCAAACAATTAGAATCAGAAACTCTTATGAAAAATAAGCAATCAGAGTCTGAAACCCAAATAAAAATGAAACAATCAGAAGGTGAATCACAAATGCAAATTGCGACTAGAAAGTTAGAAAGTATAGAACAGGAGCAGAAATTTAAAAAGTACCAAGGCATTGTTAAACAATTCTGCACTAGTGATAGTATTTCTGCTTGGACCCAAAACTTTGAAATTCTGATGCAACACCATGAAATGCCAAAATATCAGTGGGCCATAATTTACATGCATAATCTTGCTTTAGAACCACTGAAAGTAATTGAAACTAATCCTCAGGAGTTAAGGAAAGACTACAATTACATTAGAGAATGTGTTATGCACTTTTCTCTTGATACTCAGGGGTACTAACAACAGTTTGCTAAACTAAGTCCTAAACCAAACCAAACCTTTTTGGACTACATATAAGAAGTACAAGATATTTTTTCCAAATGGCTAAGAGCAGCTAAGGTTAACAACAGTTTTGAATTATTAAAAGACCTTATGCTAAGAGATAAGATCATAACATCTCTACCGACCTCATTCGCCAAATTCCTTCAAGAAAATGAGTGTCAAAATATTTCTGAGATGGAACGGAGGGGTAGTGAGTTTTTTTTTACAGCAAACAGAGATATCTTTAATGTAACATCTAAAGAAATTAACATCACAGCAGCTGCCAGCTTTAACAAAATTAAACCGTTCAGTTATAAAGGTAAATCTAGAGGAAAACTTAACCCGTGTAAGTATTGTCAAGCATTACATGGAGAATACGAGATGTATGACAAAAATCCCAATACAAGACACATAAACAAAATATAGTTAGTAAGCAGCAGGCAAAAAGAAGCCGGTATAAGAGAGCAACAAAATGCTTCTTTTGCAGGAGCTTTAGGCATTGTTTAAATGACTGTGAGGGTAGAAAGATGCTTAAAAGAGTGAATGCTGCACTACTAGAAACCTCAAGCTCAGATAGCGAACTAGAGAGTGAGACAGAACATCAGGATGTGAATGCAGGTGTCCAGACCGAGCATGCCGATTAAGCAGCAGGTCATGTCGCACTGGTTTTAATGTGTTGGTATGGCAGCCAGTCATTTAGAAATCAATGGCAAACTACTGAATGTAAAAACTTGCCAAGACATCAACATCGGCAATAAAATGCTGGTGTTGACTGCAACGTCCTGTAAAGGATATGCAACTTTAAAAAACATACCACACACAATGTTATTTTATACACCAGCATACTACACATAATGTTATATAAACCAACATACCACACACAATGTTATTTTACACACCAACATGCAACACACAATGTTATTTATACACCAACATACAACACACAATGTTATTTATACACCAAAATACAACACACAATGTTATTTATACACCAACATACAACACACAATGTTATTTATACACCAACATACAACACACAATGTTATTTATACACCAACATACAACACACAATGTTATTTATACACCAACATACAACACACAATGCTATTTATACACCAACATACAACACACAATGTTATTTTATACACCAGCATACTACACACAATGTTATTTTATACATCAACATACTTAAATATTGAGCACAACCCACTACTGGCAACGCCGATCGCATTCTGATATGAACCTAAGGCCTATCCACGTCAATATGGATTTAGGAGGCCTGGTGTTCCTTGCCAGTGAGAAGTCCTGATCGTTCGGGTCCCATCGATTGACGGACGTCGGTCGCGGCGATTGGGCAATCTTGAGCATAGCCTACGATGGGTAGCGTTGTGATATTCTGTTGTGATAATTTGGTGTGTCCAGTGTGTGCCGCGTGGTTACACACCCGCTTCACACGCGTGATCCGGGACTGTTTCCGGATCCGGTCAGGAATATGCACTACTGACGAGCTCAAACGAGGGCGAAACTCGAGTATAGTGCTTCCATATTGACGTGGATAGGCCTTAGGTTCATATCAGAATGCGATCGGCATTGCCAGTAGTGGGTTGTGCTCAATATTTAAATTTCAAATCCCGAAACAACCACATAATCAATTGATTATTGCTCACTGGATTTAGGAGGCCTGGTGTTCCTTGCCAGTGAGAAGTCCTGATCGTTCGGGTCCCATCGATTGACGGACGTCGGTCGCGGCGATTGGGCAATCTTGAGCATAGCCTACGATGGGTAGCGTTGTGATATTCTGTTGTGATAATTTGGTGTATCCAGTGTGTGCCGCGTGGTTACACACCCGCTTCACACGCGTGATCCGGGACTGTTTCCGGATCCGGTCAGGGATATGCACTACTGACGAGCTCAAACGAGGGCGAAACTCGAGTATAGTGCTTCCATATTGACGTGGATAGGCCTTAGGTTCATATCAGAATGCGATCGGCGTTGCCAGTAGTGGGTTGTGCTCAATATTTAAATTTCAAATCCCGAAACAACCACATAATCAACATCAACATACCATATAATGTTATTTTATACACCAGCATACCACACATAATGTTATTTCATACACCAACATACTACACATAATGTTATTTATACACCAACATACAACACACAATGTTATTTATACACCAACATACAACACACAATGTTATTTTATACACCAGCATACTACACACAATGTTATTTTATACATCAACATACCAAACAATGTTATTTTATACATCAACATACTCAACATACTACACACAATGTTATTTTATACATCAACATACCATATAATGTTATTTTATACACCAGCATACCACACACAATGTTATTTCATACACCAACATACAACACATAATGTTATTTTATACATCAATATAATACAGACAATGTTATTTTATACACCAGCATACTACACGCAATGTTAATTTATACACCAAAATACCACAAACAATGTTATTTTATACACCAACATACCACAAACAATGTTATTTTATACATCAACATACCACAAACAATGTTTCAAATTTTATGTTGTCTAGTGCGTCCTCTAGTCTCAACTTCTTTCTCCTCCTTCTGTGAGCGCCAAACAATAGTATGTATGTTTATTTATGTAATTATTTCAGTGGCCTCAAATGGTTCTCAAATTGATTTCCTGAATGTTATTTTATACACCAACATACTACACACAATGTTATTTTATACAACAACATACCACACACACAATGTTTTCATGAAAAAAAAAGAAAGACAACTCACACAAAAGAAGGTGTTCGTATTTGAGCATTGATCTCTTCCTGGCTGGTCCCAGACTTGTGCACATTGACGTCATACGTGCCCAGTCGTCTGGCCGACAGCGAGCGCTGCAGGAGCGCCTCGCGGGTGAACTTCAGCCCCTCATACAGGATAGCCACAAAGAAGATGATGAAGCAGGCACCCACCATAGCTGTTAAAATCATGAGAAACACAATGATTGTTTGAACTAGATGAATGAATGAACGAAAACACAATTGTTGTTAGAACAAGATGAATGAATGAACGAAAACAAAATCATTGTTAGAACTAGATGAATGAATGAAAGAAAACACAATCATTGTTAAAACTAGATGAATGAATGTACAAAAACACAATCATTGTTAGAACTAGATGAATGAATGAACAAAAACACAATCATTGTTAGAACTAGATGAATAAATGAACGAAAACACAATTGTTGTTAGAACTAGATGAATGAATGAACAAAAACACAATTGTTGTTAGAACTAGATGAATGAATGATCAAAAACACAATCATTATTAGAACTAGATGAATGAATGATCAAAAACACAATCGTTGTTAGAACTAGATGAATGAATGAACAAAAACACAATCATTGTTAGAACTAGATGAATGAATGAAAGAAAACACAATCATAATTAGAACTAGATGAATGAATGTACAAAAACACATCATTGTTAGAACTAGATGAATGAATATACGAAAACACAATCGTTGTTAGAACTAGATGAATTAATGAACAAAAACACAATCATTGTCAGAACTAGATGAATGACTGAACAAAAACACAAATCATTGTTAGAACTAGATGAATGAATGAAACTCTGCCACTCAATTGTGGAACTTCTTCTTTTGCATTCATCCGGAATTTTTTTTTCGGACGTGATTGTGTTGTGCCTGTTTACAGCAGAGCTGTGTTCTTGCGCCGTTAGGCCGATACATCCGACTTCTGCTGGCATTTGTTGACCAGGTTAACCTTCCCGGGCAATTGTGGAATAATCTTCCACAAAAAATTAAGGACACCACCAATCATTATACATACGTTCGCAACCTGTTTGAACACTACCTCAGTACAGACTACATGCCCCCATAAACAAACAACAACAACAACAACAACAACAACAAAACAATAATAATGGTAAATTATCTCAAACGAGATAAATTCACGTGGCAGTGCACATAAGCACACACATATTTATCACCTACATGGCACAGCATCATCAGCCTGCATACAGTGCCCTCTTGTGAACTCTCCCTTCCTAGAAGTTCTGTAGAAACTTCTCTGTCACATGCCAGACGTCCTGCATCATTGGTTGTCATGTGAAAATTATGTCACATCTTGAATCCATCTACGAGGCTGTCATATTAACATTATCTATCACATCTTGAATCCATCTACGAGGCTGTCATGTAAACATTATCCACTTGTGAGGTACACCTCCTGCAGTAATGATCTTCTCCACTTGTGGGGTACACCTGCAGTAATGATCTTCTCCACTTGTGGGGTACACCTGCAGTAATGATCTTCTCCACTTGTGGGGTACACCTCCTGCAGTCATGATCTTCTTCGGACATCCATGTCTCTGTAAATGCCCAAAGTATTTCATGTCCTTCCACGGACTTATTTCAAAAACCAGTCTTCTTCAACAATGAGTTCTCATTGAACAGATTTGCTTGTTTTCTTTTTCTATCCAATCAATGTTTAGCACTCTTCTGTTAAAATATTCAAGGTGCATGTGTGCTTTCTAGCTCATATGTTCAATAAGTCTCACATACATGTATCGCCACAGGAGATATACATGCTCTTAGTACTGTGACTTGTGTTGTTCTATGTCCAAGTCTCACACCCGTATGTCGCCACAGGAGATGTGTGTGCTCTTAGTACTGTGACTTGTGTTGTTCTAAACAGTGTTCTTCCACAGAGACTTGAATAACGAAGACACAAACGATAGACTGCACAATTTAATGCCTGGTATATTTCGATGAGTCCTGTTGATGAAGTCACACAACATAAGCTAAAGAAAGCGATCACTCTTCAAGAAGAAATATACAACTCACACATTTCCACAGATACAACTCACACATTTCCACAGATACAACTCACACATTTCCACAGCAATGACAATTGTCCACCATGGTAATTTGAAACTGACTATCATGTCTTTTTGTTTACACAAAGTTGGCTAGGCCACATGAATCGCAACAGCTTCAGCATATCTTAACATTCGTCCATTTTGTGTCTTAATCAAGACACAAAACGCATAATCCCTATACCTATTGTGACTGGATTTCAAAAGATGGCACACTATTGAAGAAGTGGGCAATTTTCTATCTGTAGGTTTTACTGAGTTTACCAGAGTCTTCTGTGTGTATTATTCTGTCTATCAAACAGGGTATGTGTCCCTGAACCCTGTTGCTCAACTGTCTCTCTGTCCTGCCAGGGTAGGTAGACTGGCACCTAAATTGAAACTTATAAATGCAATAAACATGTGACAGAGAGAAACAGGTTAATGAATACATTATAACCACAAGCCAATCTACCCCCAACAATCTATAAGATGATATAACCACAAGCTAACCTAGCCTCAACAATCTATAAGATGATATAACCACAAGCTAACCTAGCCTCAACAATCTATAAGATGATATAACAACAAGCTAACCTAGCCTCAACAATCTATAAGATGATATAACAACAAGCTAACCTAGCCTCAACAATCTATAAGATGATATAACCACAAGCTAACCTAGCCTCAACAATCTATAAGATGATATAACCACAAGCCAACCTAGCCTCAACAATCTATAAGATATAACAACAAGCCAATCTACCCTCAACAATCTATGAGATGATATAACCACAAGCTAACCAAGCCTCAACAATCTATGAGATGATATAACCACAAGCTAACCTAGCCTCAACAATCTATAAGATGATATAACCACAAGCTAACCTAGCCTCAACAATCTATGAGATGATATAACCACAAGCTAACCTAGCCTCAACAATCTATGAGATGATATAACCACAAGCTAACCTAGCCTCAACAATCTATGAGATGATATAACCACAAGCTAACCTAGCCTCAACAATCCATGAGATGATATAACCACAAGCTAACCTAGCCTCAACAATCCATAAGATGATATAACCACAAGCTAACCTTGCCTCAACAATCTATAAGATGATATAACCACAAGCTAACCTAGCCTCAACAATCTATAAGATGATATAACCACAAGCTAACCTAGCCTCAACAATCTATAAGATGATATAACCACAAGCTAACCTAGCCTCAACAATCTATAAGATGATATAACCACAAGCTAACATAGCCTCAACAATCTATGAGATGATATAACCACAAGCTAACCTAGCCTCAACAATCTATGAGATGATATAACCACAAGCTAACCTAGCCTCAACAATCTATGAGATGATATAACCACAAGCTAACCTAGCCTCAACAATCTATGAGATGATATAACCACAAGCTAACCTAGCCTCAACAATCTATGAGATGATATAACCACAAGCTAACGTAGTCTCAACAATCTATAAGATGATATAACCACAAGCTAACCTAGCCTCAACAATCTATGAGATGATATAACCACAAGCTAACCTAGCCTCAACAATCTATAAGATGATATAACCACAAGCTAACCTAGCCTCAACAATCTATAAGATGATATAACCACAAGCTAACCTAGCCTCAACAATCTATGAGATGATATAACCACAAGCTAACCTAGCCTCAACAATCTATGAGATTTATATAACCACAAGTGAGCCTAGCCCCAACAATCTATAAGATGATATAACAACAAATGAACCTACCCCCAACAATATATATGATGATATAACAAGTGAACCTACCCCCAACAGTATTGGTGAAACAGGGCTCAAACAACACATACTCCTGATGGCCATCATGAAAGTACATCTGTGGACAGTGAAAATAACATTGACTTGAGAAACTTCTACTCTCTCTCTCTCCCCCTCCCCCCTCCTCTCTCTCTCTCTCTCCTTCGATGTTGTCTACAATGACTTCTCCCCTCCCTCAACATCAACAGTGACAGAATCATGACCACATGTATAAATGTTCACCTGTCCAGATCTCCAAAGTAATGGGCAATAGGAGAAATGGCATCAGTGCTCTCAGCTCCATCAATGGAAACTCCCAAATGAACCTGCCCGTGCTAGAGGCAGGACAACACAGCTGAGCCTCCCTGTGCTAGATGGTGGACAACACAGCTGAGCCTCCCCATGCTAGAGGCAGGACAACACAGCTGAGCCTCCCTGTGCTAGAGGCAGGACAACACAGCTGAGCCTCCCTGTGCTAGAGGCAGGACAACACAGCTGAGCCTCCCCATGCTAGAGGCAGGACAACACAGCTGATCCTCCCCATGCTAGAGGCAGGACAACACAGCTGAGCCTCCCCATGCTAGAGGCAGGACAACACAGCTGAGCCTCCCCATGCTAGAGGCAGGACAACACAGCTGAGCCTCCCCATGCTAGAGGCAGGACAACACAGCTGAGCCTCCCCATGCTAGAGGCAGGACAACACAGCTGAGCCTCCCCATGCTAGAGGCAGGACAACACAGCTGAGCCTCCCCATGCTAGAGGCAGGACAACACAGCTGAGCCTCCCTGTGCTAGATGGTGGACAACACAGCTGAGCCTCCCCATGCTAGAGGCAGGACAACACAGCTGAGCCTCCCTGTGCTAGATGGTGGACAACACAGCTGAGCCTCCCCATGCTAGAGGCAGGACAACACAGCTGAGCCTCCCCATGCTAGAGGCAGGACAACACAGCTGAGCCTCCCCATGCTAGAGGCAGGACAATACAGCTGAGCCTCCCCATGCTAGAGGCAGGACAACACAGCTGAGCCTCCCCATGCTAGAGGCAGGACAACACAGCTGAGCCTCCCCATGCTAGAGGCAGGACAACACAGCTGAGCCTCCCCGTGCTAGATGGTGGACAACACAGCTGAGCCTCCCCATGCTAGAGGCAGGACAACACAGCTGAGCCTCCCTGTGCTAGATGGTGGACAACACAGCTGAGCCTCCCCATGCTAGAGGCAGGACAACACAGCTGAGCCTCCCTGTGCTAGATGGTGGACAACAGAGCTGAGCCTCCCCATGCTAGAGGCAGGACAACACAGCTGAGCCTCCCCATGCTAGAGGCAGGACAACACAGCTGAGCCTCCCCATGCTAGAGGCAGGACAACATAGCTGAGCCTCCCTGTGCTAGATGGTGGACAACACAGCTGAGCCTCCCCATGCTAGAGGCAGGACAACACAGCTGAGCCTCCCCATGCTAGAGGCAGGACAACACAGCTGAGCCTCCCTGTGCTAGATGGTGGACAACACAGCTGAGCCTCCCCATGCTAGAGGCAGGACAACACAGCTGAGCCTCCCCATGCTAGAGGCAGGACAACACAGCTGAGCCTCCCTGTGCTAGATGGTGGACAACACAGCTGAGCCTCCCCATGCTAGAGGCAGGACAACACAAAAGAGTTTGACAAACATAGTCTGGGGGACCTGCTAGCTACAGGAATCAATGCACAAGTCTGCAGATGAGCAGAGCAGGACACTCAATTGTCCTGACAGTCTGAAATTGCTGTCAGAAGTGAAGGTCATATACCATTTATGTGGATGTAGAAGTCAAGGGTAAACCATCACATTATCTGTTCAAGAGTACATTTACGAGCATGACACAAATTTAGATCTGATGAGGTGTTCACAAACTGTATATCTGTGATTTGACTGAATAATTTGGCAAAGTCTATCCAGTGTCTGTTATAATTTCACATCACCAAACTTCACATCGCCAAACTTCCCAGCACCCAACTTCACATCACCAAACTTTACATCACCAAACTTTACATGACCAAACTTCACATGACCAAACTTCCCATCACCAAACTTCATATCACCAAACTTCACATCCCCAAACTTCCCAGCACCCAATTTCCCAGCACCAAACTTCACATCACCAAACTTCCCAGCACCAAACTTGACTTAACCAGCCTGACACTTGGCACTAACATGATCTTCATTGAACCTTTAGTTCTGCCAGCTTCCTGTCTCAACCTGAAAGTGATGTCGGTGTGTTCCAATGGTCCAAGAATAATGAAACACCCAATGCTGGATTCCTTTCAAAAACAATACCCCACGAACAGATAAAGGCACAATGAAATCAGGAAGGCAAAGAACATGAGATGAGGAAGGCAAAAAAAAAAGAGCACAACAAGATGAGGAAAGGAAAGAACACAATGAGATGAAGATGGTAAAGAACACAATGAGATGAGGAAGGCAAAGAACACAATGAGATGAGGAAGGTAAAGGATCAGTTGTTGCACCTCAAACTCTGGGCAGCCCGCTGCCCACTCTCTGCACTCACGACCCAGTGTTACTATTGCCTTGTGCGTCCGACATGTCTTTCGGTACTTTTACCCACTCTTTATCACGATTTATGTTTTCACCCACCTAGCTGATAGATATTTCCACCTGTGCCATCCAGGAACTGCCTCTTCTCAGTCTATGACCCTTGACCATATCCGTGGCTTCATGCAGGGGGTGATCCCTGTCTGCAGCAACTCTCTGGTACCATTTTGTCTTGAAGGACACTGTGCCTGTCCACAATTGTTGGTAGTGCAAGAATATGCCTCATGCATATAGCTGGCATGTCCTTTGTGCACCCCAGGATCACCCGCATGGCCGCATTCTGTATGAACTCCAACCTTTTAAGCTGGCTCTTTGATACTGATATAGTCGGACTTCCGGTCCCCAGCATGGCGGTTAGGCATTGAACCTCTGGAGTATTTATCTTTATGGCCGCGGTTTGCATTTCACATTTTTCCTCATGTTGGACTGGTAGTATATGGTTCCGTCGCCCTGCTACTGAGTGAGAGCGTGGTGTGACTCTGTGAGCTGTGATATTCGCATGGAATGCTTTTACACGTCAGCCTTTGTTTGTACAGTGACCTGCATGTTCGGAACAATGGCTACGGGCTGTTCCTGAATTGACTGGTTTGCCTTTTCGGTTCACATGTGCATTTTTCAGGAGACTCCTGGGAGTCGGTGCTGGAGC
>OY992883.1:2624079-2689079 GCA_963921405.1 Cepaea hortensis | reverse complement strand
AAACACAGGAGAACTATATGCGGTAAACACAGTAGAACTATATGCGGTAAACACAGGAGAACTGTATGCGGTAAACAACCATGGAAGATCTCACGTGCAACATCTGAAAGGAAACAGTACGAGCATGTTGATGTGATCTACATGTCAACAGGACGTCTAACCGTCGGGATGTTGATGTGATCTACATGCCAACAGGACGTCTAACCGCCGGGATGTTGATGTGATCTACATGTCAACAGGACGTCTAACCGCCGGGATGTTGATGTGATCTGCATGCCAACAGGACGTCTAGCGGCCGGGATGTGATTAGCCTACACGTCAAAAGGACGTCTAACGGCCAGGATGTTGATGTCATCAGCATACATGTCAACAGGACGTCTAACGGCCGGGATGTTGATGTGATCAGCCTACTGGACGTCTAGTGGCCAGGATGTTGATTTGGTCAGCTTTCATGCCAACAGGACGTCTAACGGCCGGGATGTTGATGTGATCTACATGTCAACAGGACGTCTAACCGCCGGGATGTTGATGTGATCTGCATGCCAACAGGACGTCTAGCGGCCGGGATGTGATTAGCCTACACGTCAAAAGGACGTCTAACGGCCAGGATGTTGATGTCATCAGCATACATGTCAACAGGACGTCTAACGGCCGGGATGTTGATGTGATCAGCCTACTGGACGTCTAGTGGCCAGGATGTTGATTTGATCAGCCTACATGCCAACAGGACGTCTAACGGCCGGGATGTTGATTTGATCAGCCTACATGCCAACAGGACGTCTAACGGCCAGGATGTTGATGTGATCTACATGCCAACAGGACGTCTAATGGCCAGGATGTTGATTTGATCAGCCTACATGACGTCTAGCGGCTGGGATGTGGATGTGATCAGCCTACATGTCAACAGGACGTCTAACGGCCGTGATGTTGATGTGATTTACATGTCAACGGGACGTATAATGGTCAGGATGTTGATGTGATCAGCCTACATGTCAACAGGGCGTCAACCCGCTTGAATCAACATGTCCTGTTAAATCCGTTACCTTGTGCCACGTCTAGCGCCACAACTATTGAATATATCACCAACAAGTGCCCTGCCAGGTGGCGGGGGCGTTCATGACTCTCCACAGATCTCGGTCCCTGGTCTTCTGGATCAACTCTGCTAATGATATTCCTCCATGCCACCGTCTCAATCCATCCAGCATCATTTCTCTTTGTCGACCTCTGCCTCTCTTCCCCTCGATCTATCCAGTCGACACGATGTTCTCCAATGCCTCTCTTCTCATCACGTGACCAAAGAAAGCAGTCTAAAGGCTATATATCCTAGCCGTCATCCCAGGGTAATTTCTTCGACTGCTGCCGTGACATACTTCTCAAAATGATAATCATCATCATCTTCCACTTCTGCCGTCAAGCGTCGTGGGGAGGAATAATTTGCGTTCCAGCGCCCGGTGGACGGCACTGGATAGTGTCATTCCGTGAGGTTGTACAATGTCTCTGATGTCGTCAATCCATTTTCTTCTTGGACGTCCTCGTGGTCTCGTCGCAGATGATCTTTGATGTAAGGCCAGTGATGGTAGTTGTTGATGTTGCATTCTAATGACATGGCCAAACCACTTGATAATAACTGCCCATAAAGACTACTTTAAGAATTACATCTGGTGTTCCAATGTGAAAACAAACTGTCAACAGAAGACTGCTTTAACCATGCATATCTGGTGTTCCAATGTGGAAATCAAGGGGATAGCAACATTAATTCTCCAAGAATACGTTTGTACCGACAATGCGAAATGTAAAATGATGGCGGCGTGACATGTTAATATAAATAATTAGTGGGTGTGAATAACAAGACACGGCGTGGCACAATCAAGCTGTAGACTACCTACCTGTGAAGACAGATAGGTTCACTCCGGGAACCTGAACTCGCAGATGTCACACTCGCACTAGGCAGGAATGTGTCGCCCAGGCTGGCCTAACGGCGAGCCCACAATCCACACCTGCTACACCGCAATCGCCCCAATCACAAACTGAGATTATTAGCGCGGGTAATTAGGGCGGGAATGCAGTTATCTGTCTGCGTCAGACCACACTTGACCGAGCACTTAAGTCCTGCCTTCACATCGACCCGATGATATTACTAACAGCTGAAACAAGCTCGCGAGTAGTGATTGGCACTCACATAAGTAAAAGAGAAACAGGACACACCCAACAATAGAACTGAAAGCTACCCACAGGGTCTAGTTGGCCGAGCGTCTAAGTACACTAGTTTCTTCACCGAGTTGCTGTTGTCATTTGGAGGTTTCCAATTCCAAATCCGGTCTGCGTATAGAATTAACATTTAATGAAGTTGCGGCCATACAATTACGACAGAACGGCGAAAATGGTACACTGTATTCGAGGAACAATAAACGATTGCTCAAATATACTGAGGCATAGCTATTAGGCGTTTCCAGCCGATTTTCTGCAGACATAAAAACTTCGTTTTCAATGTGCGATTACCGGGGGAATAACGCATGCTCCACATTCGAGCAATATCAATGACCGGGTGTTTGACGTATTTCAATCAAAGTATAATTCATTCACTCACGTCATCTTATATATAAAAGGCGATCTTCGTCCGTATTTATGTATCTATGTATCTATGTATGTCCTTTATACGTTCGCGAACGGCCCATCCGATTGAGATGAAATTTTCTACACGCCTTCCTTTCATTCCAGAGCTGCCAACTGTGATATTTTGTTAGTGTGAAATCGCCTGCTTACTCAGTATTATTTCATTTTTCATTTTTCATCATAATTTCATATATCTCAGGGGACCTAACTCTGTAAAAGTTATTTCAAGGGGCATAACTTTTCTGTATAACTTATAGTCATATTGTGGCATCGTTTTCAAAGATTTATAAACTCTTTGTCCATAGTTATGTACCGGCATATGAGTTATAATAAATAATGATACAATCTGTAAGGCATTTTTAAAGTTTTCATAAAAATAATGCACAATGCATAACATTGTAACTCATCTTTTTTTGCTTAAGAAGTTACTGTAGTCATGCAGGTGATTAGAAAGAGTTTTCATTAAAAATAATGGATGGTGTGTGGAAGGACATTCTTTTAAGTTACTTTTTTTGTTGTATGAATTTAATGAGAACTTATATGACTACTTATATGAATTAAATGAGATGCTCCCCACCAGGGACTGGGCGAAGCCGGACAGGGTCAGGCAGACAGATAGACAGACAGACAGACAGATAGACAGTCGGGAACAGGAACTTATATGACTACTTATATAAATTAAATGAGATGCTTCACACCAGGAGCTGGGCGATGCCGGGCCGGGTCAGACAGACAGACAGACAGACAGACAGATAGTCGGTAACGGGAACGGGAACTTATATGACTACTTATATGAATTAAATGAGATGCTCCACACCAGGAGCTGGGCAATGCCGGGCCGGGTCAGACAGACAGACAGACAGACAGACAGACAGACAGACAGACAGACAGACTGTCAGTCGGTAACGGGAACGAGAACTTATATGACTACTTATATGAATTAAATGAGATGCTCCCCACCAGGAGTTGGGCGAAGCCGGGCAGGGTCAGCTAGTCTTCTTATATATAAAAGGCGATCTCCGTCTGTCTGTATGTCCGTATGTCCTTTATGTGCTCGCGAACGGCCCATCCGATTTAGATGAAATTTTCTACACGTCTTCCTTTCATTTCAGCGCAGCCCACTGTCATATTTTTTTAGTGTGAAATCGGCTGCTTACCCAATATTATTTAATTTTCCATTTTTCATTGTAATTTCATATATCTCAGGGGACTTAACTCTGTAAAAGTTATTTCAAGGGGCATAACTTTTCTGTATAACTTATAGTCATATTGTTGCATCGTTTTCAAAGATTTATAAACTCTTTGTCCATAGTTATGTACCGGCATAAGAGTTATAATAAATAATGATACAATCTTTAAGGCATTTTCAAAGTTTTCATAAAAATAATGCATAATGCATAACATTGTAACTCATCTTTTTATGCTTAAGAAGTTACTGTAGTCATGCAGGTGATTAGAAAGAGTTTTCATTAAAAATAATGGATGGTGTGTGGAAGGACATTCTTTTAAGTTACTTTTTTTGTTGTATGAATTTAATGAGACGCTACCCGCCAGGAGCTGGGCAAAGCCACGCCGGGTCAGATAGATAGACAGACCCACCTTTTCGCTGCAGTTATCTACAGGCATATGCGTTAAAATCCTCCTCCTCCTCCTCACTCTTTCTCCTCCTCCTCCTTCCTCTTACCTCCTCCCTCATCCTAATCACTCCTCTTCCTTCCTCCTCCCTTCTCCTCCTCTCTCCTCCCACTCCCTCCTCCTCCATCCTAATTCTACGTCCTCCCCCTCATCCTCCCTCCACATCCCTCCTCCTCCTCCCTCTTCTTCCTCCCTCCTCCTGATCACTCCTCTTCCTTCCTCCTCCCTTCTCCTCCTACGTCCTCCTCCTCATCCTTCCCCTCCTTCTCCCTCTTCCTCCTACCTTCTCCTCCTCCATCTCCTTCCTCCTCCTCCTCCCCCTGCGTTCTTCTCCTTCCTCCCTCTTCCTCCCTCTTCCTCCTCCTCCTCCTCTCTCCGCCTATCTCTTCCTCCCTCCTACTCCTCCCTCCTCCACCTCCCTCTTCCTCCTCCCAGCTCCTATTCCTCCTTTTCCTTCTTCTGCTGATGCTGCTGCCGGCGCTCCATTTACCCAAGTTAATTGTTGGGGAAGATGTAAAGATCTTTCAAGTGCTCTTTCTAATGCTTTTTGTAAGTTGGTCTTCGTTTATCTAAGGTTGTTCTAACTGCAACCAATAAATGATTAGACAGACAGGCAGACAGACAGACAGACAGACAGACAGACAGAGAGGGAGGGAGGGACGGACAGACAGACAGACAGACAGACAGTCGGGAACGGGAACTTATAGGACTACTTATATGAATTAAATGAGATGCTCGCCATCAGAGGCTGGGCGAAGCCGGCCGGATCAGACAGACAGACAGGCAGACATATAGACAGACAGACAGACAGATAGATAGTCGGGAACGGGAACGGGAGCTTATATGACTACTTATATGAATTAAATTAGATGCTCCACACCATGAGTTGGGCGATGCCGGGCCGGGTCAGACAGACAGACAGACAGACAGACAGACAGACAGACAGACAGACAGACAGACAGACAGACAGACAGACAGTCGGTAACGGGAACGAGAACTTATATGACTACTTATATGAATTAAATGAGATGCTCCCCACCAGGGACTGGGCGAAGCCGGGCGGGTCAGCTAGTATGATCTATAACTCTGCAATATGCACCTGACGAGATGCAACCAATGCCAGTGAATATGTTCTCCTGCTAATGGAACGGCCCCGTGGGTGGCTCCAGCTAGGTATGTCTCGGTACCAGTGTCACCCTTCAGCTGCAGGCTTCTGTCTACGGAACACCGTGGGTGCCAGAAGGTCGCAAACCTGGGACTACATACAAGGTCAGGGGCATGCGGTCACAGAACTTAGTCGTCTACACGATTCTTAACCTTCACTTAGGGCGCCCGGGAACACCAACATCTCGGACAGCTTTATGTCAGCTGTTGTGTGTGAACACGAACATCAATGACAGCTTTATGTTAGCTGTTGTGTGTAAACACCAACAACTAGGACAGCTTATGTCAGCTGTTGTATGTGAACACGAACATCAACGACAGCTTTATGTCAGATGTTGTATTTTCTCCCTTTCCCCGTGCCTCCTCAAAGGCATTCGTGTAGAGCACATGTGTCAAAATCAAGGCCCGCGGGCCACATTTGGCCCGCCGTACAATCATATAAGTTATAAGGAATAGAAGAAAAAGCAGCGGCTGCAGCAGGATATAACAATATGAATTGGAAACAAATAGGTATATTTAACTCCTGAGAGAAGAAACGTACTAAACACAAACACGTTGCACATACTTTACAAGGAGATCCATCGTATACCGGAAGACAGGTGAAAATCCAAAATCAGAAGTAATCAATAAATATATAAAATGAATAATAACATAAAATACACACAAAAGTGTACACTGCGACACAAAGGACGGCCGACGTTTCGATTCTCAGAATCTTTGTCAAAGACAGGACAACACAGATAGATAAACAACGAAATACAAAAAAAAAAAAATCAAAAAACACCACTACACCACAAACACATACACCACTGCTATGTGAGGGGTGTTACATACAAACACATACAGAACTGCTATGTGAGGAGTGTTACATACACACACATACACACCTCATATGTGAGAGATGTTACACACACACCACTCCTATGTGAGGGGTGTTATATACAACCACATACACACCTCCTATGTGAGGGGTGTTACATACACACACATACACAACTCCTATGTGAGAGATGTTACATACAAAGACAAACACCACTTCTACCGTGTCTGAATAGCACAAGTCAGACAGTATAGTGGGAGTGTCCCCTGAATGCACACATCTTGCACAGATAATTGACGCCATTCAGGTGGGGGTTTTCTCAGGGCCAGCTGGCATCTGTGCGGTGGGGTGTGGGTAGGTGGGGATACACTCTCTCTCTCTCTCTCTCTCTCTCTCTCTCTCTCTCTCTCTCTCTCTCTCTAGCACACAGACATACATCTGTACACACAGACTGCCAGTGACCGTGACACACAACCCGTGTAAACAGACTAGCACAAGTGTGTTGTTACAACAGCTTTTATTTACATTCAGCCTCAATTACCACTCATGAACAGATAGAGTACGTAGCTAGGTACGGGGACATCCACTGTAGTCATGTATCTTCTACACTGATGCCTACAGGCACACAACTGCCATGTTGAATTGTCCCTCTTCTACCGTGGGGTGTAGTCTTGTTTAGTCTGGCCATTCATTTGACAATGTATTTTCCTATGTGAATGTATCATGCACTATTGATGAATGAAAGATGCTAAGGGCCGAATGTAAGACGGGCCTGAGTGCCCAATTTGTTACCCTTTTAAAATAAAGTTGAATTGAATTGAATTGGCCTCTTTTACCCCAGGGTGTAGATGTACTCAAAAGTCTTGTGTAATCAGCCCGTCAACCCCTGGGCTATCAAGGTAGCGACCTTGACCTGTGTTATGCTGCACGCCTCACAGTTGAAACGAGTCATTCAAATTCCTCTGTGAAAATAAAACACGGTTGAAACAACAGCCTTTCATGGCACAGGGGCGGTCTGTGATCACTGCACCTGGTCTGAGTTGACATTAACATAAGTATATGTACACTCACATTCACAGAGAGAACATACAAAAACATGCGCGCGCGCACACACACACACGGGTGTTGACAGTTGTGTCTTGTGTGTGGACAGTTGTGTCTTTTGTGTGGACAGTCGTGTCTTTTGTGTGGATAGTCGTGTCTTGTGTGTGGACAGTTGTGTCTTGTGTGTGGACAATTGTGTCTTGTGTGTGGACAGTTGTGTCTTGTGTGTCGACAGTTGTGTCTTGTGTGTGGACAGTCGTATCTTGTGTGTGGACAGTTGTGTTCTTGTGTGTGGACAGTTGTGTCTTGTGTGTGGACAGTTGTGTCTTGTGTGTCGACAGTTGTGTCTTGTGTGTGGACAGTCGTATCTTGTGTGTGGACAGTTGTGTCTTGTGTGTGGACAGTTGTGTTCTTGTGTGTGGACAGTTGTGTGTGGACAGTTGTGTGTGGACAGTTGTGTGAGGCTTGCTCTATGTGGCTGTCCATGCTGGACAATGAGCCATTACATGGGGAAGAAGGTGGAGATGTGGTCCACAGGATGACCACATGAGGAAGAAATGACAGCTGCAGTTACAAGATCACTTATTAAAACCACAAGGCAATCACATACTCAATGTATGAGGGGCATCAACACGCACATTGGAACTGAAAGGTTAGCTTGATGTGGGGAACAAAGCCAGACAAGGACAGGGAACAACAATAGACAAGACAGGGAACAACGCCAGACAAGACAGGGAACAACAATAGACAAGACAGGGAACAACGCCTGACAAGACAGGGAACAACAATAGACAAGACAGGGAACGACGCCAGACAAGACAGGGAACAACAATAGACAAGACAGGGAACTACGCCAGACAAGACAGGGAATGATGCCTGACAAGACAGGGAACAACGCCAGACAAGACAGGGAACAATAATAGACAAGACAGGGAACGACACCAGACAAGACAGGGAACAGCAATAGACAAGACAGGGAACAATAAAACAGGGAGTATGGACAGCTGACACAGCAGTAACATAAGGTTAGTATCTCACATGACTGGGGAGGGGGGAGCATGGTCGCTGACGTTCGCCGCAGACCAGGCCCAAGAAGACAGGGCCAAGGTTTGACACGCATACTGCTGCAGATAGGAAGCCTATCTGTTACAGATGACAATGACATTTATCACCACAGATAAGACTCCAGCCTGTTATCACACGATAACATTGTTACATGGCTCCCGCCAGTCACTTCAGGTTCACACTGGGGACACATAGATTGTGACCTCACACATAGTTGTAGTCAGCTGTCTGTTGTAGTCAGCTGTCTGTTGTAGTCAGCTGTTTGTTGTAGTCAGCTGTCTGTTGTAGTCAGCTGTCTGTTGTAGTCAGCTGTCTGTTGTAGTCAGCTGTCTGTTGTAGTCAGCTGTTTGTTGTAGTCAGCTGTCTGTTGTAGTCAGCTGTCTGTTGTAGTCAGCTGTTTGTTGTAGTCAGCTGTCTGTTGTAGTCAGCTGTTTGTTGTAGTCAGCTGTCTGTTGTAGTCAGCTGTTTGTTGTAGTCAGCTGTCTGTTGTAGTCAGCTGTTTGTTGTAGTCAGCTGTCTGTTGTAGTCAGCTGTCTGTTGTAGTCAGCTGTCTGTTGTAGTCAGCTGTTTGTTGTAGTCAGCTGTCTGTTGTAGTCAGCTGTCTGTTGTAGTCAGCTGTTTGTTGTAGTCAGCTGTCTGTTGTAGTCAGCTGTCTGTTGTAGTCAGCTGTCTGTTGTAGTCAGCTGCCTGTTGTGTCTGATACACATAGCTATAGTCATCTGTCTAGTGTGTCTGATACACATAGCTATAGTCATCTGTCTAGTGTGTCTGATACACATAGCTATAGTCATCTGTCTAGTGTGTCTGATACACATAGCTATAGTCATCTGTCTAGTGTGTCTGATACACATAGCTATAGTCATCTGTCTAGTGTGTCTGATACACATAGCTATAGTCATCTGTCTAGTGTGTCTGATTCACATAGCTATAGTCATCTGTCTAGTGTGTCTGATACACATAGCTATAGTCATCTGTCTAGTGTGTCTGATACACATAGCTATAGTCATCTGTCTAGTGTGTCTGATACACATAGCTATAGTCATCTGTCTAGTGTGTCTGATACACATTGGTGTAGTCACAAACCATGGGCTGCAGAACTATTCTCCTCACTTCACAAACCATGAACATTGGCATAAATATTACCCACATGATCCAACGAACTACTGAACAAATTTTATTTTCAAAAGGTCACTTTCCTTCGTTCATCAATTGTGCATGTTACATTCACATAGGAAAAACAACCTTGTCAAACAGATCTTGTAAACATAAACAATGCATATTACCATGTTATGAGACAGGCAGACATGTGTACAAACACACATTCAGGAAAAAAAAACACACACACACGTGCACACACACACACACACACAAACACCTGCACACATACTTACGTCATACAACACAAACCATGGACACCAGCATGTATATTTCCCACAGGACACAAACCATGGACACCAGCATGTATATTTCCCACAGGACACAAGCCATGGACACCAGCATGTATATTTCCCACAGGACACAAGCCATGACACCAGCATACACATTCATAATCCCCTCACCATACAAACCATGGACAGAAGTAGAACTAATCTACTTACCACACAAACCATGGACAGCAGCAAAACTAATCTCCTCACCACACAAACCACAGACAACAGCATAACTAATCTCCTCACCACACACACCATGGACAGCAGTAGAACTAATCTCCTCACCACACAAACCATGGACAGCAGCAGAACTAATCTCCTCACCACACAAACCATGGACAGCAGCAGAACTAATCTCCTCATCACACACACCATAGACAGCAGTAGAACTAATCTCCTCACCACACACACCATGGACAGCACTAGAACTAATCTCCTCATAACACAAACCATAGACAGCAGTAGAACTAATCTCCTCATCACACAAACCATAGACAGCAGTAGAACTAATCCCCTCACAATACAAACCATGGACAGCAGTAGAACTAATCTCCTCATCACACAAACCATAGACAGCAGCAGAACTAATCTCCTCACCACACACACCATGGACAGCACTAGAATTAATCTCCTCATCACACAAACCATGGACAGCAGTAGAACTAATCCCCTCACAACACAAACCATGGACAGCAGCAGAACTAATCTCCTCACCACACAAACCATGGACAGCACTAGAATTAATCTCCTCATCACACAAACCATGGACAGCAGTAGAACTAATCCCCTCACAACACAAACCATGGACAGCAGCAGAACTAATCTCCTCACCACACAAACCATGGACAGCAGTAGAACTAATCTCCTCACCACACACACCATGGACAGCAGTAGAACTAATCTCCTCACAATACAAACCATGGACAGCAGTAGAACTAATCCCCTCACAATACAAACCATGGACAGCAGTAGAACTAATCTCCTCATCACACAAACCATAGACAGCAGTAGAACTAATCTCCTCACCACACACACCATGGACAGCAGTAGAACTAATCTCCTCACAATACAAACCATGGACAGCAGTAGAACTAATCTCCTCACAATACAAACCATGGACAGCAGTAGAACTAATCTCCTCATCACACAAATCATAGACAGCAGCAGAACTAATCTCCTCACCACACACACCATGGACAGCACTAGAACTAATCTCCTCATCACACAAACCAGTGACAATAGCAGAACTAATCCCCTCACCACATAAACACTACAACACCCAGTAGGACAGAACTAATCCCCTCACCACACAAACACTACAACACCCAGTAGAACAGAACTAATCCCCTCACCACACATACACTACAACACCCAGTAGAACAGAACTAATCCCGTCACCATACATACACAACAACACCCAGTAGAACAGAACTAATCCCCTCACCACACAAACACTACAACACCCAGTAGAACAGAACTAATACCCTCACCACACAAACTCTACAACACAGGGTAGAACAGAACTAATCCCCTCACAACACAAACCATTGACAGTAGCAGAACTAATCCCCTCACCACACATACACTACAACACCCAGTAGAACAGAACTAATCCCCTCACCACACAAACACTACAACACCAAGTAGAACAGAACTAATCCCCTCACCACACAAACACTACAACACCAGGTAGAACAGAACTAATCCCCTCACCATACAAACACTACAACACCAGGTAGAACAGAACTAATCCCCTCACCACACAAACACTACAACACCAGGTAGAACAGAACTAATCCCCTCACCATACATACACTACAACACCCAGTAGAACAGAACTAATCCCCTCACCACACAAACACTACAACACCCAGTAGAACAGAACTAATCCCCTCACCACACAAACTCTACAACACAGGGTAGAACAGAACTAATCCCCTCACAACACAAACCATTGACAGTAGCAGAACTAATCCCCTCACCACACATACACTACAACATCCAGTAGAACAGAACTAATCCCCTCACCACACAAACACTACAACACCAGGTAGAACAGAACTAATCCCCTCACCACACAAACACTACAACACCAGGTAGAACAGAACTAATCCCCTCACCACACAAACACTACAACACCCAGTAGAACAGAACTAATCCCCTCACCACACAAACACTACAACACCAGGTAGAACAAACCATGGACAATAGCAGAACTAATGCCCTCACCACACAAACACTACAACACCAGGTAGAACAAACCATGGACAATAGAAGAACTAATGCCCTCACCACACAAACACTACAACACCAGGTAGAACAAACCATGGACAATAGCAGAACTAATGCCCTCACCACACAAACACTACAACACCAGGTAGAACAGAACTAATCCCCTCACCACACAAACACTACAACACCAGGTAGAACAAACCATGGACAATAGCAGAACTAATGCCCTCACCACACAAACACTACAACACCAGGTAGAACAAACCATTGACAGTAGCAGAACTAATCCCCTCACCACACAAACACTACAACACCAGGTAGAACAGAACTAATCCCCTCACCACACAAACACTACAACACCAGGTAGAACAGAACTAATCCCCTCACCACACAAACACTACAACACTAGGTAGAACAGAACTAATCCCCTCACCACACAAACACTACAACACCAGGTAGAACAGAACTAATCCCCTCACCACACAAACACTACAACACTAGGTAGAACAGAACTAATCCCCTCACCACACAAACACTACAACACCAGGTAGAACAGAACTAATCCCCTCACCACACAAACACTACAACACTAGGTAGAACAGAGGTAATCCCCTCACCACACAAACACTACAACACCAGGTAGAACAAAACTAATCCCCTCACCGTACAAACACTACAACACTAGGTAGAACAGAACTAATTCCCTCACCACACAAACACTACAACACTAGGTAGAACAGAACTAATCCCCTCACCACACAATCACTACAACACTAGGTAGAACAGAACTAATTCCCTCACCACACAAACACTACAACACCAGGTAGAACAGAACTAATCCCCTCACCACACAAACACTACAACACCCAGTAGAACAGAACTAATCCCCTCACCACACAAACACTACAACACCAGGTAGAACAGAACTAATCCCCTCACCACACAAACACTACAACACCCAGTAGAACAGAACTAATCCCCTCACCACACAAACACTACAACACCCAGTAGAACAGAACTAATCCCCTCACCACACATACACTACAACACTAGGTAGAACAGAACTAATCCCCTCACCACACAAACACTACAACACTAGGTAGAACAGAACTAATCCCCTCACCACACAAACACTACAACACCCAGTAGAACAGAACTAATCCCCTCACCACACAAACACTACAACACTAGGTAGAACAGAACTAATCCCCTCACCACACATACACTACAACACTAGGTAGAACAGAACTAATCCCCTCACCACACAAACACTACAACACTAGGTAGAACAGAACTAATCCCCTCACCACACAAACACTACAACACCCAGTAGAACAGAACTAATCCCCTCACCACACAAACACTACAACACCCAGTAGAACAGAACTAATCCCCTCACCACACAAACACTGCAACACCAGGTAGAACAGAACTAATCCCCTCACCACACAAACACTACAACACTAAGTAGAACAGAACTAATCCCCTCACTACACAAACACTACAACACCAGGTAGAACAAAACTAATCCCCTCACCACACAAACACTACAACACCAGGTAGAACAAAACTAATCCCCTCACCACACAAACACTACAACACTAGGTAGAACAGAACTAATCCCCTCACCACACATACACTACAACACTAGGTAGAACAGAACTAATCCCCTCACCACACATACACTACAACACGAGGTAGAACAGAACTAATCCCCTCACCACACAAACACTACAACACCAGGTAGAACAGAACTAATCCCCTCACCACACAAACACTACAACACCAGGTAGAACAAAACTAATCCCCTCACCACACAAACACTACAACACTAGGTAGAACAGAACTAATCCCCTCACCACACAAACACTACAACACCAGGTAGAACAAAACTAATCCCCTCACCACACAAACACTACAACACCAGGTAGAACAGAACTAATCCCCTCACCACACATACACTACAACACTAGGTAGAAAAGAACTAATCCCCTCACCACACATACACTACAACACCAGGTAGAACAGAACTAATCCCCTCACCACACAAACACTACAACACTAGGTAGAACAGAACTAATCCCCTCACCATACAAACACTACAACACTAGGTAGAACAAACCATGGACAATAGCAGAACTAATCCCCTCACCACACAAACACTACAACACCAGGTAGAACAGAACTAATCCCCTCACCACACAAACACTACAACATCCAGTAGAACAGAACTAATCCCCTCACCATACATACACTACAACACCAGGTAGAACAGAACTAATCCCCTCACCACACAAACACTACAACACTAGGTAGAACAAACCATGGACAATAGCAGAACTAATGATCTCACCACACAAACACTACAACACCAGGTAGAACAAACCATTGACAGTAGCAGAACTAATCCCCTCACCACACAAACACTACAACACCAGGTAGAACATAACTAATCCCCTCACCACACATACACTACAACACTAGGTAGAACAGAACTAATCCCCTCACCACACATACACTACAACACCAGGTAGAACAGAACTAATCCCGTCACCACACAAACACTAAAACCAGGTAGAACAAACCATTGACAGTAGCAGAACTAATCCCCTCACCACACATACACTACAACACCAGGTAGAACAGAACTAATCCCGTCACCACACAAACACTAAAACCAGGTAGAACAAACCATTGACAGTAGCAGAACTAATCCCCTCACCACACATACACTACAATACCAGGTAGAACAGAACTAATCCCCTCACCACACAAACACTACAACACTAGGTAGAACAGAACTAATACCCTCACCACACAAACACTACAACACTAGGTAGAACAGAACTAATCCCCTCACCACACAAACACTACAACACCCAGTAGAACAGAACTAATCCCCTCACCACACATACACTACAACACCCAGTAGAACATAACTAATCCCCTCACCACACAAACACTACAACACTAGGTAGAACAGAACTAATCCCCTCACCACACAAACACTACAACACTAGGTAGAACAGAACTAATCCCCTCACCACACAAACACTACAACACCCAGTAGAACAGAACTAATCCCCTCACCATACAAACACTACAACACCCAGTAGAACAGAACTAATCCCCTCACCACACAAACACTACAACACCCAGTAGAACAGAACTAATCCCCTCACCACACAAACACTACAACACCAGGTAGAACAGAACTAATCCCCTCACCACATTAACACTACAACACCCAGTAGAACAGAACTAATCCCCTCACCACACAAACACTACAACACTAGGTAGAACAGAACTAATCCCCTCACCACACAAACACTACAACACTAGGTAGAACAGAACTAATCCCCTCACCACACAAACACTACAACACTAGGTAGAACAGAACTAATCCCCTCACCACACAAACACTACAACACCAGGTAGAACAAAACTAATCCCCTCACCATACAAACACTACAACACCAGGTAGAACAAACCATTGACAGTAGCAGAACTAATCCCCTCACCACACATACACTACAACACCAGGTAGAACAGAACTAATCCCCTCAACACACAAACACTACAACACGAGGTAGAACAGAACTAATCCCCTCACCACACAAACACTACAACACCAGGTAGAACAGAACTAATCCCCTCACCACACAAACACTACAACATCCAGTAGAACAGAACTAATCCCCTCACCATACATACACTACAACACCAGGTAGAACAGAACTAATCCCCTCACCACACAAACACTACAACACTAGGTAGAACAAACCATGGACAATAGCAGAACTAATGCCCTCACAACACAAACACTACAACACCAGGTAGAACAAACCATTGACAGTAGCAGAACTAATCCCCTCACCACACAAACACTACAACACCAGGTAGAACAGAACTAATCCCCTCACCACACATACACTACAACACCAGGTAGAACAGAACTAATCCCGTCACCACACAAACACTAAAACCAGGTAGAACAAACCATTGACAGTAGCAGAACTAATCCCCTCACCACACATACACTACAACACCAGGTAGAACAGAACTAATCCCCTCACCACACAAACACTACAACACTAGGTAGAACAGAACTAATACCCTCACCACACATACACTACAACACTAGGTAGAACAGAACAAATCCCCTCACCACACAAACACTACAACACCCAGTAGAACAGAACTAATCCCCTCACCACACAAACACTACAACACCAGGTAGAACAGAACTAATCCCCTCACCACACAAACACTACAACACTAAGTAGAACAGAACTAATCCCCTCACCACACAAACACTACAACACCAGGTAGAACAAAACTAATCCCCTCACCACACAAACACTACAACACCAGGTAGAACAAAACTAATCCCCTCACCACACAAACACTACAACACTAGGTAGAACAGAACTAATCCCCTCACCACACATACACTACAACACTAGGTAGAACAGAACTAATCCCATCACCACACATACACTACAACACCAGGTAGAACAAAACTAATCCCCTCACCACACAAACACTACAACACCAGGTAGAACAGAACTAATCCCCTCACCACACAAACACTACAACACTAGGTAGAACAAAACTAATCCCCTCACCACACAAACACTACAACACTAGGTAGAACAGAACTAATCCCCTCACCACACAAACACTACAACACCAGGTAGAACAAAAATAATCCCCTCACCACACAAACATTACAACACTAGGTAGAACAGAACTAATCCCCTCACCACACATACACTACAACACTAGGTAGAACAGAACTAATCCCCTCACCACACATACACTACAACACCAGGTAGAACAGAACTAATCCCCTCACCACACAAACACTACAACACTAGGTAGAACAGAACTAATCCCCTCACCATACAAACACTACAACACTAGGTAGAACAAACCATGGACAATAGCAGAACTAATCCCCTCACCACACAAACACTACAACACCAGGTAGAACAGAACTAATCCCCTCACCACACAAACACTACAACATCCAGTAGAACAGAACTAATCCCCTCACCATACATACACTACAACACCAGGTAGAACAGAACTAATCCCCTCACCACACAAACACTACAACACTAGGTAGAACAAACCATGGACAATAGCAGAACTAATGCCCTCACCACACAAACACTACAACACCAGGTAGAACAAACCATTGACAGTAGCAGAACTAATCCCCTCACCACACAAACACTACAACACCAGGTAGAACAGAACTAATCCCCTCACCACACATACACTACAACACTAGGTAGAACAGAACTAATCCCCTCACCACACATACACTACAACACCAGGTAGAACAGAACTAATCCCGTCACCACACAAACACTAAAACCAGGTAGAACAAACCATTGACAGTAGCAGAACTAATCCCCTCACCACACATACACTACAACACCAGGTAGAACAGAACTAATCCCGTCACCACACAAACACTAAAACCAGGTAGAACAAACCATTGACAGTAGCAGAACTAATCCCCTCACCACACATACACTACAACACCAGGTAGAACAGAACTAATCCCCTCACCACACAAACACTACAACACTAGGTTGAACAGAACTAATACCCTCACCACACAAACACTACAACACTAGGTAGAACAGAACTAATCCCCTCACCACACAAACACTACAACACCCAGTAGAACAGAACTAATCCCCTCACCACACATACACTACAACACCCAGTAGAACAGAACTAATCCCCTCACCACACAAACACTACAACACTAGGTAGAACAAAACTAATCCCCTCACCACACAAACATTACAACACTAGGTAGAACAGAACTAATCCCCTCACCACACATACACTACAACACTAGGTAGAACAGAACTAATCCCCTCACCACACATACACTACAACACCAGGTAGAACAGAACTAATCCCCTCACCACACAAACACTACAACACTAGGTAGAACAGAACTAATCCCCTCACCATACAAACACTACAACACTAGGTAGAACAAACCATGGACAATAGCAGAACTAATCCCCTCACCACACAAACACTACAACACCAAGTAGAACAGAACTAATCCCCTCACCACACAAACACTACAACACCCAGTAGAACAGAACTAATCCCCTCACCACACAAACACTACAACACCCAGTAGAACAGAACTAATCCCCTCACCACACAAACACTACAACACCAGGTAGAACAGAACTAATCCCCTCACCACATAAACACTACAACACCCAGTAGAACAGAACTAATCCCCTCACCACACAAACACTACAACACTAGGTAGAACAGAACTAATCCCCTCACCACACAAACACTACAACACCCAGTAGAACAGAACTAATCCCCTCACCACACAAACACTACAACACCAGGTAGAACAGAACTAATCCCCTCACCACATAAACACTACAACACCCAGTAGAACAGAACTAATCCCCTCACCACACAAACACTACAACACTAGGTAGAACAGAACTAATCCCCTCACCACACATACACTACAACACCAGGTAGAACAGAACTAATCCCCTCAACACACAAACACTACAACACCAGGTAGAACAGAACTAATCCCCTCACCACACAAACACTACAACACCAGGAGAACAGAACTAATCCCCTCACCACACAAACACTACAACATCCAGTAGAACAGAACTAATCCCCTCACCAAACATACACTACAACACCAGGTAGAACAGAACTAATCCCCTCACCACACAAACACTACAACACTAGGTAGAACAAACCATGGACAATAGCAGAACTAATGCCCTCACAACACAAACACTACAACACCAGGTAGAACAAACCATTGACAGTAGCAGAACTAATCCCCTCACCACACAAACACTACAACACCAGGTAGAACAGAACTAATCCCTTCACCACACATACACTACAACACCAGGTAGAACAGAACTAATCCCGTCACCACACAAACACTAAAACCAGGTAGAACAAACCATTGACAGTAGCAGAACTAATCCCCTCACCACACATACACTACAACACCAGGTAGAACAGAACTAATCCCGTCACCACACAAACACTAAAACCAGGTAGAACAAACCATTGACAGTAGCAGAACTAATCCCCTCACCACACATACACTACAACACCAGGTAGAACAGAACTAATCCCCTCACCACACAAACACTACAACACTAGGTAGAACTGAACTAATACCCTCACCACACAAACACTACAACACTAGGTAGAACAGAACTAATCCCCTCACCACACAAACACTACAACACTAGGTAGAACAGAACTAATCCCCTCACCACACAAACACTACAACACCCAGTAGAACAGAACTAATCCCCTCACCACACAAACACTACAACACCTGGTAGAACAGAACTAATCCCCTCACCACACAAACACTACAACACCCAGTAGAACAGAACTAATCCCCTCACCACACAAACACTACAACACCCAGTAGAACAGAACTAATCCCCTCACCACACAAACACTACAACGCCCAGTAGAACAGAACTAATCCCCTCAACACACAAACACTACAACACCAGGTAGAACAAAACTAATCCCCTCACAACCCAAAAACTACAACACCAGGTAGAACAAAACTAATCCCCTCACCACACAAACACTACAACACCCAGTAGAACAGAACTAATCCCCTCACCACACAAAAACTACAACACCAGGTAGAACAAAACTAATCCCCTCACCATACAAACACTACAACACCAGGTAGAACAGAACTAATCCCCTCACCATACAAACACTACAACATCCAGTAGAACAGAGCTAATCCCCTCACCACACATACACTACAACACCAGGTAGAACAGAACTAATCCCCTCACCACACATACACTACAACACCAGGTAGAACAGAACTAATCCCCTCACCACACAAACACTACAACACTAGGTTGAACAGAACTAATACCCTCACCACACAAACACTACAACACCCAGTAGAACAGAACTAATCCCCTCACCATACAAACACTACAACATCCAGTAGAACAGAACTAATCCCCTCACCACACATACACTACAACACCCAGTAGAACAGAACTAATCCCCTCACCACACAAACACTACAACACTAGGTAGAACAAAACTAATCCCCTCACCACACAAACATTACAACACTAGGTAGAACAGAACTAATCCCCTCACCACACATACACTACAACACTAGGTAGAACAGAACTAATCCCCTCACCACACAAACACTACAACACTAGGTAGAACAGAACTAATCCCCTCACCACACAAACACTACAACACTAGGTAGAACAGAACTAATCCCCTCACCATACAAACACTACAACACTAGGTAGAACAAACCATGGACAATAGCAGAACTAATCCCCTCACCACACAAACACTACAACACCAAGTAGAACAGAACTAATCCCCTCACCACACAAACACTACAACACCCAGTAGAACAGAACTAATCCCCTCACCACACAAACACTACAACACCCAGTAGAACAGAACTAATCCCCTCACCACACAAACACTACAACACCAGGTAGAACAGAACTAATCCCCTCACCACATAAACACTACAACACCCAGTAGAACAGAACTAATCCCCTCACCACACAAACACTACAACACTAGGTAGAACAGAACTAATCCCCTCACCACACAAACACTACAACACCAGGTAGAACAGAACTAATCCCCTCACCACACAAACACTACAACACCAGGTAGAACAAAACTAATCCCCTCACCATACAAACACTACAACACCAGGTAGAACAAACCATTGACAGTAGCAGAACTAATCCCCTCACCACACATACACTACAACACCAGGTAGAACAGAACTAATCCCCTCAACACACAAACACTACAACACCAGGTAGAACAGAACTAATCCCCTCACCACACAAACACTACAACACCAGGAGAACAGAACTAATCCCCTCACCACACAAACACTACAACATCCAGTAGAACAGAACTAATCCCCTCACCAAACATACACTACAACACCAGGTAGAACAGAACTAATCCCCTCACCACACAAACACTACAACACTAGGTAGAACAAACCATGGACAATAGCAGAACTAATGCCCTCACAACACAAACACTACGACACCAGGTAGAACAAACCATTGACAGTAGCAGAACTAATCCCCTCACCACACAAACACTGCAACACCAGGTAGAACAGAACTAATCCCTTCACCACACATACACTACAACACCAGGTAGAACAGAACTAATCCCGTCACCACACAAACACTAAAACCAGGTAGAACAAACCATTGACAGTAGCAGAACTAATCCCCTCACCACACATACACTACAACACCAGGTAGAACAGAACTAATCCCGTCACCACACAAACACTAAAATCAGGTAGAACAAACCATTGACAGTAGCAGAACTAATCCCCTCACCACACATACACTACAACACCAGGTAGAACAGAACTAATCCCCTCACCACACAAACACTACAACACTAGGTATAACTGAACTAATACCCTCACCACACAAACACTACAACACTAGGTAGAACAGAACTAATCCCCTCACCACACAAACACTACAACACTAGGTAGAACAGAACTAATCCCCTCACCACACAAACACTACAACACCCAGTAGAACAGAACTAATCCCCTCACCACACATACACTACAACACCCAGTAGAACAGAACTAATCCCCTCACCACACAAACACTACAACACTAGGTAGAACAGAACTAATCCCCTCACCACACAAAGACTACAACACTAGGTAGAACAGAACTAATCCCCTCACCACACAAACACTACAACACCCAGTAGAACAGAACTAATCCCCTCACCACACAAACACTACAACACCCAGTAGAACAGAACTAATCCCCTCACAACACAAACACTACAACACCCAGTAGAACAGAACTAATCCC
Organism: Cepaea hortensis; assembly: GCA_963921405.1. Classification (NCBI taxonomy): domain Eukaryota; kingdom Metazoa; phylum Mollusca; class Gastropoda; order Stylommatophora; family Helicidae; genus Cepaea; species Cepaea hortensis. The sequence continues at coordinate 2,667,135 of OY992883.1, read as the reverse complement.
CTCACCACACAAACACTACAACACCAGGTAGAACAGAACTAATCCCCTCACCACATAAACACTACAACACCCAGTAGAACAGAACTAATCCCCTCACCACACAAACACTACAACACTAGGTAGAACAGAACTAATCCCCTCACCACACAAACACTACAACACTAGGTAGAACAGAACTAATCCCCTCACCACACAAACACTACAACACCAGGTAGAACAAAACTAATCCCCTCACCATACAAACACTACAACACCAGGTAGAACAAACCATTGACAGTAGCAGAACTAATCCCCTCACCACACATACACTACAACACCAGGTAGAACAGAACTAATACCCTCAACACACAAACACTACAACACTAGGTAGAACAGAACTAATACCCTCACCACACAAACTCTACAACACCCAGTAGAACAGAACTAATCCCCTCATCACACAAACACTACAACACCAGGTAGAACAAAACTAATCCCCTCACCATACAAACACTACAACATCCAGTAGAACAGAACTAATCCCCTCACCATACATACACTACAACACCAGGTAGAACAAACCATGGAAAATAGCAGAACTAATGCCCTCACCACACAAACACTACAGCACCAGGTAGAACAAACCATTGACAGTAGCAGAACTAATCCCCTCACCACACAAACTCTACAACACCAGGTAGAACAGAACTAATCCCCTCACCACACAAACACTACAACACCTGGTAGAACAGAACTAATCCCCTCACCACACAAACACTACAACACCCAGTAGAACAGAACTAATCCCCTCACCACACAAACACTACAACACCCAGTAGAACAGAACTAATCCCCTCACCACACAAACACTACAACACCCAGTAGAACAGAACTAATCCCCTCAACACACAAACACTACAACACCAGGTAGAACAAAACTAATCCCCTCACAACCCAAAAACTACAACACCAGGTAGAACAAAACTAATCCCCTCACCACACAAACACTACAACACCCAGTAGAACAGAACTAATCCCCTCACCACACAAAAACTACAACACCAGGTAGAACAAAACTAATCCCCTCACCATACAAACACTACAACACCAGGTAGAACAGAACTAATCCCCTCACCATACAAACACTACAACATCCAGTAGAACAGAGCTAATCCCCTCACCACACATACACTACAACACCAGGTAGAACAGAACTAATCCCCTCACCACACAAAAACTACAACACCAGGTAGAACAGAACTAATCCCCTCACCACACAAACACTACAACACCAGGTAGAACATAACTAATCCCCTTACCACACAAACACTACAACACCAGGTACAACAGAACTAATCCCCTCACCACACAAACACTACAACACCCAGTAGAACAGAACTAATCCCCTCACCACACAAACACTACAACACTAGGTAGAACAGAGCTAATCCCCTCACCACACAAACACTACAACACTAGGTAGAACAGAACTAATCCCCTCACCACACGAACAATACAACACTAGGTAGAACAGAACTAATCCCCTCACCACACAAACACTACAACACTAGGTAGAAAAGAACTAATCCCCTCACCACACAAACACTACAACACCCAGTAGAACAGAACTAATCCCCTCACCACACAAACACTACAACACCCAGTAGAACAGAACTAATCCCCTCAACACACAAACACTACAACACCAGGTAGAACAAAACTAATCCCCTCACAACCCAAAAACTACAACACCAGGTAGAACAAAACTAATCCCCTCACCACACAAACACTACAACACCCAGTAGAACAGAACTAATCCCCTCACCACACAAAAACTACAACACCAGGTAAAACAAAACTAATCCCCTCACCATACAAACACTACAACACCAGGTAGAACAGAACTAATCCCCTCACCATACAAACACTACAACATCCAGTAGAACAGAGCTAATCCCCTCACCACACATACACTACAACACCAGGTAGAACAGAACTAATCCCCTCACCACACAAAAACTACAACACCAGGTAGAACAGAACTAATCCCCTCACCACACAAACACTACAACATCCAGTAGAACAGAACTAATCCCCTCACCATACATACACTACAACACCAGGTAGAACAGAACTAATCCCCTCACCACACAAACACTACAACACTAGGTAGAACAAACCATGGACAATAGCAGAACTAATGCCCTCACAACACAAACACTACAACACCAGGTAGAACAAACCATTGACAGTAGCAGAACTAATCCCCTCACCACACAAACACTACAACACCAGGTAGAACAGAACTAATCCCTTCACCACACATACACTACAACACCAGGTAGAACAGAACTAATCCCGTCACCACACAAACACTAAAACCAGGTAGAACAAAACATTGACAGTAGCAGAACTAATCCCCTCACCACACATACACTACAACACCAGGTAGAACAGAACTAATCCCGTCACCACACAAACACTAAAACCAGGTAGAACAAACCATTGACAGTAGCAGAACTAATCCCCTCACCACACATACACTACAACACCAGGTAGAACAGAACTACTCCCCTCACCACACATACACTACAACACCAGGTAGAACAGAACTAATCCCGTCACCACACAAACACTAAAATCAGGTAGAACAAACCATTGACAGTAGCAGAACTAATCCCCTCACCACACATACACTACAACACCAGGTAGAACAGAACTAATCCCCTCACCACACAAACACTACAACACTAGGTATAACTGAACTAATACCCTCACCACACAAACACTACAACACTAGGTAGAACAGAACTAATCCCCTCACCACACAAACACTACAACACTAGGTAGAACAGAACTAATCCCCTCACCACACAAACACTACAACACCCAGTAGAACAGAACTAATCCCCTCACCACACATACACTACAACACCCAGTAGAACAGAACTAATCCCCTCACCACACAAACACTACAACACTAGGTAGAACAGAACTAATCCCCTCACCACACAAAGACTACAACACTAGGTAGAACAGAACTAATCCCCTCACCACACAAACACTACAACACCCAGTAGAACAGAACTAATCCCCTCACCACACAAACACTACAACACCCAGTAGAACAGAACTAATCCCCTCACCACACAAACACTACAACACCCAGTAGAACAGAACTAATCCCCTCACCACACAAACACTACAACACCAGGTAGAACAGAACTAATCCCCTCACCACATAAACACTACAACACCCAGTAGAACAGAACTAATCCCCTCACCACACAAACACTACAACACTAGGTAGAACAGAACTAATCCCCTCACCACACAAACACTACAACACTAGGTAGAACAGAACTAATCCCCTCACCACACAAACACTACAACACCAGGTAGAACAAAACTAATCCCCTCACCATACAAACACTACAACACCAGGTAGAACAAACCATTGACTGTAGCAGAACTAATCCCCTCACCACACATACACTACAACACCAGGTAGAACAGAACTAATACCCTCAACACACAAACACTACAACACTAGGTAGAACAGAACTAATACCCTCACCACACAAACTCTACAACACCCAGTAGAACAGAACTAATCCCCTCATCACACAAACACTACAACACCAGGTAGAACAAAACTAATCCCCTCACCATACAAACACTACAACATCCAGTAGAACAGAACTAATCCCCTCACCATACATACACTACAACACCAGGTAGAACAAACCATGGAAAATAGCAGAACTAATGCCCTCACCACACAAACACTACAGCACCAGGTAGAACAAACCATTGACAGTAGCAGAACTAATCCCCTCACCACACAAACTCTACAACACCAGGTAGAACAGAACTAATCCCCTCACCACACAAACACTACAACACCTGGTAGAACAGAACTAATCCCCTCACCACACAAACACTACAACACCCAGTAGAACAGAACTAATCCCCTCACCACACAAACACTACAACACCCAGTAGAACAGAACTAATCCCCTCACCACACAAACACTACAACACCCAGTAGAACAGAACTAATCCCCTCAACACACAAACACTACAACACCAGGTAGAACAAAACTAATCCCCTCACAACCCAAAAACTACAACACCAGGTAGAACAAAACTAATCCCCTCACCACACAAACACTACAACACCCAGTAGAACAGAACTAATCCCCTCACCACACAAAAACTACAACACCAGGTAGAACAAAACTAATCCCCTCACCATACAAACACTACAACACCAGGTAGAACAGAACTAATCCCCTCACCATACAAACACTACAACATCCAGTAGAACAGAGCTAATCCCCTCACCACACATACACTACAACACCAGGTAGAACAGAACTAATCCCCTCACCACACAAAAACTACAACACCAGGTAGAACAGAACTAATCCCCTCACCACACAAACACTACAACACCAGGTAGAACATAACTAATCCCCTTACCACACAAACACTACAACACCAGGTACAACAGAACTAATCCCCTCACCACACAAACACTACAACACCCAGTAGAACAGAACTAATCCCCTCACCACACAAACACTACAACACTAGGTAGAACAGAGCTAATCCCCTCACCACACAAACACTACAACACTAGGTAGAACAGAACTAATCCCCTCACCACACGAACAATACAACACTAGGTAGAACAGAACTAATCCCCTCACCACACAAACACTACAACACTAGGTAGAAAAGAACTAATCCCCTCACCACACAAACACTACAACACCCAGTAGAACAGAACTAATCCCCTCACCACACAAACACTACAACACCCAGTAGAACAGAACTAATCCCCTCAACACACAAACACTACAACACCAGGTAGAACAAAACTAATCCCCTCACAACCCAAAAACTACAACACCAGGTAGAACAAAACTAATCCCCTCACCACACAAACACTACAACACCCAGTAGAACAGAACTAATCCCCTCACCACACAAAAACTACAACACCAGGTAAAACAAAACTAATCCCCTCACCATACAAACACTACAACACCAGGTAGAACAGAACTAATCCCCTCACCATACAAACACTACAACATCCAGTAGAACAGAGCTAATCCCCTCACCACACATACACTACAACAAAAGGCAGAACAGAACTAATCCCCTCACCACACAAAAACTACAACACCAGGTAGAACAGAACTAATCCCCTCACCACACAAACACTACAACATCCAGTAGAACAGAACTAATCCCCTCACCATACATACACTACAACACCAGGTAGAACAGAACTAATCCCCTCACCACACAAACACTACAACACTAGGTAGAACAAACCATGGACAATAGCAGAACTAATGCCCTCACAACACAAACACTACAACACCAGGTAGAACAAACCATTGACAGTAGCAGAACTAATCCCCTCACCACACAAACACTACAACACCAGGTAGAACAGAACTAATCCCTTCACCACACATACACTACAACACCAGGTAGAACAGAACTAATCCCGTCACCACACAAACACTAAAACCAGGTAGAACAAAACATTGACAGTAGCAGAACTAATCCCCTCACCACACATACACTACAACACCAGGTAGAACAGAACTAATCCCGTCACCACACAAACACTAAAACCAGGTAGAACAAACCATTGACAGTAGCAGAACTAATCCCCTCACCACACATACACTACAACACCAGGTAGAACAGAACTAATCCCCTCACCACACAAACACTACAACACTAGGTAGAACAGAACTAATACCCTCACCACACAAACACTACAACACTAGGTAGAACAGAACTAATCCCCTCACCACACAAACACTACAACACTAGGTAGAACAGAACTAATCCCCTCACCACACAAACACTACAACACCCAGTAGAACAGAACTAATCCCCTCACCACACATACACTACAACACCCAGTAGAACAGAACTAATCCCCTCACCACACAAACACTACAACACTAGGTAGAACAGAACTAATCCCCTCACCACACAAAGACTACAACACTAGGTAGAACAGAACTAATCCCCTCACCACACAAACACTACAACACCCAGTAGAACAGAACTAATCCCCTCACCACACAAACACTACAACACCCAGTAGAACAGAACTAATCCCCTCACCACACAAACACTACAACACCAGGTAGAACAGAACTAATCCCCTCACCACATAAACACTACAACACCCAGTAGAACAGAACTAATCCCCTCACCACACAAACACTACAACACTAGGTAGAACAGAACTAATCCCCTCACCACACAAACACTACAACACTAGGTAGAACAGAACTAATCCCCTCACCACACAAACACTACAACACCAGGTAGAACAAAACTAATCCCCTCACCATACAAACACTACAACACCAGGTAGAACAAACCATTGACAGTAGCAGAACTAATCCCCTCACCACACATACACTACAACACCAGGTAGAACAGAACTAATCCCCTCAACACACAAACACTACAACACTAGGTAGAACAGAACTAATCCCCTCACCACACAAACTCTACAACACCCAGTAGAACAGAACTAATCCCCTCACCACACAAACACTACAACACCAGGTAGAACAAAACTAATCCCCTCACCATACAAACACTACAACATCCAGTAGAACAGAACTAATCCCCTCACCATACATACACTACAACACCAGGTAGAACAAACCATTGACAGTAGCAGAACTAATCCCCTCACCACACAAACACTATAACACCAGGTAGAACAGAACTAATCCCCTCACCACACAAACACTACAACACCTGGTAGAACAGAACTAATCCCCTCACCACACAAACACTACAACACCCAGTAGAACAGAACTAATCCCCTCACCACACAAACACTACAACACCCAGTAGAACAGAACTAATCCCCTCACCACACAAACACTACAACACCCAGTAGAACAGAACTAATCCCCTCACCACACAAACACTACAACACCAGGTAGAACAAAACTAATCCCCTCACAACCCAAAAACTACAACACCAGGTAGAACAAAACTAATCCCCTCACCACACAAACACTACAACACCCAGTAGAACAGAACTAATCCCCTCACCACACAAAAACTACAACACCAGGTAGAACAAAACTAATCCCCTCACCATACAAACACTACAACACCAGGTAGAACAGAACTAATCCCCTCACCACACAAACACTACAACATCCAGTAGAACAAAACTAATCCCCTCACCACACAAACACTACAACACAAAGTAGAACAGAACTAATCCCCTCACCACACAAACACTATAACACTAGGTAGAACAGAACTAATCCCCTCACCACACAAACACTACAACACTAGGTAGAACAGAACTAATCCCCTCACCACACAAACACTACAACACCAGGTAGAACAGAACTAATCCCCTCACCATACAAACACTACAACACCAGGTAGAACAGAACTAATCCCCTCACCATACAAACACTACAACACCCAGTAGAACAGAACTAATCCCCTCACCATACAAACACTACAACACCAGGTAGAACAGAACTAATCCCCTCACCACACGAACAATACAACACTAGGTAGAACAGAACTAATCCCCTCACCACACAAACACTACAACACTAGGTAGAAAAGAACTAATCCCCTCACCACACAAACACTACAACACCCAGTAGAACAGAACTAATCCCCTCACCACACAAACACTACAACACTAGGTAGAACAGAACTAATCCCCTCACCACACGAACAATACAACACTAGGTAGAACAGAACTAATCCCCTCACCACACAAACACTACAACACTAGGTAGAACAGAGCTAATCCCCTCACCACACAAACACTACAACACTAGGTAGAACAGAACTAATCCCCTCACCACACGAACAATACAACACTAGGTAGAACAGAACTAATCCCCTCACCACACAAACACTACAACACTAGGTAGAAAAGAACTAATCCCCTCACCACACAAACACTACAACACCCAGTAGAACAGAACTAATCCCCTCACCACACAAACACTACAACACCCAGTAGAACAGAACTAATCCCCTCAACACACATACACTACAACACCAGGTAGAACAGAACTAATACCCTCACCACACAAAAACTACAACACCAGGTAGAACAGAACTAATCCCCTCACCACACAAACACTACAACACCAGGTAGAACATAACTAATCCCCTCACCACACAAACACTACAACACCAGGTAGAACAGAACTAATCCCCTCACCACACAAACACTACAACACCCAGTAGAACAGAACTAATCCCCTCACCACACAAACACTACAGCACCAGGTAGAACAAACCATTGACAGTAGCAGAACTAATCCCCTCACCACACAAACTCTACAACACCAGGTAGAACAGAACTAATCCCCTCACCACACAAACACTACAACACCTGGTAGAACAGAACTAATCCCCTCACCACACAAACACTACAACACCCAGTAGAACAGAACTAATCCCCTCACCACACAAACACTACAACACCCAGTAGAACAGAACTAATCCCCTCACCACACAAACACTACAACACCCAGTAGAACAGAACTAATCCCCTCAACACACAAACACTACAACACCAGGTAGAACAAAACTAATCCCCTCACAACCCAAAAACTACAACACCAGGTAGAACAAAACTAATCCCCTCACCACACAAACACTACAACACCCAGTAGAACAGAACTAATCCCCTCACCACACAAAAACTACAACACCAGGTAGAACAAAACTAATCCCCTCACCATACAAACACTACAACACCAGGTAGAACAGAACTAATCCCCTCACCATACAAACACTACAACATCCAGTAGAACAGAGCTAATCCCCTCACCACACATACACTACAACACCAGGTAGAACAGAACTAATCCCCTCACCACACAAACACTACAACACCAGGTAGAACAGAACTAATCCCCTCACCACACAAACACTACAACACCAGGTAGAACATAACTAATCCCCTCACCACACAAACACTAAAACACCAGGTACAACAGAACTAATCCCCTCACCACACAAACACTACAACACCCAGTAGAACAGAACTAATCCCCTCACCACACAAACACTACAACACTAGGTAGAACAGAGCTAATCCCCTCACCACACAAACACTACAACACTAGGTAGAACAGAACTAATCCCCTCACCACACGAACAATACAACACTAGGTAGAACAGAACTAATCCCCTCACCACACAAACACTACAACACTAGGTAGAAAAGAACTAATCCCCTCACCACACAAACACTACAACACCCAGTAGAACAGAACTAATCCCCTCACCACACAAACACTACAACACCCAGTAGAACAGAACTAATCCCCTCAACACACATACACTACAACACCAGGTAGAACAGAACTAATACCCTCACCACACAAAAACTACAACACCAGGTAGAACAGAACTAATCCCCTCACCACACAAACACTACAACACCAGGTAGAACATAACTAATCCCCTCATCACACAAACACTACAACACCAGGTAGAACAGAACTAATCCCCTCACCACACAAACACTACAACACCCAGTAGAACAGAACTAATCCCCTCACCACACAAACACTACAACACTAGGTAGAACAGAACTAATCCCCTCACCACACGAACAATACAACACTAGGTAGAACAGAACTAATCCCCTCACCACACAAACACTACAACACTAGGTAGAAAAGAACTAATCCCCTCACCACACAAACACTACAACATCCAGTAGAACAGAACTAATCCCCTCACCACACAAACACTACAACACTAGGTAGAACAGAACTAATCCCCTCACCACACAAACACTACAACACTAGGTAGAACAGAACTAATCCCCTCACCACACAAACACTACAACACTAGGTAGAACAGAACTAATCCCCTCACCATACAAACACTACAACACCAGGTAGAACAAAACTAATCCCCTCACCATACAAACACTACAACACCCAGTAGAACAGAACTAATCCCCTCACCACACAAACACTACAACACTAGGTAGAACAGAACTAATCCCCTCACCACACAAACACTACAACACCCAGTAGAACAGAACTAATCCCCTCACCACACATACACTACAACACTAGGTAGAACAGAACTAATCCCCTCACCACACATACACTACAACACTAGGTAGAACAGGACTAATCCCCTCACCACACAAACACTACAACACCCAGTAGAACAGAACTAATCCCCTCACCACACAAACACTACAACACCAGGTAGAACAGAACTAATCCCCTCACCACACATACACTACAACACCCAGTAGAACATAACTAATCCCCTCACCACACATACACTACAACACCAGGTAGAACAGAACTAATCCTCTCACCACACATACACTACAACACCCAGTAGAACAGAACTAATCCCCTCACCACACCAACACTATAACACTAGGTAGAACAGAACTAATCCCCTCACCACACATACACTACAACACCCAGTAGAACAGAACTAATCCCCTCACCACACATACACTACAACACCCAGTAGAACAGAACTAATCCCCTCACCACACAAACACTACAACACCAGGTAGAACAGAACTAATCCCCTCACCACACATACACTACAACACCCAGTAGAACAGAACTAATCCCCTCACCACACAAACACTATAACACTAGGTAGAACAGACCTAATCCCCTCACCACACATACACTACAACACCCAGTAGAACAGAACTAATCCCCTCACCACACATACACTACAACACTAGGTAGAACAGAACTAATCCCCTCACCACACAAACAATACAACACCCAGTAGAACAGAACTAATCCCCTCACCACACAAACACTACAACACCAGGTAGAACAGAACTAATCCCCTCACCACACATACACTACAACACCAGGTAGAACAAAACTAATCCCCTCACCATACAAACACTACAACACCCAGTAGAACAGAACTAATCCCCTCACCACACAAACACTATAACACTAGGTAGAACAGAACTAATCCCCTCACCACACAAACACTACAACACCCAGTAGAACAGAACTAATCCCCTCACCACACAAACACTACAACACCCAGTAGAACAGAACTAATCCCCTCACCACACAAACACTACAACACCCAGTAGAACAGAACTAATCCCCTCAACACACATACACTACAACACCAGGTAGAACAGAACTAATACCCTCACCACACAAAAACTACAACACCAGGTAGAACAGAACTAATCCCCTCACCACACAAACACTACAACACCAGGTAGAACATAACTAATCCCCTCACCACACAAACACTACAACACCAGGTAGAACAGAACTAATCCCCTCACCACACAAACACTACAACACTAGGTAGAACAGAACTAATCCCCTCACCACACGAACAATACAACACTAGGTAGAACAGAACTAATCCCCTCACCACACAAACACTACAACACTAGGTAGAAAAGAACTAATCCCCTCACCACACAAACACTACAACACTAGGTAGAAAAGAACTAATCCCCTCACCACACAAACACTACAACATCCAGTAGAACAGAACTAATCCCCTCACCACACAAACACTACAACACTAGGTAGAACAGAACTAATCCCCTCACCACACAAACACTACAACACTAGGTAGAACAGAACTAATCCCCTCACCACACAAACACTACAACACTAGGTAGAACAGAACTAATCCCCTCACCATACAAACACTACAACACCAGGTAGAACAAAACTAATCCCCTCACCATACAAACACTACAACACCCAGTAGAACAGAACTAATCCCCTCACCACACAAACACTACAACACTAGGTAGAACAGAACTAATCCCCTCACCACACAAACACTACAACACCCAGTAGAACAGAACTAATCCCCTCACCACACATACACTACAACACTAGGTAGAACAGAACTAATCCCCTCACCACACATACACTACAACACTAGGTAGAACAGAACTAATCCCCTCACCACACAAACACTACAACACCCAGTAGAACAGAACTAATCCCCTCACCACACAAACACTACAACACCAGGTAGAACAGAACTAATCCCCTCACCACACATACACTACAACACCCAGTAGAACATAACTAATCCCCTCACCACACATACACTACAACACCAGGTAGAACAGAACTAATCCTCTCACCACACATACACTACAACACCCAGTAGAACAGAACTAATCCCCTCACCACACCAACACTATAACACTAGGTAGAACAGAACTAATCCCCTCACCACACATACACTACAACACCCAGTAGAACAGAACTAATCCCCTCACCACACATACACTACAACACCCAGTAGAACAGAACTAATCCCCTCACCACACAAACACTACAACACCAGGTAGAACAGAACTAATCCCCTCACCACACATACACTACAACACCCAGTAGAACAGAACTAATCCCCTCACCACACAAACACTATAACACTAGGTAGAACAGACCTAATCCCCTCACCACACATACACTACAACACCCAGTAGAACAGAACTAATCCCCTCACCACACATACACTACAACACTAGGTAGAACATAACTAATCCCCTCACCACACAAACAATACAACACCCAGTAGAACAGAACTAATCCCCTCACCACACAAACACTACAACACCAGGTAGAACAGAACTAATCCCCTCACCACACATACACTACAACACCAGGTAGAACAAAACTAATCCCCTCACCATACAAACACTACAACACCCAGTAGAACAGAACTAATCCCCTCACCACACAAACACTATAACACTAGGTAGAACAGAACTAATCCCCTCACCACACAAACACTACAACACCCAGTAGAACAGAACTAATCCCCTCACCACACAAACACTACAACACTAGGTAGAACAGAACTAATCCCCTCACCACACAAACACTACAACTCCCAGTAGAACAGAACTAATCCCCTCACCACACAAACACTACAACTCCCAGTAGAACAGAACTAATCCCCTCACCACACAAACACTATAACACCAGGTAGAACAGAACTAATCCCCTCACCACACAAACACTACAACACTAGGTAGAACAGAACTAATCCCCTCACCACACAAACACTACAACACCCAGTAGAACAGAACTAATCCCCTCACCACACAAACACTACAACACCAGGTAGAACAGAACTAATCCCCTCACCACACAAACACTACAACACCTGGTAGAACAGAACTAATCCCCTCACCACACAAACACTACAACACCAGGTAGAACAGAACTAATCCCCTCACCACACAAACACTACAACACTAAGTAGAACAGAACTAATCCCCTCACCACACAAAAACTACAACACCAGGTAGAACCAAACTAATCCCCTCACCACACAAACACTACAACACCAGGTAGAACAAAACTAATCCCCTCACCACACAAACACTACAACATCCAGTAGAACAAAACTAATCCCCTCACCACACAAACACTACAACATCCAGTAGAACAAAACTAATCCCCTCACCACACAAACACTACAACACAAAGTAGAACAGAACTAATCCCCTCACCACACAAACACTATAACACTAGGTAGAACAGAACTAATCCCCTCACCACACAAACACTACAACACTAGGTAGAACAGAACTAATCCCCTCACCACACAAACACTACAACACCAGGTAGAACAGAACTAATCCCCTCACCATACAAACACTACAACACCAGGTAGAACAGAACTAATCCCCTCACCATACAAACACTACAACACCCAGTAGAACAGAACTAATCCCCTCACCATACAAACACTACAACACCAGGTAGAACAGAACTAATCCCCTCACCACACGAACAATACAACACTAGGTAGAACAGAACTAATCCCCTCACCACACAAACACTACAACACTAGGTAGAAAAGAACTAATCCCCTCACCACACAAACACTACAACACCCAGTAGAACAGAACTAATCCCCTCACCACACAAACACTACAACACTAGGTAGAACAGAACTAATCCCCTCACCACACGAACAATACAACACTAGGTAGAACAGAACTAATCCCCTCACCACACAAACACTACAACACTAGGTAGAACAGAGCTAATCCCCTCACCACACAAACACTACAACACTAGGTAGAACAGAACTAATCCCCTCACCACACGAACAATACAACACTAGGTAGAACAGAACTAATCCCCTCACCACACAAACACTACAACACTAGGTAGAAAAGAACTAATCCCCTCACCACACAAACACTACAACACCCAGTAGAACAGAACTAATCCCCTCACCACACAAACACTACAACACCCAGTAGAACAGAACTAATCCCCTCAACACACATACACTACAACACCAGGTAGAACAGAACTAATACCCTCACCACACAAAAACTACAACACCAGGTAGAACAGAACTAATCCCCTCACCACACAAACACTACAACACCAGGTAGAACATAACTAATCCCCTCACCACACAAACACTACAACACCAGGTAGAACAGAACTAATCCCCTCACCACACAAACACTACAACACCCAGTAGAACAGAACTAATCCCCTCACCACACAAACACTACAACACTAGGTAGAACAGAACTAATCCCCTCACCACACGAACAATACAACACTAGGTAGAACAGAACTAATCCCCTCACCACACAAACACTACAACACTAGGTAGAAAAGAACTAATCCCCTCACCACACAAACACTACAACATCCAGTAGAACAGAACTAATCCCCTCACCACACAAACACTACAACACTAGGTAGAACAGAACTAATCCCCTCACCACACAAACACTACAACACTAGGTAGAACAGAACTAATCCCCTCACCACACAAACACTACAACACTAGGTAGAACAGAACTAATCCCCTCACCATACAAACACTACAACACCAGGTAGAACAAAACTAATCCCCTCACCATACAAACACTACAACACCCAGTAGAACAGAACTAATCCCCTCACCACACAAACACTACAACACTAGGTAGAACAGAACTAATCCCCTCACCACACAAACACTACAACACCCAGTAGAACAGAACTAATCCCCTCACCACACATACACTACAACACTAGGTAGAACAGAACTAATCCCCTCACCACACATACACTACAACACTAGGTAGAACAGAACTAATCCCCTCACCACACAAACACTACAACACCCAGTAGAACAGAACTAATCCCCTCACCACACAAACACTACAACACCAGGTAGAACAGAACTAATCCCCTCACCACACATACACTACAACACCCAGTAGAACATAACTAATCCCCTCACCACACATACACTACAACACCAGGTAGAACAGAACTAATCCTCTCACCACACATACACTACAACACCCAGTAGAACAGAACTAATCCCCTCACCACACCAACACTATAACACTAGGTAGAACAGAACTAATCCCCTCACCACACATACACTACAACACCCAGTAGAACAGAACTAATCCCCTCACCACACATACACTACAACACCCAGTAGAACAGAACTAATCCCCTCACCACACAAACACTACAACACCAGGTAGAACAGAACTAATCCCCTCACCACACATACACTACAACACCCAGTAGAACAGAACTAATCCCCTCACCACACAAACACTATAACACTAGGTAGAACAGAACTAATCCCCTCACCACACATACACTACAACACCCAGTAGAACAGAACTAATCCCCTCACCACACATACACTACAACACTAGGTAGAACAGAACTAATCCCCTCACCACACAAACAATACAACACCCAGTAGAACAGAACTAATCCCCTCACCACACAAACACTACAACACCAGGTAGAACAGAACTAATCCCCTCACCACACATACACTACAACACCAGGTAGAACAAAACTAATCCCCTCACCATACAAACACTACAACACCCAGTAGAACAGAACTAATCCCCTCACCACACAAACACTATAACACTAGGTAGAACAGAACTAATCCCCTCACCACACAAACACTACAACACCCAGTAGAACAGAACTAATCCCCTCACCACACAAACACTACAACACTAGGTAGAACAGAACTAATCCCCTCACCACACAAACACTACAACTCCCAGTAGAACAGAACTAATCCCCTCACCACACAAACACTACAACTCCCAGTAGAACAGAACTAATCCCCTCACCACACAAACACTATAACACCAGGTAGAACAGAACTAATCCCCTCACCACACAAACACTACAACACTAGGTAGAACAGAACTAATCCCCTCACCACACAAACACTACAACACCCAGTAGAACAGAACTAATCCCCTCACCACACAAACACTACAACACCAGGTAGAACAGAACTAATCCCCTCACCACACAAACACTACAACACCTGGTAGAACAGAACTAATCCCCTCACCACACAAACACTACAACACCAGGTAGAACAGAACTAATCCCCTCACCACACAAACACTACAACACTAAGTAGAACAGAACTAATCCCCTCACCACACAAAAACTACAACACCAGGTAGAACCAAACTAATCCCCTCACCACACAAACACTACAACACCAGGTAGAACAAAACTAATCCCCTCACCACACAAACACTACAACATCCAGTAGAACAAAACTAATCCCCTCACCACACAAACACTACAACATCCAGTAGAACAAAACTAATCCCCTCACCACACAAACACTACAACACAAAGTAGAACAGAACTAATCCCCTCACCACACAAACACTATAACACTAGGTAGAACAGAACTAATCCCCTCACCACACAAACACTACAACACTAGGTAGAACAGAACTAATCCCCTCACCACACAAACACTACAACACCAGGTAGAACAGAACTAATCCCCTCACCATACAAACACTACAACACCAGGTAGAACAGAACTAATCCCCTCACCATACAAACACTACAACACCCAGTAGAACAGAACTAATCCCCTCACCATACAAACACTACAACACCAGGTAGAACAGAACTAATCCCCTCACCACACATACACTACAACATCCAGTAGAACAGAACTAATCCCCTCACCATACAAACACTACAACATCCAGTAGAACAGAACTAATCCCCTCACCACACAAACACTACAACATCCAGTAGAACAGAACTAATCCCCTCACCACACATACACTACAACACTAGGTAGAACAGAACTAATCCCCTCACCACACAAACACTACAACATCCAGTAGAACAGAACTAATCCCCTCACCATACAAACACTACAACACTAGGTAGAACAGAACTAATCCCCTCACCACACAAACACTACAACACCCAGTAGAACAGAACTAATCCCCTCACCACACAAACACTACAACATCCAGTAGAACAGAACTAATCCCCTCACCATACAAACACTACAACATCCAGTAGAACAGAACTAATCCCCTCACCACACAAACACTACAACATCCAGTAGAACAGAACTAATCCCCTCACCACACAAACACTACAACACCAGGTAGAACAAAACTAATCACCTCACCA
This sequence comes from Cepaea hortensis, assembly GCA_963921405.1. Taxonomy (NCBI): domain Eukaryota; kingdom Metazoa; phylum Mollusca; class Gastropoda; order Stylommatophora; family Helicidae; genus Cepaea; species Cepaea hortensis. The sequence goes on along the minus strand of OY992883.1, from coordinate 2,649,628 downwards.
CACAAACACTACAACATCCAGTAGAACAGAACTAATCCCCTCACCATACAAACACTACAACATCCAGTAGAACAGAACTAATCCCCTCACCACACAAACACTACAACACCAGGTAGAACAAAACTAATCCCCTCACCACACAAACACTACAACACTAGGTAGAACAGAACTAATCCCCTCACCACACAAACACTACAACACCCAGTAGAACAGAACTAATCCCCTCACCACACAAACACTACAACACTAGGTAGAACAGAACTAATCCCCTCACCACACGAACAATACAACACTAGGTAGAACAGAACTAATCCCCTCACCACACAAACACTACAACACTAGGTAGAAAAGAACTAATCCCCTCACCACACAAACACTACAACATCCAGTAGAACAGAACTAATCCCCTCACCACACAAACACTACAACACTAGGTAGAACAGAACTAATCCCCTCACCACACAAACACTACAACACTAGGTAGAACAGAACTAATCCCCTCACCACACAAACACTACAACACTAGGTAGAACAGAACTAATCCCCTCACCATACAAACACTACAACACCAGGTAGAACAAAACTAATCCCCTCACCATACAAACACTACAACACCCAGTAGAACAGAACTAATCCCCTCACCACACAAACACTACAACACTAGGTAGAACAGAACTAATCCCCTCACCACACAAACACTACAACACCCAGTAGAACAGAACTAATCCCCTCACCACACATACACTACAACACTAGGTAGAACAGAACTAATCCCCTCACCACACATACACTACAACACTAGGTAGAACAGAACTAATCCCCTCACCACACAAACACTACAACACCCAGTAGAACAGAACTAATCCCCTCACCACACAAACACTACAACACCAGGTAGAACAGAACTAATCCCCTCACCACACATACACTACAACACCCAGTAGAACATAACTAATCCCCTCACCACACATACACTACAACACCAGGTAGAACAGAACTAATCCTCTCACCACACATACACTACAACACCCAGTAGAACAGAACTAATCCCCTCACCACACCAACACTATAACACTAGGTAGAACAGAACTAATCCCCTCACCACACATACACTACAACACCCAGTAGAACAGAACTAATCCCCTCACCACACATACACTACAACACCCAGTAGAACAGAACTAATCCCCTCACCACACAAACACTACAACACCAGGTAGAACAGAACTAATCCCCTCACCACACATACACTACAACACCCAGTAGAACAGAACTAATCCCCTCACCACACAAACACTATAACACTAGGTAGAACAGAACTAATCCCCTCACCACACATACACTACAACACCCAGTAGAACAGAACTAATCCCCTCACCACACATACACTACAACACTAGGTAGAACAGAACTAATCCCCTCACCACACAAACAATACAACACCCAGTAGAACAGAACTAATCCCCTCACCACACAAACACTACAACACCAGGTAGAACAGAACTAATCCCCTCACCACACATACACTACAACACCAGGTAGAACAAAACTAATCCCCTCACCATACAAACACTACAACACCCAGTAGAACAGAACTAATCCCCTCACCACACAAACACTATAACACTAGGTAGAACAGAACTAATCCCCTCACCACACAAACACTACAACACCCAGTAGAACAGAACTAATCCCCTCACCACACAAACACTACAACACTAGGTAGAACAGAACTAATCCCCTCACCACACAAACACTACAACTCCCAGTAGAACAGAACTAATCCCCTCACCACACAAACACTACAACTCCCAGTAGAACAGAACTAATCCCCTCACCACACAAACACTATAACACCAGGTAGAACAGAACTAATCCCCTCACCACACAAACACTACAACACTAGGTAGAACAGAACTAATCCCCTCACCACACAAACACTACAACACCCAGTAGAACAGAACTAATCCCCTCACCACACAAACACTACAACACCAGGTAGAACAGAACTAATCCCCTCACCACACAAACACTACAACACCTGGTAGAACAGAACTAATCCCCTCACCACACAAACACTACAACACCAGGTAGAACAGAACTAATCCCCTCACCACACAAACACTACAACACTAAGTAGAACAGAACTAATCCCCTCACCACACAAAAACTACAACACCAGGTAGAACCAAACTAATCCCCTCACCACACAAACACTACAACACCAGGTAGAACAAAACTAATCCCCTCACCACACAAACACTACAACATCCAGTAGAACAAAACTAATCCCCTCACCACACAAACACTACAACATCCAGTAGAACAAAACTAATCCCCTCACCACACAAACACTACAACACAAAGTAGAACAGAACTAATCCCCTCACCACACAAACACTATAACACTAGGTAGAACAGAACTAATCCCCTCACCACACAAACACTACAACACTAGGTAGAACAGAACTAATCCCCTCACCACACAAACACTACAACACCAGGTAGAACAGAACTAATCCCCTCACCATACAAACACTACAACACCAGGTAGAACAGAACTAATCCCCTCACCATACAAACACTACAACACCCAGTAGAACAGAACTAATCCCCTCACCATACAAACACTACAACACCAGGTAGAACAGAACTAATCCCCTCACCACACATACACTACAACATCCAGTAGAACAGAACTAATCCCCTCACCATACAAACACTACAACATCCAGTAGAACAGAACTAATCCCCTCACCACACAAACACTACAACATCCAGTAGAACAGAACTAATCCCCTCACCACACATACACTACAACACTAGGTAGAACAGAACTAATCCCCTCACCACACAAACACTACAACATCCAGTAGAACAGAACTAATCCCCTCACCATACAAACACTACAACACTAGGTAGAACAGAACTAATCCCCTCACCACACAAACACTACAACACCCAGTAGAACAGAACTAATCCCCTCACCACACAAACACTACAACATCCAGTAGAACAGAACTAATCCCCTCACCATACAAACACTACAACATCCAGTAGAACAGAACTAATCCCCTCACCACACAAACACTACAACATCCAGTAGAACAGAACTAATCCCCTCACCACACAAACACTACAACACCAGGTAGAACAAAACTAATCACCTCACCACACAAACACTACAACATCCAGTAGAACAGAACTAATCCCCTCACCATACAAACACTACAACATCCAGTAGAACAGAACTAATCCCCTCACCACACAAACACTACAACACCAGGTAGAACAAAACTAATCCCCTCACCACACAAACACTACAACACTAGGTAGAACAGAACTAATCCCCTCACCACACAAACACTACAACACCCAGTAGAACAGAACTAATCCCCTCACCACACATACACTACAACATCCAGTAGAACAGAACTAATCCCCTCACCACACAAACACTACAACATCCAGTAGAACAGAACTAATCCCCTCACCATACAAACACTACAACATCCAGTAGAACAGAACTAATCCCCTCACCACACAAACACTACAACACCAGGTAGAACAGAACCAATCCCCTCACCACACAAACCGTGCCCCACAAACTAGCACCAGTGATGTCAAGCCTATTTTCCACACCAGGCAGCCATCACGCATGGATGAGCATGATTTCAAGTTTAGAACAAGGAAAAACCTCTTGAGAGATCCGGTTGTAAGCCTCGTTGAACTTTCCACCACTGATCACAAGCACACCTGCTAACTCCAGCATTGGTTTTCTATTTACTTCAGGACATAAATATTCAGGGTTGAGTGGGTTGTCGACAGCACAGTATAGGCTTTATAGTTAACACTGACATATGCAAACCTGGGCTGTTGGCCCCTAGATTGTAACCATTAAAATGAATGGAAAGATCTAGGCTGCGGCAGGACATGGCAACATCACATGATAACAGAAAGGTATGTTGAGATCCTGCATGTAAACAACAAGTGGGAGGCAGAGGTGTTTCCAAGGCACCAGGGCCAGGTTTTATACTGGCCAAGACCTACTAACACATCCTAGCCGTGCGTCCTGGGCAACAGGTCCCTCCGGGGTCCTGGTTCACACAGTAGGATCATTGATTCTTACACAGTCGGAGAGCATCTGCCTACACGGCGAGGAACCACCAGTCTGCACACCAATAAGATAGACATGGGACAACTGATATTCACGCAAACCTCAGTCCGGTATGACATCACACTGATGTTGGATAACAGGATGTCTTCATCCGACATACAAGACTTCATGCTGGAATTCACAGCCAGTGAACGCAAGCAAGCAAACAACAAGCACAACCACATGCCTGACAAGGATCTCAGGCCAGGTGAACAGAAATCACAGTGGCAGCATGAATAAAAACAATGTAATAATGGCTTTGAAAAGTAATAATAAATATATTATAACATGCCACACGTCAGAAGTTTCAGTTAAAGTTATAACAACCTTTTAAAAGACAAATACACACTTAACTAATACAAACATCTATTATACATTAACACAAACAATGTATGAGCAATAAAACTTCACCGGATTTTAATAAATGGGGAACGGTGAAGGACGAGTGCTCGGCCTCCGCATACAATAATAATGCCCACATATATAATGTGCAAGTTTCACTGTAATGTTGTCACACCGGGAACCGTAGGCTAAACTTGACAGTGTACAACTAAAATTGACTGTGTAGAACTAAACTTGACTGTGTAGAACTAAACTTGACTGTGTAGATAGAACTAAACTAGAACTAAACTTGAGTGTGTAGAACTAAACATGACAGCGTAGAACTAAACTTGACTGTGCAGAACTAAACTTGACTGTGCAGAACTAAGCTTGACTGTGCAGAACTAAGCTTGACTGTGCAGAACTAAACTTGACAGCGTAGAACTAAACTTGACTGTGTAGAACTAAACTTGACTGTGCAGAACTAAACTTGATTGTGTAGAACTAAACTTGACTGTGCAGAACTAAACATGACTGTGCAGAACTAACCTTGACAGCGTAGAACTAAACTTGACTGTGTAGAACTAAACTTGACTGTGTAGAACTAAACTTGACTGTGTAGAACTAAACTTGACTGTGCAGAACTAAACTTGACTGTGTAGAACTAAACTTGACTGTGTAGAACTAAACTTGACTGTGCAGAACTAAACTTGACTGCGTAGAACTAAACTTGACTGCGTAGAACTAAACTTGACTGTGTAGAACTAAACTTGACTGTGTAGAACTAAACTTGACTGTGTAGAACTAAACTTGACTGTGTAGAACTAAACTTGACTGTGTAGAACTAAACTTGATGGTGTAGAACTAAACTTGACTGTGTAGAACTAAACATGACTGTGTAGAACTAAACTTGATAGTGCATATAGAACTAAACTTGACAGTGTAGAACTAAACTTGATGGTGCAGATAGAACTAAACTTGATGATGCAGATAGAACTAAACTTGAAAGTCAAGTATAAAACTAAACTTGACAGTGTAGAATTAAACTTGACATGGAGATAAAACTAATTTGTAATTTTTAATTCTCATTGTCTGAAGTTTGTGTTTAGTTGTCTTGCCTTTCATTGTCTGATGTTTTTGTTCAGCTGTCTTGTCTCTCATTGTCTGATGTTTGTGTTCAGTTGTGTTTCACTCATTGTCTGATGTTTGTGTTTAGTTGTCTTGCCTCTCATTGTCTGATGTTTTTTGTTCCGCTGTGTTGTCTCTCACTGTCTGATGTTTGTGTTCAGTTGTCTTGTCTCTCATTGTCTGATGTTTGTATTAATTGCTTTGTCTCTCATTGTCTGATGTTTGTGTTCAGTTGTGTTTCACTCATTGTCTGATGTTTGTGTTTAGTTGTCTTGCCTCTCATTGTCTGATGTTTTTGTTCCGCTGTGTTGTCTCTCACTGTCTGATGTTTGTGTTCAGTTGTCTTGTCTCTCATTGCCTGATGTTTGTATTAATTGCTTTGTCTCTCATTGTCTGATGTTTGTGTTCAGTTGTGTTTCACTCATTGTCTGATGTTTGTGTTTAGTTGTCTTGCCTCTCATTGTCTGATGTTTTTGTTCCGCTGTGTTGTCTCTCACTGTCTGATGTTTGTGTTCAGTTGTCTTGTCTGTCATTGCCTGATGTTTGTGATCAATTTTCTTGTCTCTCATTGTCTGATGTTTTTGTTCCGCTGTGTTGTCTCTCACTGTCTGATGTTTGTGTTCAGTTGTCTTGTCTCTCATTGTCTGATGTTTGTGTTCCGCTGTGTTGTCTCTCATTGTCTGATGTTTGTGTTCCGCTGTGTTGTCTCTCATTGTCTGATGTTTGTGATCTATTGTCTTATCTCTCACTGTCTGATGTTTGTGTTCAGTTGTCTTGTCTGTCATTGTCTGATGTTTTTGTTCCGCTGTGTTGTCTCTCACTGTCTGATGTTTGTGTTTAGTTGTGTTTCACTCATTGTCTGATGTTTATGTTCCGCTGTGTTGTCTCTCACTGTCTGATGTTTGTGTTTAGTTGTGTTTCACTCATTGTCTGATGTTTATGTTCCGCTGTGTTGTCTCTCACTGTCTGATGTTTGTGTTTAGTTGTGTTTCACTCATTGTCTGATGTTTATGTTCCGCTGTGTTGTTTCTCACTGTCTGATGTTTGTGTTCAGTTGTCTTGTCTCTCATTGCCTGATGTTTGTGATCTATTGTCTTATCTCTCACTGTCTGATGTTTGTGTTCAGTTGTCTTGTCTGTCATTGTCTGATGTTTTTGTTCCGCTGTGTTGTCTCTCACTGTCTGATGTTTGTGTTTAGTTGTGTTTCACTCATTGTCTGATGTTTATGTTCCGCTGTGTTGTCTCTCACTGTCTGATGTTTGTGTTTAGTTGTGTTTCACTCATTGTCTGATGTTTATGTTCCGCTGTGTTGTCTCTCACTGTCTGATGTTTGTGTTCAGTTGTCTTGTCTCTCATTGCCTGATGTTTGTGATCTATTGTCTTATCTCTCACTGTCTGATGTTTGTGTTCAGTTGTCTTGTCTCTCATTGCCTGATGTTTGTGATCTATTGTCGTATCTCTCACTGTCTGATGTTTGTGTTTAGTTGTGTTTCACTCATTGTCTGATGTTTATGTTCCGCTGTGTTGTCTCTCACTGTCTGATGTTTGTGTTTAGTTGTGTTTCACTCATTGTCTGATGTTTATGTTCCGCTGTGTTGTCTCTCACTGTCTGATGTTTGTGTTTAGTTGTGTTTCACTCATTGTCTGATGTTTATGTTCCGCTGTGTTGTCTCTCACTGTCTGATGTTTGTGTTCAGTTGTCTTGTCTCTCATTGCCTGATGTTTGTGATCTATTGTCTTATCTCTCACTGCCTGATGTTTGTGATCTATTGTCTTATCTCTCACTGCCTGATGTTTGTGATCTATTGTCTTATCTCTCACTGTCTGATGTTTGTGATCTATTGTCTTATCTCTCACTTCTGATGTTTGTGATCAATTGTCTTATCTCTCACTGTCTGATGTTTGTGGTCTATTGTCTTATCTCTCACTGTCTGATGTTTGTGATCTATTGTCTTATCTCTCACTTCTGATGTTTGTGATCTATTGTCTTATCTCTCACTGTCTGATGTTTGTGATCTATTGTCTTATCTCTCACTGTCTGATGTTTGTGGTCTATTGTCTTATCTCTCACTGTCTGATGTTTGTGATCTATTGTCTTATCTCTCACTGTCTGATGTTTGTGATCTATTGTCTTATCTCTCATTGTCTGATGTTTATGTTCCGCTGTGTTGTCTCTCACTGTCTGATGTTTGTGTTCAGTTGTCTTGTCTCTCATTGCCTGATGTTTGTGATCTATTGTCTTATCTCTCACTGTCTGATGTTTGTGATCTATTGTCTTATCTCTCACTGTCTGATGTTTGTGATCTATTGTCTTATCTCTCACTGTCTGATGTTTGTGATCTATTGTCTTATCTCTCACTGTCTGATGTTTGTGATCTATTGTCTTATCTCTCATTGTCTGATGTTTATGTTCCGCTGTGTTGTCTCTCACTGTCTGATGTTTGTGTTCAGTTGTCTTGTCTCTCATTGCCTGATGTTTGTGATCTATTGTCTTATCTCTCACTGCCTGATGTTTGTGATCTATTGTCTTATCTCTCACTGCCTGATGTTTGTGATCTATTGTCTTATCTCTCACTGTCTGATGTTTGTGATCTATTGTCTTATCTCTCACTTCTGATGTTTGTGATCAATTGTCTTATCTCTCACTGTCTGATGTTTGTGGTCTATTGTCTTATCTCTCACTGTCTGATGTTTGTGATCTATTGTCTTATCTCTCACTTCTGATGTTTGTGATCTATTGTCTTATCTCTCACTGTCTGATGTTTGTGATCTATTGTCTTATCTCTCACTGTCTGATGTTTGTGGTCTATTGTCTTATCTCTCACTGTCTGATGTTTGTGATCTATTGTCTTATCTCTCACTGTCTGATGTTTGTGATCTATTGTCTTATCTCTCACTTCTGATGTTTGTGATCTATTGTCTTATCTCTCACTGTCTGATGTTTGTGATCTATTGTCTTATCTCTCACTTCTGATGTTTGTGATCAATTGTCTTATCTCTCACTGTCTGATGTTTGTGTTCAGTTGTCTTGTCTCTCATTGTCTGATGTTTGTGATCTATTGTCTTATCTCTCACTGTCTGATGTTTGTGATCTATTGTCTTATCTCTCACTGTCTGATGTTTGTGATCTATTGTCTTATCTCTCACTGTCTGATGTTTGTGATCTATTGTCTTATCTCTCACTTCTGATGTTTGTGATCAATTGTCTTATCTCTCACTGTCTGATGTTTGTGGTCAGTTGTCTTGTCTGTCATTGTCTGATGTTTGTGGTCTATTGTCTTATCTCTCACTGTCTGATGTTTGTGGTCAGTTGTCTTATCTGTCATTGTCTGATGTTTGTGATCTATTGTCTTATCTCTCACTGTCTGATGTTTGTGATCTATTGTCTTATCTCTCACTGTCTGATGTTTGTGATCTATTGTCTTATCTCTCACTTCTGATGTTTGTGATCTATTGTCTTATCTCTCACTTCTGATGTTTGTGATCTATTGTCTTATCTCTCACTGTCTGATGTTTGTGGTCAGTTGTCTTGTCTGTCATTGTCTGATGTTTGTGGTCTATTGTCTTATCTCTCATTGTCTGATGTTTGTGGTCAGTTGTCTTATCTCTCATTGTCTGATGTTTGTGGTCTATTGTCTTATCTCTCATTGTCTGATGTTTGTGGTCAGTTGTCTTATCTCTCATTGTCTGATGTTTGTGGTCTATTGTCTTATCTCTCATTGTCTGATGTTTGTGGTCTATTGTCTTGTCTCTCATTGTCTGATGTTTGTGGTCTATTGTCTTATCTCTCATTGTCTGATGTTTGTGGTCTATTGTCTTATCTCTCATTGTCTGATGTTTGTGGTCTATTGTCTTGTCTCTCATTGTCTGATGTTTGTGGTCTATTGTCTTATCTCTCATTGTCTGATGTTTGTGGTCTATTGTCTTGTCTCTCATTGTCTGATGTTTGTGGTCTATTGTCTTATCTCTCATTGTCTGATGTTTGTGGTCTATTGTCTTATCTCTCATTGTCTGATGTTTGTGGTCAGTTGTCTTATCTCTCATTGTCTGATGTTTGTGGTCAGTTGTTTTATCTCTCATTGTCTGATGTTTGTGGTCAGTTGTCTTATCTCTCATTGTCTGATGTTTGTGGTCTATTGTCTTATCTCTCATTGTCTGATGTTTGTGGCCAGGTGTTCTTTACTTTTCTAACAATTTTGCCAGGGTGGCAGCCTGACAGCCTACCCTTTGTGATTTCCGACTGGCATGGAACTTTTAACGTGCCCACGGGAGCTCAAGTTTATCGCTCGTACCCTAGATGGTTAGGTTTGTGTCTTTTATCCAGGAGATCAAGGTATGATGTGTATGGTTAGATAGCTACCATTCTTAGCAAAATGTTCAGCCTTATGCTGAGATGAACCTGGTACTTTCTAGACTGACACCATCGACTATTAGCTCCGGCCAAAGCTGATTACTGCATTTACTTAGTATATATTATTTTTTTAAAAATTATTATTAGTGGGTTCAACCGTGCCGCGACCAGAAATTATATACCGCGCCACCCTGGAATGTTCCATTGTCCCCAAAAAATGACTGCTGTAAAGACAATTCATGCTTTCGACATCATTCATTCATTCAAATATCACATGACAATAACAGACGCCATCTTAGGTTCTGCAGAAAAGGTTAGTCTAATATTCCATGCACAGCGATTAATTGAAATTATCTTGGCTTTTAAATAAATGTAATTATTTGGTATGCAGTAAGTAATTTTATTTTCTAGAGCTGTATTTGAAAATCTTTGAATATTTTGAGATGGATTTTCAAATTCTGTACCCATTTGTATATATATCTGGAGAGTTTCATAGCCAATCGTCGTCAATTTGTGGTATAAAAAAAATATTTCTGCAGAGTGTTTCAACTTTGTGAATGGAAAGCCAAGATGATTGGACTTAGCTCAAAACGTGCAACTTTAACTACTAAAGTTAAAGAGAATACTAGTTTAAAGATTATTAACAATTTATTTGAATACTTTTACTATTTTGTTTTTAATCATTTTACATGATGGAACATATTTTTAAAGTCGGTTTTCATATCCTTCTATGACCCGTTTGAGACAATCTTGCACGGACAGGAAGCGGAGATAATGGACACGCTGAAGAGTTCCAAAATTATGGGAATCATGCCAATATTTTAGCTGGCGACACCTTCACAAAAATGTGAATATGTCTGCTTAGAATTGACATACAGGCGTCATTGAAGTACCATTAGATTTGGTTTTTCAAGGCCTATCTATCTGTGGTGGTCTCATTATTAAATACTCAATTTTTTAAAAAATCATGATCGAACCTACTATAATTATACTGTAGTAAAATTATAAATATTAATATCAAAACAATGTTTTCCCGTAGTGAATTTGAATAACGAAGACACAAACCATAGATTGATCATTGTATGATTTATTGCCTGGCATATTTCGCTGCATCTCGTCAGGTATTTCTTCTACCTGACGAGATGCAGGGAAATATGCCAGGCAATAAATTGTACAATCTATGGTTTGTGTCTAAGTCTTAGTTATTCAAATATTAATAATATAATTATTAAATTATTAATTATTGGCTTTGGTCACACTCGTTTTTTATCAGTTGTTGTAGCGAGTTCCATCGTGCCGCGGCCGGAAATGAAAACAGAAATCATATACGGAATCATAACGCCATGATTCACCGGGTCTCCCAGTTCGCTCTAGTTCAGACCATGCATTCTTTCGACGTCATTCATTCATTAAAATCTCACATGACAAGAACACACGTCATCCAGGGTTTTCCAGGAAAGGTATGCCTAATATTCCGTGCACAGCGATTGGTTGAAATCATCATGACCTTTTATATAAATAAGAATATATTTCATACTTACCGTAATTAATTATTTTTTGGCACTTAAATTAGAACTTCCTCAATTATATATGCATTTTTGAATTCTACATAATATTTTAAATATATCTGGAAAGTTTCATCGCTGTAATCGCTGAGCATGTGTATGAAAACAACATTTTCTGCGAAGATGTGTTTTCATATTGATCGGATGGGCATGTGCACTTTGTAACACTATTCTGGTGCTTAAATTAGAACTTCCGCAATTATATATGTAGTTTTGAATTCTGCATACAATTTTAGATTTATCTGGAAAGTTTCATCGCTGTAATCGCTGAGTATGTGTATGAAAACAACATTTTCGGCGAAGCGTGTCTTTGTGAATGGAGAAACGCGTGGCTTGTGCTATGACGACTGCGCATGCGCGAATCGATCGAAGTGGCATGTAACGCTTTCACTTTTCAACACACAAAACGTGCGATTTGACCTACTAAAGTTAAAGAGAACACAAGTTTAAAGATCATTAATAATTTATTTGTATACTTGTACTATCTTTTAATCATTTAACATGACGGAACATATTTTTGAAGTCAGTTTTCATAATCCGTCTATGACCCGTGTTGGTTGAGACCAACCTCGCGCGCGGAGAAAAATGAAAACGGCAAGCTGAACCGTAAATAATTGTTTTTTTTGGCGCTTTCAATAGAAAACCATCAATTGTAGATGGTTTTTCGAATTCTGCATCAGATTTTTCAGAAATTTGGAAAGTTTAATCGCTAACTTGCTTTAACTGTGGTTGAAAAACAGGCAAAAATGTGTTACGATCATGAAACCCAAAACGGCGGCTTGTCTATATAAAAATCTTTGTGGAAAATTCATTGTGTTCTCGCTAGCGGAGTCATAAGCAGTTCGCCTGTCACGCGAGAGGCGCGGGAGACCGGGGTTCTCTTCCCGGCTCTGCATATTTTTTAATTTTTTTTATTTTTCACAAAATTATTAGGTGATATAATAGAAACTATTAAACATTGTGAACTAAAATATTATATAGAACTAAGAAACTGGAAGTTTGTGAATAAAGTGTGCTCTATGGATCTTTGCAAGCTGCCGACTGCCGGGAGCGTATCCCACAGAGGCAACGGATTGATCACGTATCGGAATCGATGAATCCAATAGATGTCTTTGTTTAATGTGAATTTTAATTTCATATAAAATATTGCCCCCGAATCAGCATAGTTTCATTGCTAAACTAGCTCGAATTGTGGTTGAAAACAGATTTTCTGGGAAGATGTGACTTTGTGAATGGGTCATGACGGCCGCCGCATATCGATTGCGCTACACTTTTCAAACACACAAAACGTGCGATTCGACCTAACGTTAAATAGAACACAAGTTTAAAGATTATTACTAATTTATTTGTATATCTGTACTATTTTGTAATCATTTAACATGACGGAACATATTTTTGAAGTCAGTTTTCATATGACCGTTTGAGACAATCTCGCACACATAGACGCGCAGACACCAGCGGGTCTCGCTGGTGAAGGAAAAGGGACACATTAGAGAGCTCCACTTACGGGGGAATCAGAATAGGATGAAAAATCGCAACTCGTCTCACCTTCACAAAGATGTGAATATCTTCACTTAGAAGTGACATACAGGCATCATTGAGGTACCATTAGATTTTGAATTTCAAGGCCTATCTTCTGTGGCCGTCTCATTAGTAAATTCTCAAATGTAACAGTGTCATAGGACTCGCTAGTTGTTTTAATTTTTTCCGCGTTTCCATCCTGTTTCAAACAGTGTTTGAACTGTTTCCTGTTTCACTTCCAGTCCAGGATATCAGCGGTCAACATCAGCATCTTTCAGCTGTATGTTGATTCCTAGACAGCAGTGACCAACAGATCTACCTGTGAAGGTGTGAAATGTGAGGTAAATGAGTAGAGAGAAGTCAGTAAACTCACCACCGATATCCAGGACGAAGTGAACTACTCCACAAACACAACAGCCTCCGTCTGCTACAGGTCGCCGCTATAGATAGACCATCTTGTGTGTTGTCTGTGTATCACGTGATCACACGGATATTTACGGCGGCGGGTGGCAGTAGGCACGTTCACGACATTTACATTTACACACACGGGTCGCCAGGGGACCTACAGGATAATAGAATAGATAATAGATATTGCGTATAATAGGACTATAAGAGTCACAATGGGCAATCGAGAGAAATGTCTGGTTATCCAACGACCTATCCATTTTATTTTTACTGCAGAAATTACCGCAATACTGAAATCTAATGAAAGGTATATGACCATATAATAATATATATATGATAATCGGATTATTAATCCTCCCCTACACCTGACAATAGTAACTAATTCACTGTCATGAGTCTCCCTCCCACCCTCTATTTATTTAATGGGAAGGGAGTCTCCGTGGCCGAGTGGTTTGAGCGCCGGCCTCACACTGCGATGGGCGTGGGTTCGCTTCATGATTCCGTCATTCGATTCACGAGTAGTTTTTTCGGTGTCAACCTGGGAGGTCGTCGCTGGAGTTACGGAGTTCGTGTCCCGTGTGATGCTTTCGGCAGGCCGCTCTGTGGAAAGAGAACGAGCCATATACCCGGTGCAATGAAGTGGATCCTTTCGTATTTACACCTTTAGTCATAGCTTTACACAAATACAAGGATCTGCTGTAGACCGGATTTACAACAATACAAAAATCTGTAATAGACCGGATTTAAAACAATACAAAGATCTGTAATAGACCGGATTTACAACAATACAAAAAGATTCTCCAGGAACTAGACTACGGCTCTATTTCTCATAAGGATGAGACTAGGTAGAAGTAGATTACAGTCTAATTCACCCTAATAAGACTAATCACCTGGAGAAGATAATGAGAGTCAGGTCAGTTGCCATAGCCTTCAAGGGAATAAGATCCTCTATCTGAAGTAATAGGCTAAGTGCGTTCGACCTCCCCACATTAACTCTCACGTCTTAAATAAACAGTGACATATTTCACCACAATAACATTACGTTGTAACAATCTTCACAAGACCGTAAGAACACTCTTTGTTCTAACTACAGCTTTTAATATAGATGTAACCATCGGTTATGTGCATTCTAAAATCTCTGCCTTCCTAAATCAAAAAACATGATAACAAAATAAACCATCCTCTGTGTAGCACACCCTTTGCTCCCACAGATCCCACAACAAAACACAGACCCCACAACCAACTTCCCACCATAATATCAACACCAATATCTGAAATGGTTTTGCCTCAAGAATAACCATCTTTCGTAAATACAGCAATCTATGTCATCACATAAACCATATTACATGTATTAACCCATCTCTAACTACGGAAAACAGTCAATTCCTTGGTGGATGGTTGTGGCTTGGATCGCTCTCCTAATTAAAACCTTTGGAGTTAGAAAATCCGTACTCAAGAACGAGGTACTGTCAACCCAACACAGAGCTTGTTACTCCACTGAACCTAAGCTCCACCATACGAACACCATAGGACGATACTAAACAGTCTCTTCTATAACTTTCCATCGATGAGGGGGGGGGGGATAATATCATTCTTGATGGACCTTACAAATTGATATATCACTGTCGTATAGTTCTCTCTCTGACTGAATATATATCTGAAATGAGGATGCTGGAACACTATGGGATAATCCAATTGCGGGTGGAACATAGCCGCTAGATGTAGGCTCTGTCTAAGATTTTTATCCCGCTATGCGATGATGATGATACACGATGATGATGTCGGCATCTTCCTTTGGCCCCTCTTCTCTTGTAGAGGTCTTGAGATTAACGAAAATCTGCATTTGAAATGGTAATTCTACCAATGACGGCTTAGCTCTCATGATATTAGCTCATAGAGCCAGGACTCGGTAAAGGTCGTTCTGTAATGGTTGGCTCTAGGTATTCGAGCGGCACATCCAATCACATGTGAGGCCGTACTCTTCGTTTGTCGGCAAAGGTATGATTCAAACATGTACTTGTACGACGTGGATATAATTTAGGCGGGCCGTCTCTGTTCTAGCCACACATAGAAGCTGTATCTTGCCCACTTACAGGGATTTGAGTGTTACCAGTCCGGAGCTTTGCAGACGAAATGAGTGATTTAATGATATCAACTCTTCTGTACTAGCTTTTGTCTTAAGCTGCACAGCACCCGTAATCTCTTCCAGAGGTAATTAGTTGTAACAAGGACAACTACTGCCGTTATCACGTTCCGTTGTGTAGTTTGCCTGACCACGCTGTACTTCAGGACATGCAGGGGGATAACCGAGAAACGACTTCCCAACTATCGTTGGAAATTCTAAGATGAGTTACTTCCCTTGGTTACCGTCGGGCTTTACTTCTCCAGGCACTTTCCAAAATTGTAGGCCTGGTTTTACCATAATATTGTAAGCCAATGTTTCGCTTCTCTCGGTTTTTTTTTTTTTTTTAAATTTTGGCCTTGTTATCTTCTCGCAAAACTGTGCTTTTCTTCAGGGCCTTTAAGATGAAAAAAATGAACAAACGATATACATTTTACAGCAGATCAATTGTCCATGTAACTTACACACAGAGAGAATAATTAAAAAATACAGGGAAGGGGAAGGGGTGGCCTTCCCACCTATTTATCTCTCTGTGAATTAAGCTGTCCTTAACACCGATTGGCGAGGGGGGGGGGGCGGTGTTGTTATTGTCTGTAACCTAGCCGTATGCTGGCCTGGGGTTTCCGTGACTATTCCATCTACTGACGTTACAACACGCCACGATCAGACACCACGACCACCACAAGACAAAAAAAAAAAAAAACACCACGAAACACACACTCTCCCATTGCATTGGGAACCCCGTACACTATGAGAGAACACATATAATCTTGCTCCAGAATAATCACCCACAGAATATGGATCTACCCTCTACCCATTTCCCTTTTGTAGCAAAGGGGGGGGGGGGTTCAAATATCTTCTTCTTTCCGCATCAAACACTGCCCGATTTAACTGCACATAAATCATGGTCCCTTAGGCAGTCACACGAATTAGCCTTGCGGACAATGCTAGGCAGATGCAGCACATTTCCTAGAGATACCGAGTGTCCACTTCTCGTTCCCTATGAGATTATACTCATGGAAAAAAGATCACACCAATTTCCCTGTCTATTCTTTAAACAGGTTCCAGCATTATTCCCACACGATATGTAGGTTTACATGTATGAATTATAAGAATGCACCCTTGAGTACACAAGTGTTCACTAAATGCCTAGTAAAGATAAGTTCTCTATTTAGAGATTCTTGGTTCAAATATTAAGTGAGAGTGAACAGATATTTCTGCATTCCAAATGCAATTGACAGTGGGGCAGGTTTCCCCCAAAGATATTAGCATCATAGCCGGATAACAATGTAAGCATAGAAACCAGTAGGAGTGGCATAGACATTAATTCTGCAGAAACGACAGTCAGGCTATCTTTTCCAGAAGTAATTTTGTTGTTATCATCGTCAACAAAATGTACATCAAATACATATATTCTATTTATCATAAAATACAGGTATTACATTCAAAAAGACCTTATTAGCTTACCATAGCACCAGAAGGCACAGTTAGGTAACAATCAATCCCTTAACGAACTATATCTTGACTAGGTCGATGCTCAGACTCAAGTGATTTTTCTTCGCCCAGCCCCGGGTTTATTAGCCTGCTAACATATCTATTTTGAGCTAACGGCGATAGATTTCTCTTTGTTCGAGGCGTCTCCTTTTAAGGTAATGTTAAACAAAACGTCGTGAAACGGCGTTTCTTAGAAATGCCCTCTGCAACGTTGTATGCAAATGTCTGCAAACTGTTCGAGAATGTCAGCCGTGTTACATATCTCCCACGTAAGCTTGACGTACGTCGTACTCAAGTATTCAGTCTCAACAGCTTTCAGACTCTCTTGTGACGATCCATCCTGTCTCTCCAATGCTCGACCGCCTCCAATAAAATCAGTCCAAAAACGCTCACCCTTGACCTAAACAGTCTCATTTCTGATCTCATATAAGCCTGATATGTCTCCACTTCCTAGCTATATGCTTCCGTTGCCATAATATACTAATTTTCTTGAGTCGCTTCATTCGAAGTATGAATGGAAATTTGCGATCTCAAAAGGGACGTATCGGATCTGCAGTCACCCCACGTCTGAAGACGTGTGAAAAGTAACAGGAACTGGTTCAAGTTGCCTCACCTGTCTCCGCAAAGAATGGAAATTTCATCTCTAACCTCCTACTGGTCGGATGAATTTCATATGAGAGTAATTGCTGTCTTCCATTTCCCCAGTCATTACGCCATACGGAACTTTATAAATGTTGACGAGCACAGAAGTAGGTCCGTTTCATATCGAACTCTCACTCCTTAATTAATTCAGTGCTGGCCTGTATGTTCCTTTTTACAATTCACCAAGAATCTTAAATCTGCATATGCTGATCTAAGTTACTATAAAACACCTGTTTATATCCCAATTAGGTTCTGGTTCCGTGCATAAGGACTAGTTCCGCGGTCTATCTTGTAGATATCGTATTTCCATTGACTAGTGGAATCAGCCTTTCTTTTTCTCACCTCCAACTCTTTCTTTTGCCGTTTGTTGAATTCGAGAGATAAATCTACTCCGCAGGTTGTAGTTTATACTCACGTCATATCGACTTATTTCAACTCAGCATATATGAATCGTCAGTCTAGTTTGGAAATTAAGCTGTTAGCTCTCTGCTCTTCCGTTGGTTATCAACAGTTTCTGGGATTTCTCGGTAAGTTTTCGTGTTTTCCCACAGGCCTTTCAAATAGCCGGCTTTACGTGATCCTCCTGTTATTTTTCCCGATTTGCATTCACTTTATCTGTACCGGAAACGTTGCAGAATCGTTATCAATCTGCCCTCAGCCCAATAATACATGGAACGTATGAATCGTTTGAAACAAAAATAGTCCAACTTTTCCTCAGCTTTCCTTCCGACCAAGATTCATTAATAGTTAGGATCCCAATATTGGTTCCAACTATAATATTTCCAAGCAATGGGTACATGGTGCGACATATTTAGAATGTCTTGGTTTGTCCCACGTCAGAAATAATTTTTATAGAAATCTCTGCGTAGTTACATTGATTTCTTTAGTCTACTCAATTGTAGACAGAAGGGTTAGGAAATCTGCTGCGTAATTGCAGTGATCTCTTAGTCCACTCAGTTGTAGACGAAATGGTCTATCTAGAATCTTAAATTAGATGCCAGAATAGACAAGAAGAGACGGGAATGTGCACTTTCCTCGCTTCTCCATTAATCTGCCATGTTTCAAAAATTACTTTCTCACACCATCCATTTCGCGATATGTAGGTGTAAGTATAATCCAGCAGAACCCTTATTATTAATAGAAGGAATGTCGAGCTACGCGCTCGGATCCTTATTAACTGTCATTGTTTCTTCACCATCATTTCGTCTAGACAAATAGATGAAGTAAATCCCGACAGTATTGAAACAGTATTCGGGAGCTTTCAGCCACCTCCATGTGTTTCCAATTTTTCCTCTCTTGAATGAGGATTAGATAGGAGTTAGACGTCGGAGTGGTTATGTCCTACTTACGTCTCATACTTGAGTGCTGTAGGCTCTATACACTTTCCTAATCACGTCCACTTTCCCATTTTTCAGGGTAAAAGTACTATGTACCTCAGCTCTTCAGTCGTCAGTCTCTTTATGTGAAGTATTATTCTACCTCTTCTGCTCATAGCATTGAGACTGTCATTTAAAGGCCCCTGAATTTCGATTGGCCCCTCTACAATAGTGTCTGAACTGCCCATCTGAGGTAACACAATTGAATAAAACATTACACCCATGCCTGTCCACGACACAGAGTGCCGTTCGGTCACGAATGACTGAACTTATAATTTCTCCGGGAGTTTCGAATAAGTGTCCTCTGGTTTTCCTCCAGGAATATCCATGTTTATGCACTTTTCTAGCTTCCGGTGTTTTTCCACATGTAGTATTATTCTGAAGAGGATAACTTAACGGTTGCCCGCCTGTGCGTAAGCTCTGTTTTATACACATGATGCTCTCTCTTCTCTAATACATTAGGAACGAACTGCGAGGGATAACAATTGGCCTTGCTCTAGTTAAGGGAAGTGATTATTACTTTTATATTTTCTTAGCTCCCACACTCCCCAATCTTTATAAAGTGTCCTCTTAAATAAATCTATGTTTATTTATTTTTAAAAAAAAAACATTTATATTATGGGCTATATACTTAGCTGTCTCATTCCTATGTTAAAAATGTTTTGTGTCTTCTTTCTGTTGCTATTAGTACTCTTGATAACACAAAATATAAGTCAACATAATCATGCACAATAACACAGTCATACTGACAAGCTAATTAATATACCCAAATGTTTCTATATTTTGACACATGATCATATGGGGATAAACTAAACATACTATCCAGGTTTCAAACATCATCATCAAACATCACTGGTGAACATCAGTTGCTAATTACATGGTAAACTACCCCTCTAATTAGTTTGTACTGTGTGCACAACTGTAATGAAAAACAAATTCTTTCCAGACTACATCCTCTTATTTTCTATATCAGTCGAGTAACTTAATAAGTTGAAAAGAAATTTTTATGAACTCAAACATATCGAAAATATCCAGGCGAGATCTCCAGTTGTGAGAAGGTATTATTATAGAATATAGGACTTTTGTGCCTAGGGGTATATGGTGCCTGGATCCAAGATTTAAGAAATGATGTTCTCGTTCTCTTCCTTTACAGTATTCTCCAGGAACTAGACTACGGCTCTATTTCTCACAAGGATGAGACTAGGTAGAAGTAGATCACAGTCTAATTCACCCTAATAAGACTAATCACCTGGAGAAGATATTGAGAGTCAGGTCAGTTGCCATAGCCTTCAAGGGAATAAGATCCTCTATCTGAAGTAATAGGCTAAGTGCGTTCGACCTCCCCACATTAACTTACACGTCTTAAATAAACAGTGACATATTTCACCACAATAACATTACTTTGTAACAATCTTCACAAGACCGTAAGAACACTCTTTGTTCTAACTACAGCTTTTAATATAGATGTAACCATCGGTTATGTGCATTCTAAAATCTCTGCCTTCCTAAATCAAAAAACATGATAACAAAATAAACCATCCTCTGTGTAGCACACCCTGTGCTCCCACAGATCCCACAACAAAACACAGACCCCACAACCAACTTCCCAGCATAATATCAACACCAATATCTGTAATGGTTTTGCCTCAAGAATAACCATCTTTCGTAAATACAGCAATCTATATCATCACATAAACCATATCCATCTCTAACTACGGAAACCAGTCAATTCCTTGGTGGATGGTTGTGGCTTGGATCGATCTCCTAATTAAAACCTTTGGAGTTAGAAAATCCTGTACTCAAGAACGAGGTACTGTCAACCCAACACAGAGCTTGATACTCCACAGAACCTAAGCTCCACCATACGAGCACCATAGGACGATACTAAACAGTCTCTTCTATAACTTTCCATCGAAGAGGGGGGGGGGGATAATATCATTCTTGATCGACCTTACAAATTGATATATCACTGTCGTATAGTTCTCTCTCTGACTGAATATATATATATCTGAAATGAGGATGCTGGAACACTGCGGGATAATCCAATTGCGGGTGGAACATAGCCGCTAGATGTAGGTTCTGTCTAAGATTTTTTTCCCGCTATGCGATGATCATGATACACGATAATGATGTCGGCATCTTCCTTTGGCCCCTCTTCTCTTGTAGAGGTCTTGAGATTAACGAAAATCTGCATTTGAAATGGTAATTCTACCAATGGCGGCTTAGCTCTCATGATATTAGCTCATGGGGCCAGGACTCGGTAAAGGTCGTTCTGTAATGGCTGGCTCTAGGTATTCGAGCGGCACATCCAATCACATGTGAGGTCGTACTCTTCGTTTGTCGGCAAAGGTATGATCCAAACATGTACTTGTACAACGTGGATATAATTTAGGAGGGCCGTCTCTGTTCTAGCCACACATAGAAGCTGTATCTTGCCCACTTACAGGGATTTGAGTGTTACCAGTCCGGAGCTTTGCAGACGAATTGAGTGATTTAATGATATCAACTCTTCTGTACTAGCTTTTGTCTTAAGCTGCACAGCACCCGTAATCTCTTCCAGAGGTAAATTAGTTGTAACAAGGACAACTACTGCCGTTATCACGTTCCGTTGTGTAGTTTGCCTGACCACCGCTGTACTTCAGGACATGCAGGGGGATAACCGAGAAACGACTTCCCAACTGTCGTTGGAAATTCTAAGATGAGTTACTTCCCTTGGTTACCGTCTGGCTTTACTTCTCCAGGCACTTTCCAAAATTGTAGGCCTGGTTTTACCATAATATTGTAAGCCAATGTTTCGCTTCTCTCAGGTGTTTTTGAAATTTTGGCCTTGTTATCTTCTCGCAAAACTATGCTTTTCTTCAGGGCCTTTAAGATGAAAAAAAAAATGAACAAACGATATACATTTTACAGCAGATCAATTGTCCATGTAACTTACACACACAGAGAATAATTAAAAAATACAGGGAAGGGGAAGGGGTGGCCTTCCCACCTATTTATCTCTGTGTGAATTAAGCTGTCCTTAACCCCGATTGGCGAGAGGGGGGGGGGTTGTTATTGTCTTAACCTAGCCGTATGCTGGCCTGGGGTTTCCGTGACTATTCCATCTACTGACGTTACAACACGCCACGATCAGACACCACGACCACCACAAGACAAAAAAACGCACCACGAAACACACACTCTCCCATTGCATTGGGAACCCCGTACACTATGAGAGAACACATATAATCTTGCTCCAGAATAATGAAGTACTCACCCACAGAATATGGATCTACCCTCTACCCATTTCCCTTTTGTAGCAAGGGCGGGGGGGGGGGGGGGAGGGTTCAAATATCTTCTTCTTTCCGCATCAAACACTGCCCGATTTAACTGCAGATAAATCATGGTCACTTAGGCAGTCACACGAATTAGCCTTGCGGACACTGCTAAGCAGGTGCGGCACATTTCCTTGAGACATCGAGTGTCCACTTCTCGTTCCCTATGAGATTATACTCATGAAAAAAACATCACACCAATTTCCCTGTCTTTTCTTTAAACAGGTTACAACATGATTCACACACGATATGTAGGTTTACATGTATGAATTATAAGAATGCACCCTTGAGTACACAAGTGTTCACTAAATGCCTAGTAAAGATAAGTTCTCTATTTAGAGATTCTTGGTTCAAATATTAAGTGAGAGTGAACAGATATTTCTGCATTCCAAATGCAATTGACAGTGGGGCAGGTTTTCCCCAAAGATATTAGCATCATAGCCGGATAACAATGTAAGCATAGAAACCAGTAGGAGTGGCATAGACATTAATTCTGCAGAAACGACAGTCAGGCTATCTTTTCCAGAAGTAATTTTGTCTTGTCGTTATCATTGTCAACAAAATGTACATCAAATACATATATTCTATTTATCATAAAATACAGGTATTACATTCAAAAAGACCTTATTAGCTTACCATAGCACCAGAAGGCACAGTTAGGTAACAATCAATCTCTTAACGAACTACATCTTGACTAGGTCGATGCTCAGACTCAAGTGATTTTTCTTCGCCCAGCCCCGGGTTTATTATCCCGCTAACATATCTATTTTGAGCTAACCGCGATAGATTTCTCTTTGTTCGAGGCGTCTCCTTTTAAGGTAATGTTAAACAAAACCTCGTGAAACGGCATTTCTTAGAAATGCCCGCTGCAACGTTGTATGCAAATGTCTGCAAACTGTTCGAGAATGTCAGCCATGTTACAACACCACACAGCTATACACAAAAGATATCCCTGTACACCACACAGTTATACACAAGAGATTCCCTGTACACCACACAGTTATACACAAAAGATATCCCTGTACACCACACAGTTATACACAAGAGATATCCCTGTACACCACACAGTTATACACAAAAGATATCCCCGTACACCACACAATTATACACAAAAGATATCTCTGTACATAACACAGCTATACACAAAAGATATCCCTGTACACCACACAGCTATACACAAGAGATATCCCTGTACACCACACCGTTATACACAAGAGATATCCCTGTACACCACACAGCTATACACAAGAGATATTCCTGCACACCACATAGTTATCCACAAGAGATTGTCATATCCACCACACAGCTATTAGTATTATATTAAACATAATATAATGTTCACTTGGGGAGGAACCCTTTGAGGTCAGTGGGACAGTTCATAAATAAACACACATGTATAATTTGGCGCTCACAGAAGGAGAGGAAAGAAGCAGAGACTAGAGAAAGCACTAGACGAATACATAAGAATTGAAAGCCGATAGTTACTGACCGGGATTCGAACCTGTCACCTCTAAATGAGCACGACGCCTAGCTGCAGGAACAAGTGTACTTCGACGCATTGACAACTAGATACCCAGCAAAAATGGTGTCGTCATTAGCCAGGTGTATCGTCCTCATGAACCCACATGACAATAGGTTTATCAGTGACCCGCCCTCCCTGTATGATGCCGCAACAATAAGACATGACTCTCCTTCTCTCCGCGAGCCATCTGGACACCCTTGGGCAGTACCTCTTTACACTCCTTCACCTTTTTCAAACATGGTGACACCCCGGGAAGGTTAACCAGGTCAACAAATGCCCGCAGAAGTCGGATGTGTCGGCCTAACGGCGCAAGAACGCAGCCCTGCTGTAAACAGGCACAACGCAATCACGTCCGAAAAAAGAAACTCCGGATGAACGCAGCAGAAGAAGAAACATGATGACATTTTAAAAAATGCCAGCAGGTTGCGGATTGAGCTACAGAGAAGCCGACAGGTAGTTGTTCGTTGTGCTTTCAGGTTTGCAATGGAAGGCAGAATATCTATTTATAGGGACAATTGATTTATTTAGTTGTTTCGGGATTTGAGATTTAAATATTGAGCACAACCCACTACTGGCAACGCCGATCGCATTCTGGTATGAACCTAAGGCCTATCCACGTCAATGTGGAAGCACTAGACTCGAGTTTCGCTCTCGTTTGAGCTCGTCAGTAGTGCATATTCTTGACCGGACCCGGAAACAAACCCCGGATCACTTCCGTGTGAAGCGGGTGTGGGGACACTAGACCACGCGGCACACGCTGGACACGGCCAAATTATCACAACAGAATATTACAACGTCACCCATCGTAGGCTGTAGCTCAAGATGTGCCCGATCGCCGCGACTGACGTCCATTAATCGACGTGGACCCGAACGATCAGGTCTTCTCACTGGCAAGGCACACCAGGCCGCCTAAAGTCCAGCGAGCAATAATCAAATTGGTTTATTTAGTTGTTTCGGAATTTGAGATTTAAATATTGAGCACAACCCACTACTGGCAACGCTGATCGTATTCTGGTATGAACCTAAGGCTTATCCACGTCAATGTGGAAACACTAGATTCGAGTTTCGCTCTCGTTTGAGCTCGTCAGTATTGCATATCCATATAGAGACAATGGCTGTGGACACCGACAATCACTGCCAAGAAGGAAAACAATAGCAGACTGTTTTCTCTACAGACATTTAGAAAATTATAGAAGGAAAACAATAGCAGACTGTCTTCTCTAGTACACCTCTTTCAGTCCTGAAGGACTATAGAATTGTGCCGCTGGGGAGGTACCTGGCAGCACCGCTGGTGACTGTATAGTCCAATGTGAGAGCGACAATCTCTGTCACAGTTTCTGCATCTGTAAGACGAGGCAGGTCCCGCAGTAAGTGACTGCGTTTTAAGCCTGTGCCGCCTATCCTCAGTTTGTTGGATCAGATTGCGCCCAAAGAGCACCAGTCCGTTTCGTACATCTCTTCTCCAGGAGCATCTGTCTGTTGCAACTCTTTCCCACGTGTCTGGATCTATGCCAAGGGTTTTCGTATCTTGTTTACACACACCCCTATATCGCATTTGGGGTCTTCCGGTTGGCCTCTTTCCTGTAGCTAGTTCTCCGTATAGGAGATCTTTGGGAATACGTTCATCCTCCA
>OY992883.1:2359079-2619079 GCA_963921405.1 Cepaea hortensis | reverse complement strand
TC
The DNA here is from genome assembly GCA_963921405.1 of Cepaea hortensis. Taxonomy (NCBI): domain Eukaryota; kingdom Metazoa; phylum Mollusca; class Gastropoda; order Stylommatophora; family Helicidae; genus Cepaea; species Cepaea hortensis. The sequence continues at coordinate 2,619,077 of OY992883.1, read as the reverse complement.
TTGCTGTTCCGGCTCGGTTTTTTGTTGGGTTTCTTGCGGCTTCTTTGTGGTCTCTTGCATGGCTTCTGTTGGTTTGATTTCATTTCAGCTTTTAGCCGCTCTCTCTCCGCTTTTATATTGCGTAGCATTTCTTCGTTTTCCTGCTTCAACGCGGTCATCTGTTCCACTTCTCGCTTGATGTTTTGCTGGATCTCCTTTATTTCCGCCAGTAGATTCTCGTTGTCGCTGGTCGGGTTAGGCGTCAGCAGTGCCTTGACTTGTTTCTTTAACTCGTCGATCTGGCTTTGTAGTTGTGCTCTTTCATCTTGCGAGATGCCCGTGGCAGTCCCGCACCTCCACATTGCTTCCTTATATGGCGTCTTAGTGTTGGTGGCGATCTTTAACACGTCTCTGGGTCTTTGGAGGTACGGACAGCCCTAGTATCTTGCTCCATGTTTGCCCAGGCAGTTGGTGCTCTTTCGTTTGTTGTTGGGTGCTCGGAAGTCCGTGTCCAGCTTGGCCAGCGGACACTCCTTGAAGGCATGGTGATCGGCGCAGTACCGGCAGATTTCCGTCTTACTGCTACATGCTGCTCTGCTGTGGCAGGCCCTCTGACATCTGGAGCATTGGGTGATCCTTGGGATGTATCTCTCTGGCTGCTTCATTCACTTGTTGAATGATACTGTGATCGGCATCTCGCTGCCCTCTGTCGTTACCACCGCCAAGGTTGTAGGAATCTTGGAGTAGGTGAGGAGCCGCCCCGCCTTCAAGAATCGGATGTGTTGATTCTCTTCTCGAAGCTGCTTACGGATTTCTTCCTCTGATAGCTCCACTTGGATACGCTTGACAACCCACTTGCCTGTCGGTGCGTCGGTGTTTCCGACTCTGGTGTCTTTCTCCTCTCTCTGCTTCTCCGTAGGTTTGGCGCTTGTATGTGATGGGCTGTCGGAGGGAATCCCTTACTGCTGGAATTATAACACAGCAATCTGTGTACACACAACACACCAGCCAGTGGTTCATGTCTCCCGCCACACAGACCACGTGGTTACAATGCTAACAGCTTACATCTAGTTCTTCACACGTCACAATACACAGAACATGGCAGTCACAATGACAATAAAATCGCTGTGTCTGCAGCTATAAATTAGGACAGAATTCCACTGAATTAACGGTTATTTTGATTGTTGGAGGGGGTGGGGGGAGGAGAAACTGGTACAAATGGGCGTCCCGAAAACATTTTTCAGTACACTGATTTATTTATTTAAAAACCAGGACTCTCCCGGAAAACAGGGATGCCTGACAATCCTGGACAATCCATTCAATATATATATATATGACGAGCGACGAAGAAAAGAAAGTCAGTGCCTGTCAACTACCAATTGTCTACACAGTTGCCAGAAAGGCTGTTTGCTGCCTCTGCCCTGAAATTGGAGTAATTTTCCCCTGGCCGCAGCAGTGTGTTCCAACTGGGGTTTGAGGACGAGCGGATACGCCTCCTTGTACCATATTTTATCTTCTATATGCCCCCCCCCCCACCCCGTCCGCAGAACAGCCTGCTAAGCCTTCACAAAGCACACGAACTCTGTAGTTCCAGCAACGATCCCCAGAGGTGTGCTATAATAAAACTGAACTCATGAACCCAGTGAAATAGTCAGGAAATGAACCCCACTCAGCCAACTCACATTAAACTCTCCAACTCACATTGCACTCTCCAATTCGCATTAAACTCTCCAGTCTTGTGTCATCTGCTGCACTCTGCCAACTCACATTAAACTCTCCAACTCACATTCAGTTCTCCAATTCATATTAAACTCTCCAGTCTCTTGCCATCTCCCACAGCTCTCTTTTTGACTTCTAATTTTGTTCACTATACATTTTTATAAATTTGTGATATGATATGGTCGACCTATTATTAGGGTCCGATGTATTTGTGTGTTTGTTATTTGATTTAAGTTGGGTTAATATACAATTTCGAGACATATGTTGCTATTGACATGAATGAGTAGGAATTCTATCCGTATTCCATAGTTGTTGTCTCAGATGGGTGCAGGATGTGGCGGATGATCTCCATATGGATGTATCGGATGCGGGACATCTTGCTTAAGATCGAGAGGTTTCCGGAAGGTTGTTATGGGAGCGAGATTCTGCAAAGAACATGCTACTGAGTGAATGAATGAATGTTGTCTCAGACTGATACTGATGATAGACTTCGCTATCTGTGGGGTGTCTAGCTGGCAATGTGTCAAGGTCACTTGTTCCTTTAGCAAGGTGCTGTTGTCATAATAGACTTCGCTATCTGTGGGGTGTCTAGTTGGCAATGTGTCAAGTCACTTGTTCCTTTAGCAAGGTGCTGTTGTCATGGTAGACTTCGCTATCTGTGGGGTGTCTAGTTGGCAATGTGTCAAGGTCACTTGTTCCTTTAGCAAGGTGCTGTTGTCATAATAGACTTCGCTATCTGTGGGGTGTCTAGTTGGCAATGTGTCAAGTCACTTGTTCCTTTAGCAAGGTGCTGTTGTCATGGTAGACTTCGCTATCTGTGGGGTGTCTAGTTGGCAATGTGTCAAGGTCACTTGTTCCTTTAGCAAGGTGCTGTTGTCATGGTAGACTTCGCTATCTGTGGGGTGTCTAGTTGGCAATGTGTCAAGGTCACTTGTTCCTTTAGCAAGGTGCTGTTGTCACGTAAAGGCACCAACTTCAAACCCTGATGTGACCACTATAGATCTACATGTTTATATTGTCAAGTGTATCATCTAATTTCTAATCTTTCCTATTCTTTCATCAGTGCTATTTCATTGGCCCCAAGAGTTTCGCAGCAGTTGATATTTATGTGTACAAAATATTTTAACTGATTCAGTGGCAAACAAAAAATGAGTTTTGCCCAAGCAGAAATTGATGGCAGAAAATGGGAAGTAAGGGTGTGTTATAATAATGTTCTAAAAATTGTTAAAATGGTAGCAAATATATTGTATTATATATCAAATTAAAGGGCATTGCACAAGGAACACGTTGGTATTGCTAGTGTTGCTATAAGTTAGAAATATAATAATAATATTTGCAGATGTTGTAAAAAATAAATTGATGACAGAGGTGACAAGTATGTGAAATTTCCACTTACCAAGGCGCTACTGCTCCAACGCTGTTTATAATCCAATGAAACTTACTCAATTATGATAACTACACCACTTTGCTACACAAATATCACTAGAACGGCTCCATAACACCAATAAAACACAATAAAAACATCCTATTTTGAAGCGCATCATTGTCACATAAAATAGAAAATGTCGGAAAATCACGAGACAGGTTTTGACCGTTTTCTGCTGATAAACACAAAATGTACGCTATTTTTTATTTAGTTATAATTATTATTCTTTTATATTTAATTATTTAAATACTCCTTAAATGTTTTGTGATAGGCAAAGCAAACTTTAGAGCCACAAATGTGGCCCATTAGCTAATTCGACATCATGACAAACTTTCACGGTTAGCGGCTAACCAGCTAAGGTAGCCGGTTAGTCTTGTTTACGTTCATACAAACAATTAATTTTAACCAAATGACCACATTTAACATGTGCTATCAGTTTAGAATCGATCACAAAGTCCTTTAAATCAGAATAACTACAATCTAAATTGTTTAAAACTATTATCTAATGTAAATATGTGAGGCCAAAAATCAGGGTCAATGCCGTTGTCAAATCAGAAAAGTAAACAAAACTTTGTAACTAAGAATTTTCCCTCAATATTCATCCATTTTCTGCCTCTCGTGGCCTGTGTGTAAATGAAAAACCTTCTTCCTGCGGAAACCGTTATTTCATGGCATTAAAATTAAGCTAGGTTCGCAAACGAAAAAAACAAATGAACCGCACAAATCTTGGCAATATATTGATGAAGGGGCAAAAAAAGTTGAGACTTTTTGGCAATCGGTTGGCGGTTGGCATCGAATCAATTAATTCCCAGTTATCTCAAATCCCATTTATCTTAAATCCCCAATCCCTGTAATCTCAGATCCCCAATCCCTGTTATTTCATGACCAATAATTGTTTTCTTAAATTCCTGTTATCTAAAACCCCTGTTATCTCAAATCAACAATCTGTGTTATCTCACATATACAATCCCTGTTATCTCAAATCCCAGTTATCTCAGATCCACAATCCCTGTTATCTCAAATCCCAGCTATCTCAAACCCACAATCCACATTGTCTCATATCCCAGTTATTTCAATTCCTCAATTCCCATTATCTGAAATCCCCAATCCCAGTTATCTCAAATCCACAATCCCTGCAATCTCAAATACACAATCCCAGTTATCTCAAATCCTCAATTCCCATTATCTCAAATCCCCAATTCCAGTTATCTCAAATCCACAATCCCTGTTATCTCAAATCCAAGTTATTTCAAATCCACAATCTCTGATATCTCAAATCCCAGCTATCTCAAATCCAAAATCCCCATTGTCTCAAATCCCAGTTATCTCAGATCCACAATCCCTGTTATCCCCAATCCCTTTGATCTCAGATCCCAGTTATCTGAAATCCTTAATCCCTGTTATTCAAATACCAGTTATCTCAAATCCCATATCCCTTTTATCTCCAATCCAAGTTATCTCAAATCCCATTTATATAAAATTCTCACTTCCCATTATCTCAAATCCCCTATCCCAGTTATCTCAAATCCACAATCCCTGTTATCTCAAATCCCAGTTATTTCAATTCACAATTTCTGTTATCTCAAATCCCAGCAATCTCAAATCCACAATCCCCATTATCTCAAATCCCCAATCCCATTTATTTCCAATCCATTTATCTCAAATCCCAATTATCTCAAATACCATTTATCTCAAATCACCAATCTCAGTTATCTCAAAACCACAATCCCTGTTATCTCACATCCACTTTCCCTTTCATTTCAAATCCCAGTTATCTCAAATCCACAATCCCTGTTGTCTCAGATTCTAATTATCTCAAATTCAAAATTCCTGTCATCTCAAATCCAGTTATCTCAAATCCTCAATCCTTTCATTCAAATCCCAGTCATCTCAAATCCTATTTATCTCATATCCCCAATCCCTTTTGTCTCAGATCCCAGTTATCTCACATCCACAATCCCAGTTATCTCAAATCCCCAATCCCAGTTATCTCAAATCCCAGTTATCTCAAATCCTCAATCTCTGTTATCTCAAATCCTAAATCCCAGTTATCGCAAATCCCCAATCCCAGTCATCTCAAATTCACAATCCCTGTTATCTAAGATCCCACATCCCATTTACCTCGCAAATTCCCAATCCCAGTTATCTCAAATCCACAATCCCTGTTGTCTCAAATCTCAGTTATCTCAAATTCAAATCCCTGTTTTCTCAAATCCCTGTTATCTCAAATCCATATTCCCTGTTGTTCAAATCCTAGTTATCTTAAATCCCCAATACTTTTTATCTCAGATCTCAGTTATCTCAAATCTCCAATCCCAGTTATCTCAAATCCCCAATCCATGTTATCTCAAATCCCTAATCTCTGTTATCTTAAATCCCAGTTATCTCAAATCTAAAATCCCCAATCCCTGTTATGTCAAATACCAAATCCTAGTTATTGCAAATCTCCAATCCCTGTTATCTCAAATCCCAATTATCTCAAATCACCCATCCCTTTTATCTCAGGCGCAAGTTATTTCACATCCCCAATCCCAGTTATATAGAGCCCCAAATCCCAATTATCTCAAATAAACAAATAAAGAATGCAAATCCCAACTCATGAACACACACACAAATGATCATTTCATTTACTGACAAAATCAGTGTGACAATAGATGGGACTTGACAGGGTAATTCAGGTACGTGTTTAATGTATTATGTGAATAAATCATTGGGTGATGGTCTGCTTCATGTGACTAATATATTGTGAATAAATTATTACACGATTGAATGTTTCATGTGAATGTTTAATACAATGTGAATAAATCATTACACGATTGAATGTTTCATGCGAATGTTTAATATACTGTGAATAAATCATTACATGATTGAATGTTTCATGTGAATGTTTAATACAATGTGAATATATCATTACATGATTGAATTTTTCATGTGAATGTTTAATATGTCATTGTGAATAAATCATAACAAAACTGAATTTTCCATTTGAATGTTTAATAAATCATTGTGAATAAATCATTACATGACTGAATGTTTCATGTGAATGTTTAATATATCAATGTGAATAAATCATTACATGACTGAATGTTTCATGTGAATGTTTAGTAAATCATTGTAAATACATTATTACATGACTGTACATTTCATGTTAATGTTTAGTCAATTGTTTTGAATAAATCATTACAGGTAAACAGCCAACAGAACCTGACACATGTACATATTCAAAAGCTAGACCAGTGGTTCTCAAACTGTAATGTTAGCCACAATGATGTGTCAAGAGTGCCTACCCATACTGGTGTGTACTTAAGGGTAAGCCTACCAGCAATGTTAACTATCATCAAATATTTCATGTCCCATCTGTGCTATCTGTCATAAAATATTTCATGTCCCATCTGTGCTATCTGTCATCAAATATTTCATGTCCCATCTGTGCTATCTGTCATCAAATATTTCATGTCCCAACTGTAGTATCTATCATCAAATATTTTATGTTCCAACTGTGGTATCTATCATCAAATATTTCATGTCCCAACTGTAGTATATATCATCAAATATCTCATGTCCCAGTCATGTTATCTATCATCAAATATCTCATGTCCCAACTGTGGTATCTATCATCAAATATCTCATGTCCCAACTGTAGTATCTATCATCAAATATCTTATATCCCAACTGTGGTATCTATCATCAAATATCTCATGTCCCAACTGTAGTATATATCATCAAATATTTCATGTCCCAACTGTGGTATCTATCATCAAATATTTCATGTCCCAACTGTGGTATCTATCATCAAATATTTCGTGTCCCAACTGTAGTATCTATCATCAAATATTTCATGTCCCAACTGTGGTATCTATAATCAAATATTTCATGTCCCAACTGTAGTATATATCATCAAATATCTCATGTCCCAGTCATGTTATCTATCATCAAATATCTCATGTCCCAACTGTGGTATCTATCATCAAATATCTCATGTCCCAACTGTAGTATCTATCATCAAATATCTTATATCCCAACTGTGGTATCTATCATCAAATATCTCATGTCCCAACTGTAGTATCTATCATCAAATATTTCATGTCCCAACTGTAGTATCTATCATCAAATATTTCATGTCCCAATTGTAGTATCTATCTGCAAATATTTCATGTCCCAACTGTAGTATCTATCATAAAATATCTCATGTCCCAACTGTGGTATCTATCATCAAATATCTAATGTCTGAACTGTAGTATCTATTATCAAATATCTCATGTCCCAACTGTTAGTTAGTTAGTTAGTCGACAGATCATCCTCGTTGCACATCGAACCATTCAGTCCATAAGTGCTCGGATCCCCTCCTCAGCAAATCCCGCAGCGTGTAGCGGCTAACGACGCCAGTTCTGTGTTGGTTTATCAATCTTCTTTGGCTTCCTGCGTAGTGTTCTTGTTTGGCCACCCCTCTTTTAATTTGCTGCTCTCGCAGTCTGGCCATTGTTGTAGATTCACAGTCATCACTTGGTTCTCGCAAAAGTCTCACTTCACGTAGAGCATTCAGAATGTCAGCCTGGTCCATGGCGCGTCCGCCCTCCACAGCAGCCTCACCTGCGAGCTTGTCAGCCCGCTAATTTCCTTGTACTCCCGCATGCCCTGGCATGAAGATGAAACTAATCTTTGCCAGCCGAGACCGCTTCAGAGGCAGCAACCATTCTCTTCGGATCGACCCCTCCTCTATCCTCTTGATCATGTTCATTGAGTCGCTAAGGAAACAAGCCCTAGTGAATGTCTGTGTCTCGAGCCATGTTATTGCTTTACTTACTGCCATGACTTCCATGGTCAGGCTACTTGTGGTTTCAGTGAAAGCTCCAGAGTCCTCCTTCACAATTCTCCCTCCGGCCCGAGCTGTAAAGGCCCATGAGCTTCTCACATGTCGGACGACCGACCCATCTGTGTAGATGACCGCGTCACCGTCTAGCGAATTCTCGAAAATCAACGCTTGTACTTCAGCCTCAACAGCAGCCGGATTTTCTTGTCTGCATTTTCTATCTAGTTGGATGCAACCTGAAAAGGATGTGCAGAAGTCTGTTGGCACTTGCACCCACTCCTCGCCAGGTTCTAAGTCCTCAAGTGAACACACCTGTTGAAGAATGTCTTCGGCTTGACCCATCCACGACCGTCCTCTTTTTAACCTGCTGCCCTTCACCTTCCTAATTTCACTATGCAGTGGATGTTGTGTTGTAATGCCTGGATGTTGGCAGTGGATCTATGCAGTGGATGTTGGCTGTAATGCCTGGCTCCATGTCCCAACCTTGGTATCTATCATCAAATATCTCATGTCCCACATGTAGTATCTATCATCACATATTTCATGTCCCAACTGTAGTATCTATCATCACATATTTCATGTCCCAACTGTAGTATCTATCATCACATATCTCATGTCCCAACTGTAGTATCTATCATCACATATCTCATGTCCCAGCTGTAGTATCTATCATCACATATTTCATGTCCCAACTGTAGTATCTATCATCACATATCTCATGTCCCAGTTGTAGTATCTATCATCACATATTTCATGTCCCAACTGTAGTATCTATCATCACATATTTCATGTCCCAGTTGTAGTATCTGGTCCTCCAGGTTGGGGGTTGAAGCGTGGGGTTAAAATCCCCACCTTTGTAAAAACCTTTCTTTGTTACGAAACAAATACATGAGCCTCGATATCGGACTGACTTATCTGGACTATAAAGGCAGGTGGCCATGCATTACATCTAAAGCTATACAAACTAATAATAAACATCTGGAGGACAGAAGAATTACCCCATGACTGGAAAGAGTCATTATTGATACCTATCTTTAAGAAAGGAGACAAGTTCCAATGTGGAAATTATAGAGGAATATCACTACTGTCCACAAGCTATAAGATACTATCCGCAGTATTACTAAATAGACTAAAACCATATTCAGAAGACATATTAGGTGACTACCAGGCGGGTTTTAGACAAAACAGATCAACAATAGATCAGATATTTATCTTACGACAAATAGCCGAGAAACATTGGGAATATAAAAGAGATCTCCATAACATTTTTGTGGATTTTAAAAAGGCTTATGATAGTGTCCATAGGAATAGTCTATGGAATGCTACGCAGGAATTTGGAATACCAAGGAAGTTAATCAACATGACCAGACTATGCATGGAAGATACTTATAATATAGTAACATATAAAGGCAGGAAATCAGACCCCTTCCAAATAACATCTGGCTTGAAACAGGGTGATGCACTATCGCCGCTACTCTTCAATCTGGCTCTAGAGAAAGTTGAAGGAAGGTAAAGGAGGAATGTGATATTGGAGGAACATCCAAGCTGCTTGGTTATGCAGATGATATAGATATTATAGGGCAAAGTGAACAAAAGACATTGGAAATATTGACTCACTTAAAGGGAAAAGCCCAACAGATGGGGCTGGTTATCAACCAAGATAAGACAGAATATATGGTAATTTCAAGAGACGGAATGGCTAGAAACTCTGGCCACATACAAATAGATAATATGACCATTAAAAGAACGGAAACATACAAATACCTGGGTACAATCTTCAACTGCTCCAACATCATAAGGGAAGAAATACAAACTAGAATCAACTCTGGAAATAAGATATACTATGCACTACAACATCTACTAAAATCAAAGGCGCTATCTCGTAACACCAAAATCACAATATACAAAACACTGATCAGACCAGTTGTGCTGTATGGCTCTGAAACCTGGAGTACAACGAAAGGAGACGAAGCCTTGTTACAAACCTTTGAGAACAAAATTTTAAGATGCATCTTTGGACCCATTAGGGATACACAAAGTGGAGAGTGGAAAAGAAGAAGTAACAAAGACATTTATGATCTGTTTAAGTCCCCGCTAATCACTGGTATCATGAAGGCTAATAGACTACAATGGCTGGGGCATATAGAAAGAATGGAAGATAATAGGGAAACAAAACTCGCTTACACTCAGGAAATAAATGACCGTAGACCCCGAGGTAGACCAAGAAGGCGGTGGAGAGATAATACATGTACAGACCTACAAGCACTTGGAATCAACGACTGGCAAGAGAAGGTCCACCAGAGAGACGAATGGAGACGGATTGTATTTGCAGCAAAGAACCTCAATGGTTCGGAACGCTGAAGAAGAAGAAGAAGTTGTAGTATCTATCATCACATATCTCATGTCCCAACTGTAGTATCTATCATCACATATTTCATGTCCCAACTGTAGTATCTATCATCACATATCTCATGTCCCAACTGTAGTATCTATCATCAAATATCTCATGTCCCAACTGTAGTATCTATCATCACATATCTCATGTCCCAGTTGTAGTATCTATCATCACATATCTCATGTCTCAACTGTAGTATCTATCATCACATATCTCATGTTCCAGCCATGTTATCTATCATCAAATAATTCATGTCCCAACTGTAGTATCTATCATCACATATTTCATGTCCCAACTGTAGTATCTATCATCACATATCTCATGTCCCAACTGTATTATCTATCATCAAATATTTCATGTCCCAACTGTAGTATCTATCATCAAATATCTCATGTTCCAGCCATGTTATCTATCATCAAATAATTCATGTCCCAATTGTAGTATCTATCATCACATATTTCATGTCCCAGTTGTAGTATCTATCATCACATATTTCATGTCCCAACTGTAGTATCTATCATCAAATATCTCATGTTCCAGCCATGTTAACTATCATCAAATATCTCATGTCCCAACTGTAGTATCTATCATCAAATATCTCATGTCCCAGCTGTGGTATCTATCATTAAATATCTCATGTCCCAACTGTAGTGTCTATCATCAAATATCTCATGTTCCAGCCATGTTATCTATCATCAAATAATTCATGTCCCAGCTGTTGTATCTATCACAAAGTATTTTATTGTCCAGCTGTGTTATCATTATGAAATGTTGCCTGTATGTGTAATAAAATGGCATAATGCTGTGTCATAATACATTTAATAAATTGTTGGCACTACGCAGAAAATGTGAACACATCAACAGAAGACGACATATCCTCATTAACAAGCTCCAAAAGCACAAAAATGTTTCACTTCCACCACCTGCAAAATTCTGGCAAACATTCTCAGTTAACTTTTGATATTCACTGTACTTCGTTAATTGGTACATATCCAAATGAAACATAATTACATCAGTCAAATGGTCAAATAAGCGAGTGGAAACTTAATTCTAACATCGGTTGTTGTTCAAGGCTTGCTGAAGATAAAAATAAGGCACGGAGGGTTCTGCGATGGCTGTAATGCCTGGCTCCGACACTCTCAGAAACAAGGATTGCTCGTCAAGTATATAGCTATATCTGAAATATAGACATACCTATCAGCATTGTTGAACTCTTTCCATGCAAAGCAACTGGACAATAGCTACAAACAATGTGTTACAATTCTCTGACTCACTCAGCATCAAGTAATGTGTCATAAACTGGACAATAACTGCAAACAGGCATTTCTTTGATTCGTTCCATATAAAACAACTCAACATACATGAAAAAACAACAACTAAACACTGTTTCCTTCACTCACTGTTTCCTTCACTCATGTCAGGGACAACTAAACACTGTTTCCTTCACTCATGTCAGGGACAACTAAACACTGTTTCCTTCACTCATGTCAGGGACAACTAAACACTGTTTCCTTCAGTCCTGTCAGGGACAATAAAACACTGTTTCATTCACTCACTGTTTCCTTCACTCATGTCAGGGACAACTAAACACTGTTTCCTTCACTCATGTCAGGGACAACTAAACACTGTTTCATTCACTCACTGTTTCCTTCACTCATGTCAGGGACAACTAAACACTGTTTCCTTCACTCATGTCAGGGACAACTAAACACTGTTTCCTTCACTCATGTCAGGGACAACTAAACACTGTTTCCTTCACTCATGTCAGGGACAACTAAACACTGTTTCCTTCACTCATGTCAGGGACAACTAAACACTGTTTCCTTCACTCATGTCAGGGACAACTAAACACTGTTCCCTTCACTCACTGTTTCCTTCACTCATGTCAGGGACAACTAAACACTGTTCCCTTCACTCACTGTTTCCTTCACTCATGTCAGGGACAACTAAACACTGTTTCCTTCACTCATGTCAGGGACAACTAAACACTGTTCCCTTCACTCACTGTTTCCTTCACTCATGTCAGGGACAACTAAACACTGCTTCCTTCACTCATGTCAGGGACAACTAAACACTGTTTCCTTCACTCATGTCAGGGACAACTAAACACTGTTTCCTTCACTCATGTCAGGGACAACTAAACACTGTTTCCTTCACTCATGTCAGGGACAACTAAACACTGTTTCCTTCACTCATGTCAGGGACAACTAAACACTGTTTCCTTCACTCATGTCAGGGACAACTAAACACTGTTTCCTTCACTCATGTCAGGGACAACTAAACACTGTTCCCTTCACTCACTGTTTCCTTCACTCATGTCAGGGACAACTAAACACTGCTTCCTTCACTCATGTCAGGGACAACTAAACACTGTTTCCTTCACTCATGTCAGGGACAAATAAACACTGTTTCCTTCACTCATGTCAGGGACAACTAAACACTGTTTCCTTCACTCATGTCAGGGACAACTAAACACTGTTCCCTTCACTCACTGTTTCCTTCACTTATGTCAGGGACGACTAAACACTGCTTCCTTCACTCATGTCAGGGACAACTAAACACTGTTTCCTTCACTCATGTCAGGGACAACTAAACACTGTTTCCTTCAGTCCTGTCAGGGACAACTAAACACTGTTTCCTTCACTCATGTCAGGCACACAGAGATGTTCCTGGCCAGGTACCAGACACTGATCAACATGTCTGCTGCCAGGAATCTCTTAGAGAACTACAAGCTCTGAATGGTATGAGACTGCCATGGAGTCACATCAATTGTCCATGATGTTGGAAGATTACCAGCACCCACACAAGACACACCCCACATGGACAGCTTAAAAGTATACTAAGAATGAGTGCGTTGTTTGTCTCTCATGATAAAACCAAGTAACTACGACTCGATTAATGTGTTCAGTTAGTTAGTTAATTGTATGTTCTGTTACAGGATGTTGGACTGGACCCCATCAATTACATGTTCTGTTACAGGATGTTGGACTGGACCCCATCAATTACATGTTCTGTTACAGGATGTTGGACTGGACCTCATCATTTGCATGTTCTATTATAGGATGTTGGACTGTACCCAATTATTTATATGTTCTGTTACAGGATGTTGGACTGGATGCCATCATTGACATGTTCTGTTACAGGATGTTGGACTGGACCCCATCATTGACATGTTCTGTTACAGAATGTTGGACTGAACCCCATCATTTATATGTTCTGTTACAGGATGTTGGACTGTACCCCATCAATTATATATTCTGTTACAGGATGTTGGAATGGACCCCATCATTTATATGTTCTGTTACAGGATGTTAGACTGGACCCCATCATTCACATGTTCTGTTACAGGATGTTGGACTGGACCCCATCATTCACATGTTCTGTTACAGGATGTTGGACAGGACCCCATCATTTACATGTTCTGTTACAGGATGTTGGACTGGACCCAATAATTAATATGTTCTGTTACAGGATGTTGGACAGGACCCAATAATTAATATGTTCTGTTACAGGATGTTGGACTGGACCCCACCATTGACATGTTCTGTTACAGGATATTGGACTGGACCCCATCATTGACATGTTCTGTTACAGGATGTTGGACTGGACCCCATCATTTATATGTTCTGTTACAGGATGTTGGACTGTACCCCATCAATTATATGTTCTGTTACAGGATGTTGGACTGTACCCCATCAATTATATGTTCTGTTACAGGATGTTGGACTGGATGCCATCATTTACATGTTCTGTTACAGGATGTTGGACTGTACCCCATCATTGACATGTTCTGTTACAGGATGTTGGACAGGACCCCATCATTTACATGTTCTGTTACAGGATGTTGGACTGGACCCAATAATTAATATGTTCTGTTACAGGATGTTGGACAGGACCCAATAATTAATATGTTCTGTTACAGGATGTTGGACTGGACCCCACCATTGACATGTTCTGTTACAGGATATTGGACTGGACCCCATCATTGACATGTTCTGTTACAGGATGTTGGACTGGACACCATCATTTATATGTTCTGTTACAGGATGTTGGACTGTACCCCATCAATTATATGTTCTGTTACAGGATGTTGGAATGGACCCCATCATTTATATGTTCTGTTACAGGATGTTGGACTGGATGCCATCATTTATATGTTCTGTTACAGGATGTTGGACTGGACCCCACCATTGACATGTTCTGTTACAGGATATTGGACTGGACCCCATCATTGACATGTTCTGTTACAGGATGTTGGACTGGACCCCATCATTTATATGTTCTGTTACAGGATGTTGGACTGTACCCCATCAATTATATATTCTGTTACAGGATGTTGGAATGGACCCCATCATTTATATGTTCTGTTACAGGATGTTGGACTGGATGCCATCATTTATATGTTCTGTTACAGGATGTTGGACTGTACCCCATCATTGACATGTTCTGTTACAGGATGTTGGACTGGACCCCATCATTCACATGTTCTGTTACAGGATGTTGGACAGGACCCAATAATTAATATGTTCTGTTACAGGATGTTGGACTGTACCCCATCATTGACATGTTCTGTTACAGGATGTTGGACTGGACCCCATCATTCACATGTTCTGTTACAGGATGTTGGACAGGACCCCATCATTTACATGTTCTGTTACAGGATGTTGGACTGGACCCAATAATTAATATGGTCTGTTACAGGATGTTGGACAGGACCCAATAATTAATATGTTCTGTTACAGGATGTTGGACTGGACCCCATCATTGACATGTTCTGTTACAGGATGTTGGACTGGACCCCATCATTGACATGTTCTGTTACAGGATGTTGGACTGGACCCCATTATTTACATGTTCTGTTACAGGATGTTGGACTGGACCCCATCATTGACATGTTCTGTTACAGGATGTTGGACTGGACCCCATCATTCACATGTTCTGTTACAGGATGTTGGACAGGACCCAATAATTAATATGTTCTGTTACAGGATGTTGGACTGTACCCCATCATTGACATGTTCTGTTACAGGATGTTGGACTGGACCCCATCATTCATATGTTCTGTTACAGGATGTTGGACAGGACCCCACCATGAGCCTGACTTTAAACCCTTGAGAAAGTATGTCGGGAAATTATCAAACTCTTTCACTAACCATGAGCCTGACTTTAAACCCTTGAGAAAGTATGTCGGGAAATGGTCAAACTCTTTCACTAACAATGAGGCAATGAGGAATAGTTTGTACATGAGGGAATAACTCTGTCAGACAGTATTCTCCAACCATTAGTTTGTACATGAGGGAATAACTCTGTCAGATATTATTCTCCTACCATAAGTTTGTAGGCAAGGGAATAACTCTAGCAGACAGTATTCTCCAACCATTAGTTTGTACATGAGGGAATAACTCTGTCAGACATTATTCTCCAACCATTAGTGTGTACAAGAGGGAATAACTTTATTAGACAGTTTTCCCAGTGAATAAATCTTGGATGCCATAATATTTATCAGACTCTACTTCTTGTGCACGCTCGTGTTAAGAAAACAGTATCTTGGTCATGTTGGGAATGATCACATCAATGTATGGAAGCCATTGTAGCACAACAGCTAGCAGTCTGGCCTGCCCGCCGGGGGTTGTATGGTCGAAACCCCATCGAGACAGGAATGTCTCCCAGTCAACCCAAACTAAAATGTGTCCCAGGACACCATCAGGGATTGATTGATTGATTGACTGATTGATTGATTGATTGACTGATTGATTGATTGATTTAGGAACCGACATCACAGCATTCGGGACATTCCCATAAGCGCTCCGTCCCCATCCTCAGCAGCCAGCGAAGAGTTCCAACACTAATAGTTCCAGTAGCAATCTGATTATATGTCCGTCTCGCCTTTTCTCTGAGCGCCGAGCATCCGTCAGGGATGTGGAGGCAAAACACAGCATTACACTGACCATCAAGTGCTGATTGGTCTGTTCAAATACGGGCTGAGCCCAGTCAGCTTCAAGATGTGAAAAGGGGCCATTTCTGACATCAATGTATGGCAATTGTCCTGATACAGAATTTTTTTTTTTTTTCCGCATTTCCATCCTATTTCAGGATATTGTGGTCAACACCAGCATCTTTCAGCTGTATGTTGATTCCTAGGCTAGATTACACTCATCAGCACGCCACAACTTTCTGAGCGCCCGGCTGCATACTCTCATAAGTCACTAGCGTGACTCGAACCACTTCTAATTCTCGTCCGCTCATGTTGACTACGAGAGTATTCGGGATTAACGGAGAAAGCTGCTAACCCCTCGGCCAGGCAGCCGGCTCCTGATACAGAATAAGTTAAGAAATATGGCACATCAATGTAAACATAGGAGTATTACTGGAAGTGATCCTGTGCAACTAAATCAAGGTCCTGGAGATGAGAGTTGTGCCAAGGTGATCTTTACAGTGATGCAGTTTGCCAGTTGGTACCTTTGATGAGAGATGGCTGCATGAGTCCAGACATTGTCTGAGCTGGTCTACACACCAACATCTGAGATGTGAGTTTTGTGTGTTGCTCCAGTCATGTGACTGAAACATCACACCTAGATTGCTGGAGTTTTCTTTCTTGTTTCACATTTTATGAAATGATTATCCTGTGACTGTTAAATTGTGGTTGTCACATTGTGGTTATCACACTATGATTATATTGTATTGTGGCCAATTTCTCCTAACACCAATGAAATACATGCTTGCCTTCCTCTGGATGAAACCTGGCCAGACATTGATCCAGGTTAACATTTATTAGGAACATCCGGGACATCAAGGGAGCAGGAATAAAGAGAGGAATGTCCTGGGTGTGGATGGAAGAGAAGATATTCAGGCAAGTGATGTGAGTAGAAGATTTTACTCCGAGGGAGAAGTGTATTCGCTAGTGCAGAGACTGGGTGAGATATGACCACGTACACATAACTCTTGCCAGAGAATGTAGGGAGTGATGCCCCTTGGAGAGTTGGAAATGAGGCAGACAAAAGGGATATTGATGGAGAGGATGATGTAGTAGTATACAACATTGGATTAGCTGTACAGAGAAGCAAGATTGTCACAAAGCAGAGTGGAGCACAGAGAAATATATGGCCAGTCTTTAATAAGCAGGTGACAAGCATGGTCCCCTTACAAACATTGTAAGATTGTGTAAATTACTGAAGCCTAACTACTGGAGAAAATGGTAGAGATAATACATACACAGAGTTGCCATTCCTGTCTACGAGCCTGTCCACATCTGTTGACAGCATGTAGAACTTCTGTGAACTGTTCTTGTAATGATATACTGGACATCCACAGGAAGAGGGAGACATCAGTTTAATAATAGAACCTGCTGTGATGTTGTCACTTCCTGTTAGAGAACCAATCAAAAAGTTCACAAAACTCATCTCAACATGAATCATGTGAATATCCATCTAATGAAACTAAACAAGGAGATAGTTCTACTACTGTGATAGCTACTATCATTGTATGTAGCCAGCAATGAATACTTGATGTCTTATTATATCTGTTGTATTTGGTCCGAGCACACTGACGAAATCTGGCTAGTTTCTACTGCATGCCTGAAAGTCATATGCTGATGGTGTTGTCAATGTGGTGAATTTCTGCTGGGAAATATGCTCATGGTGTTGTCAATGTGGTGAGTGCCCTTTGTCCCAGCAGGGCTTGGAAGGGAACATGACACAAATGACATTGCAGTGCCCTTTGTCCTAGCAGGGCTCGGAAGGGAACATGACACAAATGACATTGCAGTGCCCTTTGTCCTAGCAGGGCTCAGAAGGGAACATGACACAACCATGTGGAAATAATGACATGCCTGAAAAGTACACAGTGTTTGCTCTGAAAGTTCTGCGCATCGATGGTGAGGTAGGATGTTCTCTCCCTACACAGGTCAGTTAGACTTAAAAGGTGACTTCTCGTCCTTGACTTGGTGACATAAATTACAAATACCTCAGGAGTCAGAGTGGGTTTGTCTGATGATGGGGGACACTAAAAGAAAAGCTGACCTCGCGCAAAAACCAGTCCAGTGTTGACTACCCTCAATTTCAAAGCAAGAAATGTAAAAACAAAATAACCATGTCACAGAACTCTGATTTCTTCAGCAAGTCCTACAGAAAGTTTATTATCTCTCCGATAGCTATCAATCAGCCAGGATTTATATGACATTTCAGTGTAATTCCTGTTATACTTGCCAATGTGACATTTCAGTGTAATTCCTGTTATACTTGCCAATGTGACATTTCAGTGTAATTTGTGTTACACTTGCCTATGTGACATTTCAGTGTAATTCCTGTTACACTTGCCTATGTGACATTTCAGTGTAATTCCTGTTATACTTGCCAATGTGACATTTCAGTGTAATTCCTGTTACACTTGCCTATGTGACATTTCAGTGTAATTCCTGTTATACTTGCCAATGTGACATTTCAGTGTAATTCCTGTTACACTTGCCAATGTGACATTTCAGTGTAATTCCTGTTATACTTGCCAATGTGACATTTCAGTGTAATTCCTGTTATACTTGCCAATGTGACATTTCAGTGTAATTCCTGTTACACTTGCCTATGTGACATTTCAATGTAATTCCTGTTACACTTGCCTATGTGACATTTCAGTGTAATTCCTGTTACACTTGCCAATGTGACATTTCAGTGTAATTCCTGTTATACTTACCAATGTGACATTTCAGTGTAATTCCTGTTACACTTGCCTATGTGACATTTCAGTGTAATTCCTGTTACACTTGCCTATGTGACATTTCAGTGTAATTCCTGTTACACTTGCCTATGTGACATTTCAGTGTAATTACTGTTACACTTGCCTATGTGACATTTCAGTGTAATTCCTGTTACACTTGCCTATGTGACATTTCAGTGTAATTCCTGTTACACTTGCCAATGTCATTAGAGTTTCAGATTTAAAAAAAACTCAGGTATGGTTGAATTGACCTACTAAAATGCTGAAAGTAGAAACAACACAATAAGAGAAAATCGGTCTTTACAGTTTAATTATGTAGCTCATTATTTCTGCTGACCTGTTTTATTGAGGGAGACCACTCTGGAATTGATCTCCATCCAGTTTCCCATATTTGTAACGTTGGCAATCTGAAGCTGGTAGGCTGGGGAAAACAAACAGCTGCAGTCACCATTTTCTCATTTCAACATGTCTATATAAAAACAACTCTCTTAATAATATGGTGAAGCAGGTCAGCATGGTCGAATGGGTAAGAACGCGTATTCTTAAACATCCGCTGTGCTGATGCTGAGTTTAGGGGTTAAACCCCTACACCGGACAGCTGGACTAAAATGTTGACCTGTCGTCCTTGACATTGGGATGTAAATTACAAGTACCTCTGAAGTCAGAGCGGGTTCGCCTGTTGGCGACAGACACTGTTAATAGGGAAAGCTAATCCACACACAAAATTCAGACCATCACTACTATATATAGTGTGTATGGACTACACTTGAGTTCAAAGTGAGCAAACGAAAAAAAAAATTATAATGGTGTGATTGTATGTGTGAACATGTGCATGCTAGCATGCATGTATGTGTGGTTGTGTATGTGTGTGCATGTGTGTGTGTGAAAGTTCATTGTTGCATTTCCCTGAAAACATGCTATTAAATATTAAGTTTCTCTTGAAGTGTTATTGCTTTTCTTTTGATCTCGCCACAGATATTTCTACTATCAGATATTTCTACCATCAAATATTTCTACCATCATATATTTCTACCATTAGATATTTCTACAATCAGATACATCAATCTTCCATGTGTTTTGTTGAAGTACTCTAAAACGAATTATTGTTTATGAATTTCACATACATATTTCACAAACATGCACTGATGATTATCACTTATTTCTATGAGGAGGCTTCAAAAGGAAACTTAATATTTTGGGGGGTGAATATATTCTGAAAAGGTACAGAACAAATGTATCATTTTTCAATGTAGTCACCACTACATTCAATGAAAGTTGTCCAGTGCCAATAAAGTGTTTGGATTCCTGCATACAAAAATGATCTTGGTCTTGTATGTAACCACTCAGTCACCACCTGCTATGCATCTTCCCAGAAGTCACGCCGTTTTCCTACTCCACTCATACACTCACTGGACTGACAGGTATACATCACCGTACTGGACCTTCATTCATACACTTGCTGGACTAACAGGCATACATCACCATACTGGACCTTCATTTGCCAATGAATTTCTATACATTTCACCCCTTCACTGTTAAAAAAAATTATGGATAACAGAACGCTGCTCCTCTTTGGTGCATGTCAAAAGTGGGATGGCCCTCTTTAAACTATCCGTGTGATGTCACCTTGTTCATCTGCACCGTGCTGACATGCTTAACACTTGACATCCTAAACAACAAAATTGACAGGTTACAAGACAATGGCATGGTTATTGTAATTTCTATTACACTTTTAAGGTTTTCATTTGAAGCCTCCTCGTAAACACCTCAAACCGGTGTGTGTGATGACCTGAATGACGAAGTAGGTAGTGTTTACATAATTTGTGTCGGATGGGCAAATTTACATAAAAATCTTGACGAAGGAATGAGACAATTCTTGCAATCCACTCACCAATGGGTTTCTGACATGCCAGTTGCTTGACATCAATCAATGATAATTCATTCTGTATGACTGGCTTGCAATGGCTACAAAGACCTGGTCAAATGATACAAATGTAAGAAAACTCCACTTTATTCTGTTTTATACATATTAGTGTTCAAGCCGTTTGACTTGTGATCCGAAGGTTGTGGGTTCGATTCCGGGCCGCACCCTTCGGTTTACGAGTTAAATGTTTCGGAGACTCCTGTGGGTCGTTGCTAAAAGCTACGGAGTTCGTGCTTTGTGCGACGCTTTCCGCTCTGCGGAAAGAGACCGAGCCATATGGGATAAAACCTGGTGTGATGAAGTCGACCCTGTCGACTTTTAAGCGACTTTTTTATACAGTCAACAAGTGATCTGTACACATGTGGTTTTGTGATGTACAGACATAATCAAGACTACACTTGGCAGACAGGTGTAGGTAATACCTCCATGACATAAAATAAAAAGTTCACAAACCAGCTTCCACATATGTTGATAGTGCAGACTACTGTGACACATCTAACATCCAGGTTATGACTACCAAATCTTGTTTTTCTCATGCAAGATTTCAAAACACTTGACAATGGCCTTAATTTCCATATGTCTGTGAGTGCCTCAGCCTGAAGGTTTTAGTGTCCAACACAATGTCATTGAACTACGAGCACCATTTCCAACTGTCCATGTGACTCAGTCTTCTTTCTGTACTCTCTCTACCCAACAATTCAATGACCATCATATCTCCTACAAACAAGCTGGTCAATGACCCTTTACTTGCCTTAAAGCGCACTGGACATATGGTACTGGACAAACACTTATCTAGACAAATGGGCATCTGGTGGGTGTGGTCAGCCTCATACTGTTGGCACCTGGTGGGTGTGGTCAGCCTCATACTGTTGGCACCTGGTGGGTGTGGTCAGCCTCATACTGTTGGCACCTGGTGGGTGTGGTCAGCCTCATACTGTTGGCACCTGGTGGGTGTGGTCAGCCTCATACTGTTGGCACCTGGTGGGTGTGGTCAGCCTCATACTGTTGGCACCTGGTGGGTGTGGTCAGCCTCCTACTGTTGGCACCTGGTGGGTGTGGTCAGCCTCCTACTGTTGGCACCTGGTGGGTGTGGTCAGCCTCATACTGTTAGCATCTGGTGGGTGTGGTCAGCCTCATACTGTTGGCACCTGGTGGGTGTGGTCAGCCTCATACTGTTGGTACCTGGTGGGTGTGGTCAGCCTCCTACTGTTGGCACCTGGTGGGTGTGGTCAGCCTCATACTGTTGGCACCTGGTGGGTGTGGTCAGCCTCCTACTGTTGGCACCTGGTGGGTGTGGTCAGCCTCATACTGTTGGCACCTGGTGGGTGTGGTCAGCCTCATACTGTTGGCACCTGGTGGGTGTGGTCAGCCTTATACTGTTGGCACCTGGTGGGTGTGGTCAGCCTCATACTGTTGGCACCTGGTGGGTGTTGTCAGCCTCCTACTGTTGGCACCTGGTGGGTGTTGTCAGCCTCCTACTGTTGGCACCTGGTGGGTGTGGTCAGCCTCATACTGTTGGCACCTGGTGGGTGTGGTCAGCCTCCTACTGTTGGCACCTGGTGGGTGTGGTCAGCCTCATACTGTTGGCACCTGGTGGGTGTGGTCAGCCTCATACTGTTGGCACCTGGTGGGTGTGGTCAGCCTTATACTGTTGGCACCTGGTGGGTGTGGTCAGCCTCATACTGTTGGCACCTGGTGGGTGTTGTCAGCCTCCTACTGTTGGCACCTGGTGGGTGTTGTCAGCCTCCTACTGTTGGCACCTGGTGGGTGTGGTCAGCTTCCTACTGTTGGCACCTGGTGGGTGTGGTCAGCCTCATACTGTTGGCACCTGGTGGGTGTGGTCAGCCTCCTACTGTTGGCACCTGGTTGGTGTGGTCAGCCACCTACTGTTGGCACCTGGTGGGTGTGGTCAGCCTCATACTGTTGGCACCTGGTGGGTGTGGTCAGCCTCATACTGTTGGCACCTGGTGGGTGTGGTCAGCCTCATACTGTTGGCACCTGGTGGGTGTGGTCAGCCTCATACTGTTGGCACCTGGTGGGTGTGGTCAGCCTCATACTGTTGGCACCTGGTGGGTGTGGTCAGCCTCATACTGTTGGCACCTGGTGGGTGTGGTCAGCCTCATACTGTTGGCACCTGGTGGGTGTGGTCAGCCTCATACTGTTGGCACCTGGTGGGTGTGGTCAGCCTCCTACTGTTGGCATCTGGTGGGTGTGGTCAGCCTCATACTGTTGGCACCTGGTGGGTGTGGTCAGCCTCCTACTGTTGGCACCTGGTGGGTGTGATCAGCCTCCTACTGTTGGCACCTGGTGGGTGTGGTCAGCCTCCTACTGTTGGCACCTGGTGGGTGTGGTCAGCCTCCTACTGTTGGCACCTGGTGGGTGTGGTCAGCCTCATACTGTTGGCACCTGGTTGGTGTGGTCAGCCACCTACTGTTGGCACCTGGTGGGTGTGGTCAGCCTCATACTGTTGGCACCTGGTGGGTGTGGTCAGCCTCATACTGTTGGCACCTGGTGGGTGTGGTCAGCCTCATACTGTTGGCACCTGGTGGGTGTGGTCAGCCTCATACTGTTGGCACCTGGTGGGTGTGGTCAGCCTCATACTGTTGGCACCTGGTGGGTGTGGTCAGCCTCATACTGTTGGCACCTGGTGGGTGTGGTCAGCCTCATACTGTTGGCACCTGGTGGGTGTGGTCAGCCTCATACTGTTGGCACCTGGTGGGTGTGGTCAGCCTCCTACTATTGGCATCTGGTGGGTGTGGTCAGCCTCATACTGTTGGCACCTGGTGGGTGTGGTCAGCCTCCTACTGTTGGCACCTGGTGGGTGTGATCAGCCTCCTACTGTTGGCACCTGGTGGGTGTGGTCAGCCTCCTACTGTTGGCACCTGGTGGGTGTGGTCAGCCTCCTACTGTTGGCACCTGGTGGGTGTGGTCAGCCTCATACTGTTGGCACCTGGTGGGTGTGGTCAGCAACATACTGTTGGCACCTGGTGGGTGTGGTCACCCTCATACTGTTGGCACCTGGTGGGTGTGGTCAGCCTCCTACTGTTGGCACCTGGTGGGTGTGGTCAGCCTCCTACTGTTGGCACCTGGTGGGTGTGGTCAGCCTTATACTGTTGGCACCTGGTGGGTGTGGTCAGCCTCATACTGTTGGCACCTGGTGGGTGTGGTCAGCCTCATACTGTTGGTACCTGGTGGGTGTGGTCAGCCTCCTACTGTTGGCACCTGGTGGGTGTGGTCAGCCTCATACTGTTGGCACCTGGTGGGTGTGGTCAGCCTCCTACTGTTGGCACCTTGTGGGTGTGGTCAGCCTCATACTGTTGGCACCTGGTGGGTGTGGTCAGCCTCATACTGTTGGCACCTGGTGGGTGTGGTCAGCCTTATACTGTTGGCACCTGGTGGGTGTGGTCAGCCTCATACTGTTGGCACCTGGTGGGTGTTGTCAGCCTCCTACTGTTGGCACCTGGTGGGTGTTGTCAGCCTCCTACTGTTGGCACCTGGTGGGTGTGGTCAGCCTCCTACTGTTGGCACCTGGTGGGTGTGGTCAGCCTCATACTGTTGGCACCTGGTGGGTGTGGTCAGCCTCATACTGTTGGCACCTGGTGGGTGTGGTCAGCCTCCTACTGTTGGCACCTGGTGGGTGTGGTCAGCCTCATACTGTTGGCACCTGGTGGGTGTGGTCAGCCTCATACTGTTGGCACCTGGTGGGTGTGGTCAGCCTTATACTGTTGGCACCTGGTGGGTGTGGTCAGCCTCATACTGTTGGCACCTGGTGGGTGTGGTCAGCCTCATACTGTTGGCACCTGGTGGGTGTTGTCAGCCTCCTACTGTTGGCACCTGGTGGGTGTGGTCAGCCTCCTACTGTTGGCACCTGGTGGGTGTGGTCAGCCTCATACTGTTGGCACCTGGTGGGTGTGGTCAGCCTCCTACTGTTGGCACCTGGTGGGTGTGGTCAGCCTCCTACTGTTGGCATCTGGTGGGTGTGGTCAGCCTCATACTGTTGGCACCTGGTGGGTGTGGTCAGCCTCCTACTGTTGGCACCTGGTGGGTGTGATCAGCCTCCTACTGTTGGCACCTGGTGGGTGTGGTCAGCCTCCTACTGTTGGCACCTGGTGGGTGTGGTCAGCCTCCTACTGTTGGCACCTGGTGGGTGTGGTCAGCCTCATACTGTTGGCACCTGGTGGGTGTGGTCAGCCTCATACTGTTGGCACCTGGTGGGTGTGGTCACCCTCATACTGTTGGCACCTGGTGGGTGTGGTCAGCCTCCTACTGTTGGCACCTGGTGGGTGTGGTCAGCCTCCTACTGTTGGCACCTGGTGGGTGTGGTCAGCCTTATACTGTTGGCACCTGGTGGGTGTGGTCAGCCTCATACTGTTGGCACCTGGTGGGTGTGGTCAGCCTCATACTGTTGGCACCTGGTGGGTGTGGTCAGCCTCATACTGTTGGCACCTGGTGGGTGTGGTCAGCCTCCTACTGTTGGCATCTGGTGGGTGTGGTCAGCCTCATACTGTTGGCACCTGGTGGGTGTGGTCAGCCTCCTACTGTTGGCACCTGGTGGGTGTGATCAGCCTCCTACTGTTGGCACCTGGTGGGTGTGGTCAGCCTCCTACTGTTGGCACCTGGTGGGTGTGGTCAGCCTCCTACTGTTGGCACCTGGTGGGTGTGGTCAGCCTCATACTGTTGGCACCTGGTGGGTGTGGTCAGCCTCATACTGTTGGCACCTGGTGGGTGTGGTCACCCTCATACTGTTGGCACCTGGTGGGTGTGGTCAGCCTCCTACTGTTGGCACCTGGTGGGTGTGGTCAGCCTCCTACTGTTGGCACCTGGTGGGTGTGGTCAGCCTTATACTGTTGGCACCTGGTGGGTGTGGTCAGCCTCATACTGTTGGCACCTGGTGGGTGTGGTCAGCCTCATACTGTTGGTACCTGGTGGGTGTGGTCAGCCTCCTACTGTTGGCACCTGGTGGGTGTGGTCAGCCTCATACTGTTGGCACCTGGTGGGTGTGGTCAGCCTCCTACTGTTGGCACCTTGTGGGTGTGGTCAGCCTCATACTGTTGGCACCTGGTGGGTGTGGTCAGCCTCATACTGTTGGCACCTGGTGGGTGTGGTCAGCCTTATACTGTTGGCACCTGGTGGGTGTGGTCAGCCTCATACTGTTGGCACCTGGTGGGTGTTGTCAGCCTCCTACTGTTGGCACCTGGTGGGTGTTGTCAGCCTCCTACTGTTGGCACCTTGTGGGTGTGGTCAGCCTCATACTGTTGGCACCTGGTGGGTGTGGTCAGCCTCATACTGTTGGCACCTGGTGGGTGTGGTCAGCCTTATACTGTTGGCACCTGGTGGGTGTGGTCAGCCTCATACTGTTGGCACCTGGTGGGTGTTGTCAGCCTCCTACTGTTGGCACCTGGTGGGTGTTGTCAGCCTCCTACTGTTGGCACCTGGTGGGTGTGGTCAGCCTCCTACTGTTGGCACCTGGTGGGTGTGGTCAGCCTCATACTGTTGGCACCTGGTGGGTGTGGTCAGCCTCATACTGTTGGCACCTGGTGGGTGTGGTCAGCCTCCTACTGTTGGCACCTGGTGGGTGTGATCAGCCTCCTACTGTTGGCACCTGGTGGGTGTGGTCAGCCTCCTACTGTTGGCACCTGGTGGGTGTGGTCAGCCTCCTACTGTTGGCACCTGGTGGGTGTGGTCAGCCTCATACTGTTGGCACCTGGTGGGTGTGGTCAGCCTCATACTGTTGGCACCTGGTGGGTGTGGTCACCCTCATACTGTTGGCACCTGGTGGGTGTGGTCAGCCTCCTACTGTTGGCACCTGGTGGGTGTGGTCAGCCTCCTACTGTTGGCACCTGGTGGGTGTGGTCAGCCTTATACTGTTGGCACCTGGTGGGTGTGGTCAGCCTCATACTGTTGGCACCTGGTGGGTGTGGTCAGCCTCATACTGTTGGTACCTGGTGGGTGTGGTCAGCCTCCTACTGTTGGCACCTGGTGGGTGTGGTCAGCCTCATACTGTTGGCACCTGGTGGGTGTGGTCAGCCTCCTACTGTTGGCGCCTGGTGGGTGTGGTCAGCCTCATACTGTTGGCACCTGGTGGGTGT
Organism: Cepaea hortensis; assembly: GCA_963921405.1. NCBI lineage: Eukaryota > Metazoa > Mollusca > Gastropoda > Stylommatophora > Helicidae > Cepaea > Cepaea hortensis. The sequence goes on along the minus strand of OY992883.1, from coordinate 2,592,026 downwards.
GGTCAGCCTCATACTGTTGGCACCTGGTGGGTGTGGTCAGCCTTATACTGTTGGCACCTGGTTGGTGTGGTCAGCCTCATACTGTTGGCACCTTGTGGGTGTTGTCAGCCTCCTACTGTTGGCACCTGGTGGGTGTTGTCAGCCTCCTACTGTTGGCACCTGGTGGGTGTGGTCAGCCTCCTACTGTTGGCACCTGGTGGGTGTGGTCAGCCTCATACTGTTGGCACCTGGTGGGTGTGGTCAGCCTCCTACTGTTGGCACCTGGTTGGTGTGGTCAGCCACCTACTGTTGGCACCTGGTGGGTGTGGTCAGCCTCATACTGTTGGCACCTGGTGGGTGTGGTCAGCCTCATACTGTTGGCACCTGGTGGGTGTGGTCAGCCTCATACTGTTGGCACCTGGTGGGTGTGGTCAGCCTCATACTGTTGGCACCTGGTGGGTGTGGTCAGCCTCATACTGTTGGCACCTGGTGGGTGTGGTCAGCCTCATACTGTTGGCACCTGGTGGGTGTGGTCAGCCTCATACTGTTGGCACCTGGTGGGTGTGGTCAGCCTCATACTGTTGGCACCTGGTGGGTGTGGTCAGCCTCCTACTGTTGGCATCTGGTGGGTGTGGTCAGCCTCATACTGTTGGCACCTGGTGGGTGTGGTCAGCCTCCTACTGTTGGCACCTGGTGGGTGTGATCAGCCTCCTACTGTTGGCACCTGGTGGGTGTGGTCAGCCTCCTACTGTTGGCACCTGGTGGGTGTGGTCAGCCTCCTACTGTTGGCACCTGGTGGGTGTGGTCAGCCTCATACTGTTGGCACCTGGTGGGTGTGGTCAGCCTCATACTGTTGGCACCTGGTGGGTGTGGTCACCCTCATACTGTTGGCACCTGGTGGGTGTGGTCAGCCTCCTACTGTTGGCACCTGGTGGGTGTGGTCAGCCTCCTACTGTTGGCACCTGGTGGGTGTGGTCAGCCTTATACTGTTGGCACCTGGTGGGTGTGGTCAGCCTCATACTGTTGGCACCTGGTGGGTGTGGTCAGCCTCATACTGTTGGTACCTGGTGGGTGTGGTCAGCCTCCTACTGTTGGCACCTGGTGGGTGTGGTCAGCCTCATACTGTTGGCACCTGGTGGGTGTGGTCAGCCTCCTACTGTTGGCACCTGGTGGGTGTGGTCAGCCTCATACTGTTGGCACCTGGTGGGTGTGGTCAGTCTCATACTGTTGGCACCTGGTGGGTGTGGTCAGCCTTATACTGTTGGCACCTGGTGGGTGTGGTCAGCCTCATACTGTTGGCACCTGGTGGGTGTTGTCAGCCTCCTACTGTTGGCACCTGGTGGGTGTTGTCAGCCTCCTACTGTTGGCACCTGGTGGGTGTGGTCAGCCTCCTACTGTTGGCACCTGGTGGGTGTGGTCAGCCTCATACTGTTGGCACCTGGTGGGTGTGGTCAGCCTCCTACTGTTGGCACCTGGTTGGTGTGGTCAGCCACCTACTGTTGGCACCTGGTGGGTGTGGTCAGCCTCATACTGTTGGCACCTGGTGGGTGTGGTCAGCCTCATACTGTTGGCACCTGGTGGGTGTGGTCAGCCTCATACTGTTGGCACCTGGTGGGTGTGGTCAGCCTCATACTGTTGGCACCTGGTGGGTGTGGTCAGCCTCATACTGTTGGCACCTGGTGGGTGTGGTCAGCCTCATACTGTTGGCACCTGGTGGGTGTGGTCAGCCTCATACTGTTGGCACCTGGTGGGTGTGGTCAGCCTCATACTGTTGGCACCTGGTGGGTGTGGTCAGCCTCATACTGTTGGCACCTGGTGGGTGTGGTCAGCCTCATACTGTTGGCACCTGGTGGGTGTGGTCAGCCTCATACTGTTGGCACCTGGTGGGTGTGGTCAGCCTCCTACTGTTGGCACCTGGTGGGTGTGGTCAGCCTCCTACTGTTGGCACCTGGTGGGTGTGGTCAGCCTCATACTGTTGGCACCTGGTGGGTGTGGTCAGCCTCCTACTGTTGGCACCTGGTGGGTGTGGTCAGCCTCATACTGTTGGCACCTGGTGGGTGTGGTCAGCCTCCTACTGTTGGCACCTGGTGGGTGTGGTCAGCCTCCTACTGTTGGCATCTGGTGGGTGTGGTCAGCCTCATACTGTTGGCACCTGGTGGGTGTGGTCAGCCTCCTACTGTTGGCACCTGGTGGGTGTGGTCAGCCTCCTACTGTTGGCACCTGGTGGGTGTGGTCAGCCTCCTACTGTTGGCACCTGGTGGGTGTGGTCAGCCTCCTACTGTTGGCACCTGGTGGGTGTGGTCAGCCTCATACTGTTGGCACCTGGTGGGTGTGGTCAGCCTCATACTGTTGGCACCTGGTGGGTGTGGTCACCCTCATACTGTTGGCACCTGGTGGGTGTGGTCAGCCTCCTACTGTTGGCACCTGGTGGGTGTGGTCAGCCTCCTACTGTTGGCACCTGGTGGGTGTGGTCAGCCTTATACTGTTGGCACCTGGTGGGTGTGGTCAGCCTCATACTGTTGGCACCTGGTGGGTGTGGTCAGCCTCATACTGTTGGCACCTGGTGGGTGTGGTCAGCCTCCTACTGTTGGCACCTGGTGGGTGTGGTCAGCCTCATACTGTTGGCACCTGGTGGGTGTGGTCAGCCTCCTACTGTTGGCACCTGGTGGGTGTGGTCAGCCTCATACTGTTGGCACCTGGTGGGTGTGGTCAGCCTCATACTGTTGGCACCTGGTGGGTGTGGTCAGCCTCATACTGTTGGCACCTGGTGGGTGTGGTCAGCCTCATACTGTTGGCACCTGGTGGGTGAGTCAGCCTCATACTGTTGGCACCTGGTGGGTGTTGTCAGCCTCCTACTGTTGGCACCTGGTGGGTGTGGTCAGCCTCCTACTGTTGGCACCTGGTGGGTGTGGTCAGCCTCATACTGTTGGCACCTGGTGGGTGTGGTCAGCCTCCTACTGTTGGCACCTGGTTGGTGTGGTCAGCCACCTACTGTTGGCACCTGGTGGGTGTGGTCAGCCTCATACTGTTGGCACCTGGTGGGTGTGGTCAGCCTCATACTGTTGGCACCTGGTGGGTGTGGTCAGCCTCATACTGTTGGCACCTGGTGGGTGTGGTCAGCCTCATACTGTTGGCACCTGGTGGGTGTGGTCAGCCTCATACTGTTGGCACCTGGTGGGTGTGGTCAGCCTCATACTGTTGGCACCTGGTGGGTGTGGTCAGCCTCATACTGTTGGCACCTGGTAGGTGTGGTCAGCCTCCTACTGTCAGCACCTGGTGGGTGTGGTCAGCCTCCTACTGTCAGCACCTGGTGGGTGTGGTCAGCCTCATACTGTTGGCACCTGGTGGGTGTGGTCAGCCTCATGCTGTTGGCACCTGGTGGGTGTGGTCAGCCTCATACTGTTGGCACCTGGTGGGTGTGGTCAGCCTCCTACTGTCAGCACCTGGTGGGTGTGGTCAGCCTCATACTGTTGGCACCTGGTGGGTGTGGTCAGCCTCATACTGTTGGCACCTGGTGGGTGTGGTCACTCTCATACTGTCAGCACCTGGTGGGTGTGGTCAGCCTCATACTGTCAGCACCTGGTGGGTGTGGTCAGCCTCATACTGTCAGCACCTGGTGGGTGTGGTCAGCCTCATACTGTCAGCACTTGGTGGGTGTGGTCAGCCTCATACTGTCAGCACCTGGTGGGTGTGGTCAGCCTCATACTGTCAGCACCTGGTGGGTGTGGTCAGCCTCATACTGTCAGCACCTGGTGGGTGTGGTCAGCCTCATACTGTCAGCACCAGGTGGGTGTGGTCAGCCTCATACTGTCAGCACCTGGTGGGTGTGGTCAGCCTCATACTGTCAGCACCTGGTGGGTGTGGTCAGCCTTCTACTGTCAACACCTGGTGGATGTGGTCAGCCTCCTACTGTCAACACCTGGTGGGTGTGGTCAGCCTCATACTGTCAGCACCTGGTGGGTGTGGTCAGCCTCATACTGTTGACACCTGGTGGGTGTGGTCAGCCTTCTACTGTCAACACCTGGTGGATGTGGTCAGCCTCCTACTGTCAACACCTGGTGGGTGTGGTCAGCCTCATACTGTCAGCACCTGGTGGGTGTGGTCAGCCTCATACTGTCAACACCTGGTGGATGTGGTCAGCCTCATACTGTCAGCATCTGGTGGGTGTGGTCAGCCTCATACTGTCAGCACCTGGTGGGTGTGGTCAGCCTTCTACTGTCAACACCTGGTGGATGTGGTCAGCCTCCTACTGTCAACACCTGGTGGGTGTGGTCAGCCTCATACTGTCAGCACCTGGTTGGTGTGGTCAGCCTCATACTGTCAGCACCTGGTGGGTGTGGTCAGCCTCATACTGTCAGCATCTGGTGGGTGTGGTCAGCCTCATACTGTCAGCACCTGGTGGATGTGGTCAGCCTCATACTGTCAGCATCTGGTGGGTGTGGTCAGCCTCATACTGTTGGCACCTGGTGGGTGTGGTCAGCCTCATACTGTTGGCACCTGGTGGGTGTGGTCAGCCTCATACTGTCAGCACCTGGTGGGTGTGGTCAGCCTCATACTGTCAGCACCTGGTGGGTGTGGTCAGCCTCATACTGTCAGCACCTGGTGGGTGTGGTCAGCCTCATACTGTCAGCATCTGGTGGGTGTGGTCAGCCTCATACTGTTGGCACCTGGTGGGTGTGGTCAGCCTCATACTGTTGGCACCTGGTGGGTGTGGTCAGCCTCATACTGTCAGCACCTGGTGGGTGTGGTCAGCCTCATACTGTCAGCACCTGGTGGATGTGGTCAGCCTCATACTGTCAGCACCTGGTGGATGTGGTCAGCCTCATACTGTCAACACCTGGTGGATGTGGTCAGCCTCATACTGTCAACACCTGGTGGATGTGGTCAGCCTCATACTGTCAACACCTGGTGGATGTGGTCAGCCTCATACTGTCAACACCTGGTGGATGTTGTCAGCCTCATACTGTCAACACCTGGTGGATGTGGTCAGCCTTCTACTGTCAACACCTGGTGGATGTGGTCAGCCTCCTACTGTCAACACCTGGTGGGTGTGGTCAGCCTCATACTGTCAACACCTGGTGGGTGTGGTCAGCCTCCTACTGTCAGCATCTGGTGGGTGTGGTCAGCCTCATACTGTTGACACCTGGTGGGTGTGGTCAGCCTCATACTGTCAGCATCTGGTGGGTGTGGTCAGCCTCTGGTGGGTGTGGTCAGCCTCATACTGTTGACACCTGGTGGGTGTGGTCAGCCTCATACTGTTGGCACCTGGTGGGTGTGGTCAGTCGCATACTGTCAGCACCTGGTGGGTGTGGTCAGTCTAATACTGTCTGCGTTTACTTCCCAGGGCATCTCCTGGTACCAGAGAGAGGTTGTGTTGGCCTGAGAGCCAGGGCCAATTAAATATTGGCCTCACTGAGGCTGTCAACCCATGATCATCTGGCGCATCCCTGAGGCTGTCAACCCATGATCACCTGCCTCACTGAGGCTGTCAACTCATGATCACCTGCCTCACTGAGGCTGTCAACCCATGATCACCTGCCTCACTGAGGCTGTCAACTCATGATCACCTGCCTCACTTAGGCTGTCAACCCATGATCACCTGGCTCCTCACTGAGGCTGTCAACCCATGATCACCTGGCTCCTCACTGAGGCTGTCAACCCATGATCACCTGGCTCCTCACTGAGGCTGTCAACCCATAATCATGAGACTCTTCACTGAGGCTGTCAACCCATGATCATGAGGCTCACAGTGAGCATCTGGCTACTACGCTGTAACTCCTCACTGAGGCTGTCAACCCATGATCCCCTGGCTCCTCACTGAGGCTCTCAACCCATGATCACCAGGCTCCTCACTGAAGCTGTCAACCCATAATCATAAGACTCTTCATTGAGGCTGTCAACCCATGATCACAAGGCACACGGTGAGCATCTGGCTACTGCGCTATAACTCCTCACTGAGGCTGTCAACCCATGATCACCAGGTTCCTCACTGAGGCTGTCAACCCATGATCACCAGGCTCCTCACTGAAGCTGTCAACCCATAATCATAAGACTCTTCACTGAGGCTGTCAACCCATGATCACAAGGCTCACGGTGAGCATCTGGCTACTGCGCTATAACTCCTCACTGAGGCTGTCTACCCATGATCACCAGCCTAACTTAGGCCACAACCCATGATCATGAGGCTCCTCACTGAGGCTGTCAACCCATGATCACCAGGCCCCTCACTGAGGCTGGCAACCCATAATCACCAGGCTCCTCACTGAGGCTGTCAACCCATGATCACCAGGCTCCTCACTGAGGCTGTCAACCCATGATCACCAGGCTCCTCACTGAGGCTGTCAACCCATGATCACCAGGCTCCTCACTGAGGCTGTCAACCCATGATCACCAGGCTCACGGAGAGCGTTTGGCCACTATACTGTAACTCCTCACTGAGGCTGTCAACATATGATCATGAGGCTCTTCACTGAGGCTGTCAACCCATGATCACGAGGCTCACAGCAAGCATCTGGCCACTACGCTGTTACTCCTCATAACCACTCCTGCTTTCCTTTTAGTTCCAATTTTCTTCATTATGTATAAGACATCCACGTGGAAGACTTCCAAGGGACATTCTCTATGGGCAGCTGACAAATGGTAACAGAAAAATAGGAAGTCCACAGCTATGATTCAAAGTTACATGCAAGTGATCACAGAAATGGTGGAGATAGGCACCAAAATCTGGGAGGAAAAGGCTTGTGGCTGTAACATGAGGAGATGCACTGTGAGGAATCATCCTGAACTTGGACATACTTTATTTTCAAAGGGTTAACAATTGGGCACGCAGGCCCATCTAATATTCTGTCCTTCTTATCTCTCTCTGTCCAACTTGGTGAGAGGTGACTACATCAACAGGCAGGGGAGAACAGAACCTGCAGAATAGAACAGCGGGTTGGAGGCTTCCTGCTCACAGGATGCATTAACTTATTCTCAGGTAGGAGTGGAGGAAACTATTATGATTATTATTTAACATGTGTCATCTAATTTATCATCTAGCTCGTCATCATATAAAGATTTATCTATTTTATTGTGTACTTATCCAACAAATATAATTTATCATCTAGTGTTTTCTTAAAAGTATCTTCCACACAAAAGAGTTCATTACACGTTTAAACAGCTTTTATATGCGGTGTCTGCGAAGAATGCTTGATATTAAGTGGCAAGACAAAATCACAAATACTGAACTATTAGAAAGATCGGATTGTGTGACAGTTTGTTCCATGCTCAGTCTTCGTAGACTTAGATGGATAGGACATGTAAGGAGGATGGATGATGGTAGAATACCAAGGACATCGTTTTTTGCGAATTACAGATGGGTAAAAGATCTCAGGGTCAGCCTCAACTACAATACAAAGATGTGTGTAAGCGGGACATGATTGATACAGGCATTGATAATGCACATTGGGAGCAAGTCACAGCTGAACATGTTGCAAGGAGGGCAAATATCAGAAATGGAATAAAGACAAAGGAGAAAATGATTGCACACTGAGCGTGTAAGATGTAAGATGGTGCATGATGGTGGAAATAACCTTGTGTTCACATGCAACCATTGTGGACAAACATCTACAGCGTGAATTGTTCTGATCAGTCACATTCGCTACCGCCATAGGTTGTAGTTATTAGGCCTGTTTTAAGCAAAATGTAACAAACTATCGTCTATCAAGACGGCAAGGTGCCAGTCATGTCCATCAAATCTAATTTATCATCTAGTGCTTTCTTAAAAGTATCTTCCACACAAAAGAGTTCACTACACTCTTACCAGAGTAGCACCTGCACTCCCCTCTGTTTTCGTGAGAGAAATCAGCACAATACACACGCAGGCTTTCACTGTCCAGGGTGCCGTTGTATTCCATGACACACTGGGGGGCTGCAGAAGAGTTATCCATGTAAACAGTTACATGTCTGATATGTTTAGTGTGACAAGTTAAAATATTACAAGCGAAGATGAATTCTAATGCATTTACTATTAAACAACTGACTCTTGAAAATATTTCTTTAGTAAACAAGTCTTCTACAGCAATAACAAGCTGACATGATGCGATGATGGGGTATGCGTGGTCTTGAGATATGGTGTCTGCCTTGAGTGCTGGAGGTCTGGGTTCAAGCCCCATTGAGGACTGGGATCTTTTTCACGTGGACTTCTAGTAATAAAATTTCCCCTGGTCTCTGGATAGTGAGATCAGACGCCCGTGTGTATTGTTGCGTACGTAAAAAATCCCTTGGCAAAATTTTGAGTTAAAAATCTACCCAAAGTATTTCAGGATCCTTGCCGGTGCTACGGAGTTCATGCACTGAGCTGAGTTTCTCCAGACTCAGATTTGAGTTAGGAGGAGAACGGAGCACTTATAGGTTACACCTGTGTGACGTGATGTTGATCCATCGACTAAACTAAACTAAACTAAACTGACATGATGTAAACTTTAGTGAACAAGTCTTCTACTGCAATAACAGGCTGACATGATGTGAACTTTAGTGAACAAGTCTTCTACTGCAATAACAAGCTGACATGATGTGAACTTTAGTGAACAAGTCTTCTACTGCAATAACAAGCTGACATGATGTGAACTTTAGTGAACAAGTCTTCTACTGCAATAACAAGCTGACATGATGTGAACTTTAGTGAACAAGTCTTCTACTGCAATAACAAGCTGACATGATGTGAACTTTAGTGAACAAGTCTTCTACTGCAATAACAAGCTGACATGATGTGAACTTTAGTGAACAAGTCTTCTACTGCAATAACAAACTGACATGATGTGAACTTTAGTGAACAAGTCTTCTACTGCAATAACAAGCTGACATGATGTGAACTTTAGTAAACAAGTCTTCTACTGCAATAACAAGCTGACATGATGTGAACTTTAGTGAACAAGTCTTCTACTGCAATAACAAGCTGACATGATGTGAACTTTAGTAAACAAGTCTTCTACTGCAATAACAAGCTGACATGATGTGAACTTTAGTGAACAAGTCTTCTACTGCAATAACAAGCTGACATGATGTGAACTTTAGTGAACAAGTCTTCTACTGCAATAACAAGCTGACATGATGTGAACTTTAGTGAACAAGTCTTCTACTGCAATAACAAGCTGACATGATGTGAACTTTAAGTGAACCTCAGTTCCCACTGTCTGATGTTAACTTTGTTACATGGAGGTTCTGGGAGTTGTAGCTGGCAAGACTCACCTGCAGTTCCAATCTGAATGACTTCAACATTTGCTGGGAGCAGCCGTTCAACTTCTTCCTCATCCACGGCCCTGAAGGCCAGACATGTTTGTTGTGTGCAGGAAATCTGGACAGATGCAGGGACAGTCAGTGTTCACCATCTTGTACTCAATTTGTTGACATTGTATTGACACAATTTCTCGCAATGTATGTGTTAGTGTACATGTTCACATATTTTATGTTAGCTACAAACATGGCTCCTTGAAGAAGAGGTTACAGACACAGTTCATAATCCTGCAATCGAAACACAGCTGAGGGCATTTTGGAAGCAGATCGCATTGCGTTGGTTTCCATACAATGGTGTGAGTGTCGGTCATTCAGAAAGCAATGGCAAATTACTAAACGTAAACTCGCCCGGGAACCACAAACAGCCAAAAAATGCTGAAGTTGACTGTGACGCCCAGTAAAGGAATGAAAAAATGAACTCTGTTTTCAAAGGGTCACAAATTGGGCACGCAGACCTGTCTTACATTCGACTCTTCCAATCACTCATCTTTTGTTCATCAATTGTGCATGTTACATTCACATAGGCAAAAACATTTTCAAATGAATGGTGTAATCATATGCAATGCATATTACCATGTTATGAGACAGGCAGGCCGGCAGGCAGGCAGACACACATACACACAAATCTGCATACATACATCATTTACCCAAACTCTCACAGCTATGCACCCACTCGATAACACGCAAGTAAACACTCCCTCACATACACATTTACTTTCTCACAATTAATTAATTAATTACAAACAATACAATACAATAACATACCATACCAAATGATACCATACCACACATACATACACACATACATACATAAGGATATGCAACTAACTACCTTTTGTCAGAATGTTCACATGTGTGTGTTTTTCCGTCTGTCAAGTTTCTCATCCATATTTCATTTGTTTCTTTGCTTGTTTGACTCCTCTAAATACACACGCAGGCCTTCAAGAACCACTTCTATCCATGGTGACATGTCAATGTTTGCTTGGTTTGAGAATGGCACCGTTTATAAAGTACCTTCTGGGAACAGCTGAGAGTAAACAGGGAGAGGTGGAAGGCAGAGAAAATCTTGGACTGATAATGTTAAAGAGTGGACAGGATGTAGTATTTCCACACACATGTGTTGCTAAGGACCTAGAGAAGTGGAGGACTCTGATTACTGATGCGTCCAACATGATTCCCTTATGACCCATGCTTGGGGTTGGATTATGAGATAGGATAATGGAAGTTAGCTCATATTTTCACACATTCTCATAATTTATGAGTTAGTGTTTTGTATTTTCACACATTCTCATATTTCATGAGTTGTTAGTTCATATTTTTAGAATTTCTGGAAAAACACCTGGTTTGTTTGAATGCTAGGAGATGTGTGTTTGATGGTGGTTGTAACAGGTCTTATTCTACCTCGTTGTCTCTCAGCTAATGAACCAAATCAAACAGAGGTTGGCTTCAATTTCACGAAGTTTCTATAGTTTTTGGTAACAGGAAGTTGCTTGATGCCATATTTGTTGACACTAAATATTGTAAGTTGGGCAGGACTGAATTATGTGTCTGGACATCATTGGACAATCACAGGGTTCATTGCAGGTCATGGGACTAATCTAACAGTCCCTCTATTTCATTCGGACACTACTACTTTCGCTCTCTTTCTCTCTCTCTCTTTTTGCCACTGTTGATCGCTCTCTCTCTCACTCTCTCTCTCTCTTTCTCTCCCTCTCTCTCTCTCTCTCTCTCTCTCTCTCTCTCTCTCTCTCTCTCTCTCTCTCTCTCTCTCTGTTTCTATCTATTTTCATTACTTTCATTAGCTGTAATCAAAGTCTGAAATAATATTCTTATGGTAAAACATAGATTATCTCAATAAAAAAATTACCCCAGAAAACTGAACCTTGAGTACATTTTGAACGTTGTCATACACCACATGTCTCACGTTTGTCACTTTCTTCATCTGAAGACATTAAAACATAAAGCAAGATGAAAACACAAGTTAAAGAATTAGAAAAACAATAATAATAAAAAGAATTAACTGGCTGCTGATAAATTGCATAAACAATTCTATGAGATTATTTTCATAACGACATGGCAGAGGTGAAACAGAAGGTGATTGCATTGAAAGAATGTAAATTGTCTGTCTTTGTTTGTTACATTGTTCACTCCAAAGGGGTCATGTGACCAGGACGAGAACTCTTTTCAATATCGCCAGCACATGATACGTTTATGTCATCTGTGATTGACCTTGAAAAGATCTTTGGACTACAAAACCCTATTTATTTAACTAAACCAATTATCATATGCCAGTATTAGTTCAATATCACTGTCTGAATGATTTTCTTTGAGCTGTTATTTTAAGATTTGGGAAAAGAAAAAAGTCTATGTAATGAAATCTAGAGAATAGGGTGCGTATGGAAGAATCTCAATATTCAAATCCATGGCTGTTAGCTACACAAATCGTGCTTTGTGAGAGGGCATATTGTCTTTAAGCAAAGAAAGATTCTGAATGTGTGCTATCCCTGCTGTAGGGAGTGGACAGGCAATGGATGAAAGTTAAGATCCCGAATGTGTGCTATCCCTGCTGTAGGGAGTGGACAGGCAATGGATGAAAGTTAAGGTCCTGAATGTCTTCAGAGGGACAGGATGAGTAAATTACTCAAGGGATTGTTGAGATTACCCATCTTTGACCAGATTGCTAGGACATCAAGTTAAACAGGTTAAGCTGGACCAGACTGTGAGGACATCAAGTTAAACCTGGTTAAGCTGGACCAGACTGTAAGGACATCAAGTTAAACAGGTTAAGCTGGACCAGACTGTGAGGACCTCAAGTTAAACATGGTTAAGCTAGACCAGACTGTAAGGACATCAAGTTAAACAGGTTAAGCTAGACCAGGCTGTAAGGACATCAAGTTAAACAGGTTAAGCTAGACCAGACTGTAAGGACATCAAGTTAAACCTGGTTAAGCTAGACCAGACTGTAAGGACATCAAGTTAAACAGGTTAAGCTAGACCAGACTGTAAGGACATCAAGTTAAACATGGTTAAGCTAGACCAGACTGTAAGGACATCAAGTTAAACAGGTTAATCTAGACCAGACTGTAAGGACATCAAGTTAAACATGGTTAAGCTAGACCAGACTGTAAGGACATCAAGTTAAACCTGGTTAAGCTAGACCAGACTGTAAGGACATCAAGTTAAACAGGTTAAGCTAGACCAGACTGTAAGGACATCAAATTAAACAGGTTAAGCTAGACCAGACTGTAAGGACATCAAGTTAAACAAGTTAAGCTAGACCAGACTGTAAGGACATCAAGTTAAACCTGGTTAAGCTAGACCAGACTGTAAGGACATCAAGTTAAACCTGGTTAAGCTGGACCAGACTGTAAGGACATCAAGTTAAACCTGGTTAAGCTGGACCAGACTGTAAGGACATCAAGATAAACCTGGTTAAGCTGGACCAGACTGTAAGGACATCAAGTTAAACCTGGTTAAGCTGGACCAGACTGTGAGGACATCAAGTTAAACATGGTTAAGCTGGACCAGACTGTAAGGACATCAAGATAAACCTGGTTAAGCTGGACCAGACTGTAAGGACATCAAGTTAAACCTGGTTAAGCTGGACCAGACTGTGAGGACATCAAGTTAAACATGGTTAAGCTAGACCAGACTGTAAGGACATCAAGTTAAACATGGTTAAGCTAGACCAGACTGTGAGGACATCAAGTTAAACCTGGTTAAGCTGGACCAGACTGTAAGGACATCAAGTTAAACCTGGTTAAGCTGGACCAGACTGTAAGGACATCAAGTTAAACCTGGTTAAGCTGGACCAGACTGTAAGGACATCAAGATAAACCTGGTTAAGCTGGACCAGACTGTAAGGACATCAAGTTAAACCTGGTTAAGCTGGACCAGACTGTAAGGACATCAAGTTAAACCTGGTTAAGCTGGACCAGACTAAGGACATCAAGTTAAACCTGGTTAAGCTGGACCAGACTGTAAGGACATCAAGATAAACCTGGTTAAGCTGGACCAGACTGTAAGGACATCAAGATAAACCTGGTTAAGCTGGACCAGACTGTAAGGACATCAAGTTAAACATGGTTAAGCTAGACCAGACTGTGAGGACATCAAGTTAAACCTGGTTAAGCTGGACCAGACTGTAAGGACATCAAGTTAAACCTGGTTAAGCTGGACCAGACTGTAAGGACATCAAGATAAACCTGGTTAAGCTGGACCAGACTGAAAGGGCATCAAGTTAAACCTGGTTAAGCTGGACCAGACTGTAAGGACATCAAGATAAACCTGGTTAAGCTGGACCAGACTGTAAGGACATCAAGTTAAACCTGGTTAAGCTGGACCAGACTGTGAGGACATCAAGTTAAACATGGTTAAGCTAGACCAGACTGTAAGGACATCAAGTTAAACATGGTTAAGCTGGACCAGACTGTAAGGACATCAAGTTAAACATGGTTAAGCTAGACCAGACTGTGAGGACATCAAGTTAAACAGGTTAAGCTAGACCAGACTGTAAGGACATCAAGTTAAACAGGTTAAGCTAGACCAGACTGTAAGGACATCAAGTTAAACCTGGTTAAGCTGGACCAGACTGTAAGGACATCAAGTTAAACTTGGTTAAGCTAGACCAGACTGTAAGGACATCAAGTTAAACCTGGTTAAGCTGGACCAGTCTATAAGGACATCAAGATAAACCTGGTTAAGCTAGACCAGACTGTAAGGACATCAAGTTAAACATGGTTAAGCTAGACCAGACTGTGAGGACATCAAGTTAAACAGGTTAAGCTAGACCAGACTGTAAGGACATCAAGTTAAACAGGTTAAGCTAGACCAGACTGTAAGGACATCAAGTTAAACCTGGTTAAGCTAGACCAGACTGTAAGGACATCAAGTTAAACCTGGTTAAGCTGGACCAGACTGTAAGGACATCAAGTTAAACCTGGTTAAGCTGGACCAGACTGTGAGGACATCAAGTTAAACATGGTTAAGCTGGACCAGACTGTGAGGACATCAAGTTAAACATGGTTAAGCTGGACCAGACTGTAAGGACATCAAGTTAAACCTGGTTAAGCTGGACCAGACTGTAAGGACATCAAGTTAAACCTGGTTAAGCTGGACCAGACTATAAGGACATCAAGTTAAACATGGTTAAGCTGGACCAGACTGTAAGGACATCAAGTTAAACATGGTTAAGCTAGACCAGACTGCAAGGACATCAAGTTAAACCTGGTTAAGCTAGACCAGACTGTAAGGACATCAAGTTAAACATGGTTAAGCTAGACCAGACTGTGAGGACATCAAGTTAAACAGGTTAAGCTAGACCAGACTGTAAGGACATCAAGTTAAACAGGTTAAGCTAGACCAGACTGTAAGGACATCAAGTTAAACCTGGTTAAGCTAGACCAGACTGTAAGGACATCAAGTTAAACCTGGTTAAGCTGGACCAGACTGTAAGGACATCAAGTTAAACCTGGTTAAGCTGGACCAGACTGTGAGGACATCAAGTTAAACATGGTTAAGCTGGACCAGACTGTGAGGACATCAAGTTAAACATGGTTAAGCTGGACCAGACTGTGAGGACATCAAGTTAAACCTGGTTAAGCTGGACCAGACTGTAAGGACATCAAGTTAAACCTGGTTAAGCTGGACCAGACTGTAAGGACATCAAGTTAAACATGGTTAAGCTGGACCAAACTGTAAGGACATCAAGTTAAACATGGTTAAGCTAGACCAGACTGTAAGGACATCAAGTTAAACCTGGTTAAGCTAGACCAGACTGTAAGGACATCAAGTTAAACATGGTTAAGCTGGACCAGACTGTAAGGACATCAAGTTAAACATGGTTAAGCTAGACCAGACTATAAGGACATCAAGTTAAACATGGTTAAGCTGGACCAGACTGTAAGGACATCAAGTTAAACATGGTTAAGCTAGACCAGACTATAAGGACATCAAGTTAAACATGGTTAAGCTGGACCAGACTGTAAGGACATCAAGTTAAACCTGGACCAGACTATAAGGACATCAAGTTAAACCTGGTTAAGCTGGACCAGACTGTAAGGACATCAAGTTAAACCTGGTTAAGCTGGACCAGACTGTAAGGACATCAAGTTAAACCTGGTTAAGCTAGACCAGACTGTAAGGACATCAAGTTAAACCTGGTTAAGCTGGACCAGACTGTAAGGACATCAAGTTAAACCTGGTTAAGCTGGACCAGACTGTGAGGACATCAAGTTAAACATGGTTAAGCTGGACCAGACTGTGAGGACATCAAGTTAAACATGGTTAAGCTGGACCAGACTGTAAGGACATCAAGTTAAACCTGGTTAAGCTGGACCAGACTGTAAGGACATCAAGTTAAACCTGGTTAAGCTGGACCAGACTATAAGGACATCAAGTTAAACATGGTTAAGCTGGACCAGACTGTAAGGACATCAAGTTAAACATGGTTAAGCTAGACCAGACTGCAAGGACATCAAGTTAAACCTGGTTAAGCTAGACCAGACTGTAAGGACATCAAGTTAAACATGGTTAAGCTAGACCAGACTGTGAGGACATCAAGTTAAACAGGTTAAGCTAGACCAGACTGTAAGGACATCAAGTTAAACAGGTTAAGCTAGACCAGACTGTAAGGACATCAAGTTAAACCTGGTTAAGCTAGACCAGACTGTAAGGACATCAAGTTAAACCTGGTTAAGCTGGACCAGACTGTAAGGACATCAAGTTAAACCTGGTTAAGCTGGACCAGACTGTGAGGACATCAAGTTAAACATGGTTAAGCTGGACCAGACTGTGAGGACATCAAGTTAAACATGGTTAAGCTGGACCAGACTGTGAGGACATCAAGTTAAACCTGGTTAAGCTGGACCAGACTGTAAGGACATCAAGTTAAACCTGGTTAAGCTGGACCAGACTGTAAGGACATCAAGTTAAACATGGTTAAGCTGGACCAAACTGTAAGGACATCAAGTTAAACATGGTTAAGCTAGACCAGACTGTAAGGACATCAAGTTAAACCTGGTTAAGCTAGACCAGACTGTAAGGACATCAAGTTAAACATGGTTAAGCTGGACCAGACTGTAAGGACATCAAGTTAAACATGGTTAAGCTAGACCAGACTATAAGGACATCAAGTTAAACATGGTTAAGCTGGACCAGACTGTAAGGACATCAAGTTAAACATGGTTAAGCTAGACCAGACTATAAGGACATCAAGTTAAACATGGTTAAGCTGGACCAGACTGTAAGGACATCAAGTTAAACCTGGACCAGACTATAAGGACATCAAGTTAAACCTGGTTAAGCTGGACCAGACTGTAAGGACATCAAGATAAACCTGGTTAAGCTAGACCAGACTGTGAGGACATCAAGTTAAACCTGGTTAAGCTGGACCAGACTGTAAGGACATCAAGTTAAACCTGGTTAAGCTGGACCAGACTGTAAGGACATCAAGTTAAACCTGGTTAAGCTAGACCAGACTACTATATGGGAAGCCAAGGAAGAATGATCAACTAACACAGAATTCACCAGTCACAGTACGCTGTGGGAGATACAGAATTCACCAGTCACTGTACACTGTGGGAGATACAGAATTCATCAGTCACTGTATGCTGTGGGAGATACAGAATTCATCAGTCACTGTACGCTGTGAGAGATACATAACTCACCAGCCACTGTTCACTGTGGGAGATACACAATTCACCAGTCACTGTGCACTGTGGGAGATACAGAATTCACCAGTCACTGTACGCTGTGGGGGATACTGAGAAGGGGATTTTAGCACTTAAAGTCTATTAGTTGATTGTTCAATGATGACTAACCAACCAATCAACCAAAAAACCAACTAACCAATCA
Organism: Cepaea hortensis; assembly: GCA_963921405.1. Taxonomy (NCBI): domain Eukaryota; kingdom Metazoa; phylum Mollusca; class Gastropoda; order Stylommatophora; family Helicidae; genus Cepaea; species Cepaea hortensis. The sequence continues at coordinate 2,574,920 of OY992883.1, read as the reverse complement.
ACCGCCCATGTTTGTCATGTATAAACTCTGACTGCTTTTATGTATAAACACTGTCCACTACTATATAGACTATTTAACCATGTTTGGGTAGAACAACAGATACCTCAAGACTTTGGAAATGCCATAATTATTTCAGTTTGGAAAAACTAAGGTAGTAAAAGAGACTGCACACAATACAGAGGCATTTCCCTTTAGAGTCATACTGGGAAAATATTTTGCAAACTTCTTGAGAAAAGATTACAAACTACAATAGAACTCCAGCTAAGCGAAACACAACTTGGATTTAGGAAAAACAAAGGATGCACAGATGCCATCTTTACTCTTAGACAACTTATAGAAAAATCAATCGAATTCAATGAAACAGTTAGTTAGTTAGTCGACAGACCATCCTCATTGCACATCGAACCACTCAGTCCATAAGTGTTCAGATCCCCTCCTCAGCAAATCCCGCAGGGTGTAGCAGCTAACGACACCAGTTCTGTGTTGGTTTATCAGTCTTCTTTGGCTTCCTGCGTAGTGTTCTTGTTTGGCCACCCCTTTTTTAATTTGCTGTTCTCGCAGTCTGGCCATGGTTGTAGATTCACAGTCATCACTTGGTTCTCGCAAAAGTCTTACTTCTCATAGAGCATTCAGAATGTCAGCCTGGTCCATGGAGCGTCTGCCCTCCACAGTAGCGTTGCCCGCGAGCTTGTCAGCCCGCTCATTCCCTTGTACTCCCGCATGCCCTGGCATGAAGATGAAACTAATCTTTGCCAGCCGAGACCGCTTCAGAGACAGCAACCATTCTCTTCGGACCCCCCCCCCCCCCCATCTCAATGAAACACTCTACTTAGCCTTTGTCGGCCAAGAAAAGGCATTTGATAGAGTAGACAGAAACAAGCTGTGAGAAATCCTTAAACCATATGGAGTGAGTACACATCTAACAAACCTATGTAGAAGCTTATACAACAACAGTGAATGCATAGTGAGAGCAACTGGAGGACACTCAGAATCCTTCACCATAAGATCTGGAGTACAAAAGGGTTGTGTCCTGTCCCCTCTCTTGTTCATAACTTATATGGACAGCATATGTAAAGAAACCAACCAAAACTGAGACCACAAGAACACCATGATAAACAGAACACAGAAGAAGAACGAACGGCAAATTTCACCATTAAAGAACTATTTGCGGATGATCAAGCACTAACAACAAAATCAGAAGCAGAATTACAAGACCATACAAATAGTTTAAGCAAAGTGTGTAGGTAACATAACATGAAAATTAACACCAGTAAAACAGAGGTAATTACTATAACCAAAGAAGACAAAATAACAGATTCATCTAAAAGAACACCCCCTGATTCAAGTAAAGAGTTTCAAGTACTTAGAAAGTATAATATCATCAAATGGCAAATCAGTAGATGAGATTGAAAAAAATGCAATAAGGCAAACCAACTCAATGGACAAATGGCACGAATACTAAAGAACAAACACGTATCAATAGTTACTAAGAAAGCACTCTACAACACAATCTTCCTATTAACTCTATGCTACCAATGCCAAACCTGGACAATGACAGAAAAAGAGAAAACAAAAATCACAACAACAGAAATGAGATCCCTGAGAAGAATACTCAATATATCAAGAAGAGAGAAAATCAAAAATGAAGAAATCTGGACTAAAGTTGGGGGTTATAGCAGCGCTAGATTTGATCAGAAAACAGCCAGTTAAAACGTTTGCCCATGTAACTAGATTACCAACTAAAAGTATACCACAACAAACAATGATGTACAGACCAAATGGAAACAGAGGAAGAGTCCGACCACGTAAACAATGGAAAGAGGGAATAGCAGAGTCCATGGGAATATCGATACATGAAGCCCATAAGCAGGCACTCTCCCACTGTTTATACTTCACCTCGACACCGCAAGGTACAAGAGGAACAAGATGAGATGAGATGAGATTGTTCATAATTGTTATGTATAAACACTGTCCATATTTGTCATGTACACGCACTGTCAATGTTTGTCATGTATAAACACTGTCCATGCTGGCTGGGTATATACAAACCATCTGTATGTCAGCCAAGACTGGATGATACCCGCTCAGCATGTCGATGCGGGCTTCAATGGGGCTGGATGTCCCCTGCTGGAGATGCCTGCACCAAGAAGACAGACAAGACAAAACTGTTACACGGCGCCCATCTTTCATCTGAGTGTCAGTGGTTGAAGTTTGACATTTTTATGACAAATTGTGACATGATTAGAAAAATGTGTATAGATGTGATGTACATAGAAATGTTGTATATAGAAATGATGCATATAGACATGATATATATTGGACTATGATCATGACGTAGAAAATTCTTTGCAGCACGTAGCTCTCGTAATGTAGCAGGTAGCAGAAAGCTGCTCTCATGTAACAGAAAATTGCTCTCATCATGGGCCACCAGAAAGACGTGCGACCTTGTGGCAGTTTTCCCCGGGCTCCTGCATGCTCACGCCCAGTGTGCCTGAGCCCACCTTCATGCTAGCGAACCCCTGCCTCTTCGTCCAGGAACCACGCCTTCCATTGTTGTTCTGTCTAAACCACTGTCATGTTTGACATCGACAAAGTGTTTCTGTCTAAGCCACTGCCATGTTTGACATGGACAAAGTGTTTCTGTCTAAGACACTGTCATGTTTGACATGGACAAAGTGTTTCTGTCTAAGACACTGTCTTGTTTAACATGGACAAAGTGTTTCTGTCTAAGCCACTGTCATGTTTAACATGGACAAAGTGTTTCTGTCTAAGACACTGTCATGTTTGACATGGACAAAGTGTTTCTGTCTAAGACACTGTCATGTTTGACATGGACAAAGTGTTTCTGTCTAAGCCACTATCATGTTTAACATGGACAAATTGTTTCAGTTTCTCAGACACAATGCTGTGGATGAGCTCGTTCCCAAGATACCTTGCAGCAAATCGAGCCGTAGTTATGAATTCTGGCATGACTGACAAGCAGCTTAAATAGGTAGAATGCAACAATAATGAGCAAATGGAGTATCTCAAAATATAACAGTATGGGTAGAAAAGGGTGAAATAATCTTCTGGAAACCCCATACAGTAGACAGCCTCATCCATCACCCAACAACTGCTAAATTATGGCCTTGTGGTCAACAGTGAAAAGCTGTTTCGCTTAACTGCATTCAACGAACAAGAAATGAATATTCAAATACACTGAAGTTTCAGCAATTAGGTGTTTGAAACCTTTGTTGGGAAGACTTAGTAATGAATCAGGGATTATAGTGGGGATAACAATTGTTCCACATTCAAACAGTATCAAAGACTTTGTGTGTTATGTATGTCAGCCAACATATGATTCCTCTATTTACTTCCTATGTTATGTAACTCTGCATTACGTTTTATGTAATAAATTCTGGTCATTGGAAGTTAGAAAAAGAATTTTTGCATGTTACATTTATCAGTTCTAATATACTGCTGCAAATCCTGGACAATTAGTTAACAAGCCAAAAATCCCTGGAAGCTTTGGAGATGTGATTTTATAGAAGAAAGCTAAACAATCTGGACATTTTGAGGGAGGTTAAGTCATAAAGAAAGTGTATCACAAACATCAGAAAGAGGCAGTTATCATTTTTTTGCCACATTATGAGAAGACAGAAACTGGAATATGATGTGACAACCAGAAAGATTTGAGGACAGAGAGACAGAGGAAGACAGTAAAAGAGAATTCTGGACAGACTTTTGTTACGGAACTGAAGGGAGTCAACAAATGAACTGATCCGTGCCTTCAAAGATCCCAAGATGTGGAGAAGAATGATCGCCCACACCAGCCGAGCAGGCACTGGATGAGGCTGATGAACTCTGCAGTGTACCCGAGGAGATGCAGCAAAGTGGGACAGACAACAAATCAGGCACGCTATTGTTGATGGCTCCTGTGTTCACCTTCACCCAGGGAATACATTTCTGACTGTTTTTTGACTATGAGACAGGTTAGAATATAATACAACATAATGGCATGTAACTGCTCATAATAATTAAAATATCTGAATACCGTATGGATGGAAAGTTATTCAATCTCAGAAGGCTGAAAGCTAAAACCAAAATTAACAGCGACACCGTCAGAGAGCTCCTGCTTGGTGATGATTGCGCTCTATACGCCAACTCAGAGGCGGACATGCAATATAATGTTTCGGCTTTCTCACATGCCTGTGCCAACTTTGGGCTCAATATCAACTTGGAGAAGACTGTAGTTATGTACCAGCCAGCTCCAGGGAATAATCACACTGTGCCAAATATCAAAGTGAATGGTCATAGACTAAGTGTTGTGGACAAATTCACCTATCTTGGCAGCACTGTGTCACAAGCTGCCACAATTGATGACGAAGTGAATGCAAGAATCTCCAAGGCTAGTGCGGCCTTTGGCAGACTGTACAAGAATGTATGGGACAGAACTGGAATAAGCCTGCAAACAAAGCTAAATGTCTACAAAGCAGTTGTATTATCCACACTGCTATATGCTTGTGAAACCTGGACTGTTTATCAGTGACACGCTAGGAAATTAAACCACTTCCACACAGTCTGCCTAAGGAAGCTACTGAAGATTAAATGGCAAGACAAGATTCCAGACACTGAAGTCCTAGAAAGAGCATCCATGCCCAGTATCCACACTCTACTGATGAAGAATCAGATTCGCTGGGCTGGTCACTTGACTCGCATGCCAGATCACAGGCTCCCTAAATGAATTTTTTACAGCGAACTGCGTTGTGGTAAACGCTCCCAAGGTGGCCAGAAGAAACGTTTTAAAGACACTCTGAAAATTTCACTGAATGCTTTTGGAATTCATCATGACACCTGGGCGGCTGCAGCCAGAGACCGAAATTCGTGGCGTGCATCAGTATGCAAGGGTGCAGTCATATGTGAGGCAACCAGGACTGCAAGAGCTATGAAGAAAAGGCAGGACAGAAAAACCACTGCAGGAAACCCTCCAGAAATGTCAAGCATTCCTTGCCCACATTGTCAAAGAACATTTCGAGCCAAAATAGGCCTTATCAGCCATCTTAGAACCCATGGCTCCATACCTTCAACCCCACTGGATGAAATGAATGGTCATCATCATTCTTGATGGACAAACAACAACAACAACAATAATTAAAATATCTGAATAAAACAGAAATTAAAATTTAAAAACAAAGACAATATAAAACAAATATTTGTACATTGTAGGTGCCGGCTTCACTGAAACAGTGCCAAGATTTAGTGTAATAGACAAGATTGGGTGGGTCATGTGATGACGGCTTGGGACTGGGTGGGTTCATGTGATGACAGAATGGTACTTGGTGGGTTCATGTCATGACAGAGTGGTACTGAGTGGGTTCATGTCATGACAGCTGGGACTTGGTGGGTTCATGTCATGACAGCTGGGACTGGGTGGGTTCATGTCATGACAGCTTGGGACTGTGTGAGTTCATGTGATGTCAGCTTGGGACTGGGTGGGTTCATGTCATGACAGCTTGGAACTGAGTGGGTTCATGTGATGTCAGCTTGGGACTTGGTGGGTTCATGTGATGTCAGCTTGGGACTTGGTGGGTTCATGTGATGTCAGCTTGTGACTTGGTGGGTACATGTGATGACAGAATGGGACTGGGTGGGTTCATGTGATGTCAGAATGGGACTGGGTGGGTTCATGTGATGACAGAATGGGACTGGGTGAGTTCATGTCATAACTGGGACTGGGTGGGTTCATGCCATGACAGCTGGGACTGGGTGGGTTCATGTGATGACAGAATGGCACTGGGTGGGTTCATGTGATGTCAGCTTGGGACTGGGTGGGTTCATATGATGACAGAATGGGACTTGGTGGGTTCATGTGATGTCAGAATAGGACTGGGTGGGTTCATGTGATGACAGAATGGGACTGGGTGGGTTCATGTGATGACAGCCTGGGACTGGGTGGGTTCATGTGACAACAGCTTGGGACTGGATGGGTTCATGTGATGACAGCCTGGAGCTGGGTGGGTTCAGGTGATGACAGCCTGGAGCTGGGTGGGTTCATGTGACAACAGCTTGGGACTGGATGGGTTCAAGTGATGACATAATGGTACTGGGTGGGTTCATGTGATGACCACTTGGGACTTGGTGGGTTCATGTGATGTCAGAATGGTACTGGGTGGGTTCAAGTGATGATAGCTTGAGACTTGGTGGGTTCATGTGATGACAGAATGGGATTGGGTGGATTCACACGACAACAGATTCAAACTGGATGGGTTCATGTGATGACAGCTTGGGACAGTAAGAAATTAATCTCAATATTTTATTATTTCAATACTACTTACAGAAAGCAGACATGGATACATATGGATTTCTATTATTTCAATACTACTTACAGAAAGCAGACATGGATACATATGGATTTCTTGCTGGCAACTTGATTGTACTCCACAGATCTTCGATGTTGTTTGCTGGCTTGTTTCTTTCCTGCTTTGGGACCACATTTCTTTACTCCTGGTTTTGGCTTCTTGATCTGTTCCCTACGTAAGAGTTTGATCAAAGAAAGATGTCAGTACTGCCCACACCAAGCCATGTTTTCACATATCTGATCATAACATTAGGCAGCTGACAATGCTGTGGCTAGAGCGCTGGCTTGCCGGCCACATGGCCATGGGTGTGAATTTGTATTGACCCTGACCTGGTTCCCCAGGTTGACCCTGACCTGGTTCCCCAGATTGACCCTGACCTGGTTCCCCAGGTTGACCCTGACCTAGTTCCCCAGGTTGACCCTGACCTGGTTCCCCAGGTTGACCCTGACCTGGTTCCCCAGGTTGACCTGACCTGGTTCCCCAGGTTGACCCTGACCTGGTTCCCCAGGTTGACCCTGACCTGGTTCCCCAGGTTGACCCTGACCTGGTTCCCCAGGTTGACCCTGACCTGGTTCCCCAGGTTGACCCTGACCTGGTTCCTCAGGTCGACCCAGCCTGAAATTGGTGGCAGGAAATGTCTAGGGAAGGCAACCAGTGTGATACGACAACATCCCTGCTGGAGTGCTGACTGGTGGAGTGCTGACTGGTGGAGTGCTGACTGGTGGAGTGCTAACTGGTGGAGAGATGACTGGTGGAGTGCTAACTGGTGGAGAGATGACTGGTGGAGTGCTAACTGGTGGAGAGATGACTGGTGGAGTGCTAACTGGTGGAGAGATTACTGGTGGAGTGCTGATTAGTGGAGTGCTGACTGGTGGAGCACCATATCCTTGCTGGAGTGCTGACTGGTGGAGTGCTGACTGGTGGAGTGCTGACTGGTGGAGTGCTGACTGGTGGAGTGCTGACTGGTGGAGTGCTGACTGGTGGAGTGCTGACTGGTGGAGTGCTAACTGGTGGAGAGATGACTGGTGGAGTGCTAACTGGTGGAGAGATGACTGGTGGAGTGCTAACTGGTGGAGAGATGACTGGTGGAGTGCTGACTAGTGGAGTGCTGACTGGTGGAGCACCATATCCTTGCTGGAGTGCTGACTGGTGGAGTGCTGACTGGTGGAGTGCTGACTGGTGGAGTGCTGACTGGTGGAGCACCGTATTCCTGCTGGAGTGCTGACTGGTGGAGCACCATATCCCTGCTGGAGTGCTGACTGGAAGAAACCATATTCCTGCTAGAGTGCTGACAGGTAGAGCACCATATCCCTGCTGGAGTGCTGACTGATGGAGCACCATATCCCTGCTGGAGTACTGACTGGTGGAGCACCATATCCCTGCTGGAGTGCTGACTGTTAGAGCACCATATCCCTACTGGAGTGCTGACTGGTGGAGCACCATATCACTGCTGGAGTTCTGAGTGGTGGAGCACCATATCCCTGCTGGAGTGCTGACTGTTAGAGCACCATATCCCTGCTGGAGTGCTGACTGGTGGAGCACCATATCCCTGCTGGAGTGCTGACTGGTAGAGCACCATATCCCTGCTGGAGTACTGACTGGTGGAGCACCATATCCCTGCTGGAGTGCTGACTGTTAGAGCACCATATCCCTGCTGGAGTGCTGACTGGTGGAGCACCATATCCCTGCTGGAGTGCTGAATGGTGGAGCACCATATCCCTGCTAGAGTGCTGACTGGTGGAGCACCATATCCCTGCTGGAGTGCTGACTGGTGGAGCACCATATCCCTGCTAGAGTGCTGACTGGTGGAGCACCATATCCCTGCTGGAGTGCTGACTGGTATATCACCATATCCCTGCTGGAGTGCTGACTGGTAGAGCACCATATCCCTGCTGGAGTGCTGACTGGTAGAGCACCATATCCCTGCTAGAGTGCTGACTGGTAGAGCACCATATCCCTGCTGGAGTGCTGACTGGTAGAGCACCATATCCTTGCTGGAGTGCTGACTGGTAGAGCACCAAATCCCTGCTGGAGTGCTGACTGGTGGAGCACCATATCCTTGCTGGAGTGCTTACTGGTGGAGCACCATATCCTTGCTGGAGTGCTGACTGGTGGGGCACGATATGTCCAGTACACCTCAAGGCACATCAAACAGGTCCTTTACTTGACTTGTTACTGTGACCATATGTGTCGTCCAAAGTAACATAACATAGCGAAACTGTTACCATATGTGTTGTTCAACATAACATAACTTATTTGCAACCATATGTGTTGTCCGACATAACACAACATACCGTAACTGTTTCCATATGTGTCGTCTGATGTAACATAACATACTGTAACTGTTACCATATGTGTTGTTCCATATAACATAACATGACATACTATAACTGTTACCACAGGTATTGTTCAACATAACATAACATAAGGTAACTGTTGGTCATTCAACTTAACATACCCTAACATAACTGTTACCATACATGCTGTTCAACATAACATAACATAAGGTAACTGTTACCATACATGCTGTTCAACTTAACATACCCTAACATAACTGTTACCATAGGTATTGTTCAACATAACATAACATAAGGTAACTGTTACCATATGTGTTGTTTAACTTAACATAACATTGCATAACTGTTACCATATGTGCTGTTCAACTTAACATGATTGATTGATTGATTGATTGATTTAGGAACCGACATCACAGCACTCGGGGCATTCCCATAATCGCTCCGTCCCCATCCTCAGCAGCCAGCGAAGAGTTCCTACACTAATAGTTCCAGTAGCAATCTGATTATATGTCCGTCTCGCCTTTCCTCTGAGCGTCGACCGTCGGCCAGATCCCCTCGTCACTCCTCGCTGCCTCAGACTATGATGATCCATTTCCTCCTCTGAGGTGTACACGTGCTCCCACAAGGCCGCAACCACATCTGCCTTGTCATGCATCAATACTCCACCAAGTTTTGCCGAGCCAGCCAGTCTGTCCGCCTGTTCATTCCCCAGCACACCGGCATGCCCCGGAGAAAAGATCCAGGTGATGCTTGCCACCCGTGATCTCCAAAGCGAAGCAAGCCACTCTGCATGAAGCCTGCCTGTCCTCACCCTCCTCAGCATGCTTTTGGAGTCAGTTACAATCACGATGTGTGTATGTAATGTGTTCTCCATCCAGTGGAAAGCTGAAAACCTCCATTGTTAAGCTGGATGTTGTGGTATCATATGCCAGGCTCTCCTGCACCAAAAGTCAACCATTATCTTTTGCTAAGAATCCCCAGGCACTTCTACTACCTCTCAACACCAAACCATCTGTGTAGATAATAACATCACCCGGGTGAGCATTATCCTGAATTAGTTGCTGGATTTCCACTTCCGTGGCCCCTGCTGGCCATTCCCTGCACTCCCGGCGCAATGTGATTATAACTCTGCACAAGTCAGCCTGCTCCGCTGGCACTCTACCCTCTTCTCTCCTCGCCTAATGTTCTCCAAGAACTTAACATAACATAATGTCACTGTTACCATATGTGTCATTCAACTTAAAATAACATACCATAATTGTTACCATCACATTTTGCCCACAAATTCTTAGAACAATCGTACTTAACGTAAGATAACATGCAACCTCAGCTTAACCAATTTGATCTCAGCCAGACATTTGTAATATTGTGTAGATTATGTAGCCATGTCTTTCAGTCAGACAGTTGTGATATTGTGTAGATTATGTAGCCATATCTTTCAGTCAGACAGTTGTGATATTGTGTAGATTATGTAGCCATATCTTTCAGTCAGCCAGTTGTGATATTGTGTAGATTATGTAGCCATATCTTTCAGTCAGACAGTTGTGATATTGTGTAGATTATGTAGCCATATCTTTCAGTCAGACAGTTGTGATATTGTGTAGATTATGTAACCATATCTTTCAGTCAGACAGTTGTGATATTGTGTAGATTATGTAGCCATATCTTTCAGTCAGACAGTTGTGATATTGTGTAGATTATGTAGCCATATCTTTCAGTCAGACAGTTGTGATATTGTGTAGATTATGTAGCCATATCTTTCAGTCAGACAGTTGTGATATTGTGTAGATTATGTAACCATATCTTTCAGTCAGACAGTTGTGATATTGTGTAGATTATGTAGCCATATCTTTCAGCCAGACAGTTGTGATATTGTGTAGATTATGTAGCCATATCTTTCAGTCAGACAGTTGTGATATTGTGTAGATTATGTAACCATGTCTTTCAGTCAGACAGTTGTGATATTGTGTAGATTATGTAACCATGTCTTTCAGCCAGACAGTTGTGATATTGTGTAGATTATGTAGCCATGTCTTTCAGCCAGACAGTTGTGATATTGTGTAGATTATGTAACCATGTCTTTCAGCCAGACAGTTGTGATATTGTGTAGATTATGTAACCATGTCTTTCAGTCAGACAGTTGTGATATTGTGTAGATTATGTAGCCATGTCTTTCAGCCAGACAGTTGTGATATTGTGTAGATTATGTAGCCATATCTTTCAGTCAGACAGTTGTGATATTGTGTAGATTATGTAACCATGTCTTTCAGTCAGACAGTTGTGATATTGTGTAGATTATGTAGTCATGTCTTTCAGTCAGACAGTTGTGATATTGTGTGGATTATGTAGCCATGTCTTTCAGCCAGACAGTTGTGATATTGTGTAGAATATGTAGTCATGTCTTTCAGTCAGACAGTTGTGATATTGTGTAGATTATGTAACCATGTCTTTCAGCCAGACAGTTGTGATGTTGTGTAGAATATGTAGTCATGTCTTTCAGCCAGACAGTTGTGATATTGTGTAGATTATGTAGCCATATCTTTCAGTCAGACAGTTGTGATATTGTGTAGATTATGTAGCCATGTCTTTCAGCCAGACAGTTGTGATATTGTGTAGATTATGTAGCCATGTCTTTCAGCCAGACAGTTGTGATATTGTGTAGATTATGTAGCCATATCTTTCAGCCAGACAGTTGTGATATTGTGTAGATTATGTAGCCATGTCTTTCAGTCAGTTGTGATATTGTGTAGATTATGTAGCCATGTCTTTCAGTCAGAAAGTTGTGATATTGTGTAGATTATGTAGCCATGTCTTTCAGTCAGTTGTGATATTGTGTAGATTATGTAGCCATGTCTTTCAGTCAGACAGTTGTGATATTGTGTAGATTATGTAACCATGTCTTTCAGCCAGACAGTTGTGATATTGTGTAGATTATGTAACCATGTCTTTCAGCCAGACAGTTGTGATATTGTGTAGATTATGTAGCCATATCTTTCAGTCAGACAGTTGTGATATTGTGTAGATTATGTAGCCATATCTTTCAGTCAGACAGTTGTGATATTGTGTAGATTATGTAGCCATGTCTTTCAGTCAAATGTGATATTGTGTAGATTATGTAGCCATGTCTTTCAGTCAGACAGTTGTGATATTGTGTAGATTATGTAGCCATGTCTTTCAGTCAGTTGTGATATTGTGTAGATTATGTAGCCATGTCTTTCAGTCAGACAGTTGTGATATTGTGTAGATTATGTAACCATGTCTTTCAGTCAGTTGTGATATTGTGTAGATTATGTAGCCATGTCTTTCAGTCAGACAGTTGTGATATTGTGTAGATTATGTAGCCATGTCTTTCATTCAGTTGTGATATTGTGTAGATTATGTAGCCATGTCTTTCAGTCAGACAGTTGTGATATTGTGTAGATTATGTAGCCATGTCTTTCAGTCAGTTGTGATAGTGTAGATTATGTAGCCATATCTTTCAGCCAGACAGTTGTGATATTGTGTAGATTATGTAACCATATCTTTCAGTCAGTTGTGATAGTGTAGATTATGTAGCCATGTCTTTCAGTCAGACAGTTGTGATATTGTGTAGATTATGTAGCCATGTCTTTCAGTCAGTTGTGATAGTGTAGATTATGTAGCCATATCTTTCAGCCAGACAGTTGTGATATTGTGTAGATTATGTAACCATATCTTTCAGCCAGACAGTTGTGATAGTGTAGATTATGTAGCCATGTCTTTCAGTCAGACAGTTGTGATATTGTGTAGATTATGTAGCCATGTCTTTCAGTCAGTTGTGATAGTGTAGATTATGTAGCCATATCTTTCAGCCAGACAGTTGTGATATTGTGTAGATTATGTAACCATGTCCTTCAGTCAGACAGTTGTGATATTGTGTAGATTATGTAGTCATGTCTTTCAGCCAGACAGTTGTGATATTGTGTAGATTATGTAGCCATATCTTTCAGTCAGACAGTTGTGATATTGTGTAGATTATGTAGCCATATCTTTCAGTCAGACAGTTGTGATATTGTGTAGATTATGTAGCCATATCTTTCAGTCAGACAGTTGTGATATTGTGTAGATTATGTAGCCATGTCTTTCAGCCAGACAGTTGTGATATTGTGTAGATTATGTAACCATGTCTTTCAGCCAGACAGTTGTGATATTGTGTAGATTATGTAGCCATATCTTTCAGTCAGACAGTTGTGATATTGTGTAGATTATGTGGCCATGTCTTTCAGCCAGACAGTTGTGATATTGTGTAGATTATGTAACCATGTCTTTCAGCCAGACAGTTGTGATATTGTGTAGATTATGTAGCCATGTCTTTCATCCAGACAGTTGTGATATTGTGTAGATTATGTAACCATGTCTTTCAGCCAGACAGTTGTGATATTGTGTAGATTATGTAACCATGTCTTTCAGCCAGACAGTTGTGATATTGTGTAGATTATGTAACCATGTCTTTCAGCCAGACAGTTGTGATATTGTGTAGATTATGTAGCCATGTCTTTCAGCCAGACAGTTGTGATATTGTGTAGATTATGTAACCATGTCTTTCAGCCAGACAGTTGTGATATTGTGTAGATTATGTAACCATATCTTTCAGCCAGACAGTTGTGATATTGTGTAGATTATGTAGCCATATCTTTCAGCCAGACAGTTGTGATATTGTGTAGATTATGTAGCCATATCTTTCAGTCAGACAGTTGTGATATTGTGTAGATTATGTAACCATGTCTTTCAGCCAGACAGTTGTGATATTGTGTAGATTATGTAACCATGTCTTTCAGCCAGACAGTTGTGATATTGTGTAGATTATGTAGCCATGTCTTTCAGCCAGACAGTTGTGATATTGTGTAGATTATGTAACCATGTCTTTCAGCCAGACAGTTGTGATATTGTGTAGATTATGTAACCATGTCTTTCAGCCAGACAGTTGTGATATTGTGTAGATTATGTAACCATGTCTTTCAGCCAGACAGTTGTGATATTGTGTAGATTATGTAACCATATCTTTCAGCCAGACAGTTGTGATATTGTGTAGATTATGTAGCCATGTCTTTCAGCCAGACAGTTGTGATATTGTGTAGATTATGTAACAATGTCTTTCAGCCAGACAGTTGTGATATTGTGTAGATTATGTAGCCATATCTTTCAGTCAGACAGTTGTGATATTGTGTAGATTATGTGGCCATGTCTTTCAGCCAGACAGTTGTGATATTGTGTAGATTATGTAACCATGTCTTTCAGCCAGACAGTTGTGATATTGTGTAGATTATGTAACCATATCTTTCAGCCAGACAGTTGTGATATTGTGTAGATTATGTAACCATGTCTTTCAGCCAGACAGTTGTGATATTGTGTAGATTATGTAACCATGTCTTTCAGCCAGACAGTTGTGATATTGTGTAGATTATGTAACCATGTCTTTCAGCCAGACAGTTGTGATATTGTGTAGATTATGTGGCCATGTCTTTCAGCCAGACAGTTGTGATATTGTGTAGATTATGTAGCCATGTCTTTCAGCCAGACAGTTGTGATATTGTGTAGTTATGTAGCCATATCTTTCAGCCAGACAGTTGTGATATTGTGTAGATTATGTAGCCATATCTTTCAGTCAGTTGTGATATTGTGTAGATTATGTAGCCATGTCTTTCAGTCAGACAGTTGTGATATTGTGTAGATTATGTAACCATGTCTTTCAGTCAGTTGTGATATTGTGTAGATTATGTAGCCATGTCTTTCAGTCAGACAGTTGTGATATTGTGTAGATTATGTAGCCATGTCTTTCATTCAGTTGTGATATTGTGTAGATTATGTAGCCATGTCTTTCAGTCAGACAGTTGTGATATTGTGTAGATTATGTAGCCATGTCTTTCAGTCAGTTGTGATAGTGTAGATTATGTAGCCATATCTTTCAGCCAGACAGTTGTGATATTGTGTAGATTATGTAACCATATCTTTCAGTCAGTTGTGATAGTGTAGATTATGTAGCCATGTCTTTCAGTCAGACAGTTGTGATATTGTGTAGATTATGTAGCCATGTCTTTCAGTCAGTTGTGATAGTGTAGATTATGTAGCCATATCTTTCAGCCAGACAGTTGTGATATTGTGTAGATTATGTAACCATATCTTTCAGCCAGACAGTTGTGATAGTGTAGATTATGTAGCCATGTCTTTCAGTCAGACAGTTGTGATATTGTGTAGATTATGTAGCCATGTCTTTCAGTCAGTTGTGATAGTGTAGATTATGTAGCCATATCTTTCAGCCAGACAGTTGTGATATTGTGTAGATTATGTAACCATGTCCTTCAGTCAGACAGTTGTGATATTGTGTAGATTATGTAGTCATGTCTTTCAGCCAGACAGTTGTGATATTGTGTAGATTATGTAGCCATATCTTTCAGTCAGACAGTTGTGATATTGTGTAGATTATGTAGCCATATCTTTCAGTCAGACAGTTGTGATATTGTGTAGATTATGTAGCCATATCTTTCAGTCAGACAGTTGTGATATTGTGTAGATTATGTAGCCATGTCTTTCAGCCAGACAGTTGTGATATTGTGTAGATTATGTAACCATGTCTTTCAGCCAGACAGTTGTGATATTGTGTAGATTATGTAGCCATATCTTTCAGTCAGACAGTTGTGATATTGTGTAGATTATGTGGCCATGTCTTTCAGCCAGACAGTTGTGATATTGTGTAGATTATGTAACCATGTCTTTCAGCCAGACAGTTGTGATATTGTGTAGATTATGTAGCCATGTCTTTCATCCAGACAGTTGTGATATTGTGTAGATTATGTAACCATGTCTTTCAGCCAGACAGTTGTGATATTGTGTAGATTATGTAACCATGTCTTTCAGCCAGACAGTTGTGATATTGTGTAGATTATGTAACCATGTCTTTCAGCCAGACAGTTGTGATATTGTGTAGATTATGTAGCCATGTCTTTCAGCCAGACAGTTGTGATATTGTGTAGATTATGTAACCATGTCTTTCAGCCAGACAGTTGTGATATTGTGTAGATTATGTAACCATATCTTTCAGCCAGACAGTTGTGATATTGTGTAGATTATGTAGCCATATCTTTCAGCCAGACAGTTGTGATATTGTGTAGATTATGTAGCCATATCTTTCAGTCAGACAGTTGTGATATTGTGTAGATTATGTAACCATGTCTTTCAGCCAGACAGTTGTGATATTGTGTAGATTATGTAACCATGTCTTTCAGCCAGACAGTTGTGATATTGTGTAGATTATGTAGCCATGTCTTTCAGCCAGACAGTTGTGATATTGTGTAGATTATGTAACCATGTCTTTCAGCCAGACAGTTGTGATATTGTGTAGATTATGTAACCATGTCTTTCAGCCAGACAGTTGTGATATTGTGTAGATTATGTAACCATGTCTTTCAGCCAGACAGTTGTGATATTGTGTAGATTATGTAACCATATCTTTCAGCCAGACAGTTGTGATATTGTGTAGATTATGTAGCCATGTCTTTCAGCCAGACAGTTGTGATATTGTGTAGATTATGTAACCATGTCTTTCAGCCAGACAGTTGTGATATTGTGTAGATTATGTAGCCATATCTTTCAGTCAGACAGTTGTGATATTGTGTAGATTATGTGGCCATGTCTTTCAGCCAGACAGTTGTGATATTGTGTAGATTATGTAACCATGTCTTTCAGCCAGACAGTTGTGATATTGTGTAGATTATGTAACCATATCTTTCAGCCAGACAGTTGTGATATTGTGTAGATTATGTAACCATGTCTTTCAGCCAGACAGTTGTGATATTGTGTAGATTATGTAACCATGTCTTTCAGCCAGACAGTTGTGATATTGTGTAGATTATGTAACCATGTCTTTCAGCCAGACAGTTGTGATATTGTGTAGATTATGTGGCCATGTCTTTCAGCCAGACAGTTGTGATATTGTGTAGATTATGTAGCCATGTCTTTCAGCCAGACAGTTGTGATATTGTGTAGTTATGTAGCCATATCTTTCAGCCAGACAGTTGTGATATTGTGTAGATTATGTAGCCATATCTTTCAGTCAGTTGTGATATTGTGTAGATTATGTAACCATATCTTTCAGCCAGACAGTTGTGATATTGTGTAGATTATGTAACCATATCTTTCAGCCAGACAGTTGTGATATTGTGTAGATTATGTAGCCATATCTTTCAGTCAGTTGTGATATTGTGTAGATTATGTAGCCATATCTTTCAGTCAGTTGTGATATTGTGTAGATTATGTAACCATGTCTTTCAGTCAGTTGTGATATTGTGTAGATTATGTAACCATATCTTTCAGCCAGACAGTTGTGATATTGTGTAGATTATGTAACCATATCTTTCAGCCAGACAGTTGTGATATTGTGTAGATTATGTAGCCATATCTTTCAGTCAGTTGTGATATTGTGTAGATTATGTAGCCATATCTTTCAGTCAGTTGTGATATTGTGTAGATTATGTAACCATATCTTTCAGCCAGACAGTTGTGATATTGTGTAGATTATGTAACCATATCTTTCAGCCAGACAGTTGTGATATTGTGTAGATTATGTAACCATATCTTTCAGCCAGACAGTTGTGATATTGTGTAGATTATGTAACCATATCTTTCAGCCAGACAGTTGTGATATTGTGTAGATTATGTAACCATGTCTTTCAGTCAGTTGTGATATTGTGTAGATTATGTAGCCATGTCTTTCAGTCAGTTGTGATATTGTGTAGATTATGTAACCATGTCTTTCAGCCAGACAGTTGTGATATTGTGTAGATTATGTAACCATGTCTTTCAGTCAGTTGTTATATTGTGTAGATTATGTAACCATGTCTTTCAGCCAGACAGTTGTGATATTGTGTAGATTATGTAACCATATCTTTCAGCCAGACAGTTGTGATATTGTGTAGATTATGTAACCATGTCTTTCAGTCAGTTGTGATATTGTGTAGATTATGTAACCATATCTTTCAGTCAGACAGTTGTGATATTGTGTAGATTATGTAACCATGTCTTTCAGCCAGACAGTTGTGATATTGTGTAGATTATGTAGCCATATCTTTCAGCCAGACAGTTGTGATATTGTGTAGATTATGTAACCATGTCTTTCAGCCAGACAGTTGTGATATTGTGTAGATTATGTAACCATATCTTTCAGCCAGACAGTTGTGATATTGTGTAGATTATGTAACCATATCTTTCAGCCAGACAGTTGTGATATTGTGTAGATTATGTAACCATATCTTTCAGCCAGACAGTTGTGATATTGTGTAGATTATGTAACCATATCTTTCAGTCAGACAGTTGTGATATTGTGTAGATTATGTAACCATATCTTTCAGTCAGTTGTGATATTGTGTAGATTATGTAGCCATATCTTTCAGCCAGACAGTTGTGATATTGTGTAGATTATGTAGCCATATCTTTCAGTCAGTTGTGATATTGTGTAGATTATGTAACCATATCTTTCAGTCAGACAGTTGTGATATTGTGTAGATTATGTAGCCATATCTTTCAGTCAGTTGTGATATTGTGTAGATTATGTAACCATATCTTTCAGTCAGACAGTTGTGATATTGTGTAGATTATGTAGTCATATCTTTCAGCCAGACAGTTGTGATATTGTGTAGATTATGTAACCATATCTTTCAGCCAGACAGTTGTGATATTGTGTAGATTATGTAACCATATCTTTCAGTCAGACAGTTGTGATATTGTGTAGATTATGTAACCATGTCTTTCAGCCAGACAGTTGTGATATTGTGTAGATTATGTAACCATGTCTTTCAGCCAGACAGTTGTGATATTGTGTAGATTATGTAACCATGTCTTTCAGCCAGACAGTTGTGATATTGTGTAGATTATGTAACCATGTCTTTCAGCCAGACAGTTGTGATATTGTGTAGATTATGTAACCATGTCTTTCAGCCAGACAGTTGTGATATTGTGTAGATTATGTAACCATGTCTTTCAGCCAGACAGTTGTGATATTGTGTAGATTATGTAACCATGTCTTTCAGCCAGACAGTTGTGATATTGTGTAGATTATGTAGCCATGTCTTTCAGCCAGACAGTTGTGATATTGTGTAGATTATGTAGCCATGTCTTTCAGCCAGACAGTTGTGATATTGTGTAGATTATGTAACCATGTCTTTCAGCCAGACAGTTGTGATATTGTGTAGATTATGTAACCATATCTTTCAGCCAGACAGTTGTGATATTGTGTAGATTATGTAACCATGTCTTTCAGCCAGACAGTTGTGATATTGTGTAGATTATGTAACCATGTCTTTCAGCCAGACAGTTGTGATATTGTGTAGATTATGTAACCATGTCTTTCAGCCAGACAGTTGTGATATTGTGTAGATTATGTAACCATGTCTTTCAGCCAGACAGTTGTGATATTGTGTAGATTATGTAACCATGTCTTTCAGCCAGACAGTTGTGATATTGTGTAGATTATGTAACCATGTCTTTCAGCCAGACAGTTGTGATATTGTGTAGATTATGTAACCATGTCTTTCAGCCAGACAGTTGTGATATTGTGTAGATTATGTAACCATGTCTTTCAGCCAGACAGTTGTGATATTGTGTAGATTATGTAACCATGTCTTTCAGCCAGACAGTTGTGATATTGTGTAGATTATGTAACCATGTCTTTCAGCCAGACAGTTGTGATATTGTGTAGATTATGTAACCATGTCTTTCAGCCAGACAGTTGTGATATTGTGTAGATTATGTAACCATGTCTTTCAGCCAGACAGTTGTGATATTGTGTAGATTATGTAACCATGTCTTTCAGCCAGACAGTTGTGATATTGTGTAGATTATGTAACCATGTCTTTCAGCCAGACAGTTGTGATATTGTGTAGATTATGTAACCATGTCTTTCAGCCAGACAGTTGTGATATTGTGTAGATTATGTAACCATGTCTTTCAGCCAGACAGTTGTGATATTGTGTAGATTATGTAACCATGTCTTTCAGCCAGACAGTTGTGATATTGTGTAGATTATGTAACCATGTCTTTCAGCCAGACAGTTGTGATATTGTGTAGATTATGTAACCATGTCTTTCAGCCAGACAGTTGTGATATTGTGTAGATTATGTAACCATGTCTTTCAGCCAGACAGTTGTGATATTGTGTAGATTATGTAACCATGTCTTTCAGCCAGACAGTTTTGATATTGTGTAGATTATGTAACTATGTCTTTCAGTCAGTTGTGATCTTCATGATGATGATTATGTGTCAGTATATTTATAGCCTTTCAATAAGTGACTTAAATTATTATTATTTTACTTTGTTCATGTGTGGTATAAATGGAATCCTGTATGGCACAACAACTAATATTATGTTCATGTGTGGTATAAATGGAATCCTGTATGGCACAACGACTAATATTACCTCTGTCCCTTTTCATTTGTTTGTCTTGGTTTGCATTTCCTTTTCCCAGGTTTCCCACCCTTTGTCGTGTTATTGACTTTCACTGTCACCTTAGCAGCAGGACTGACATCAGCCAGAGTCTGAACTGCCAAGGGTTTAGCTTCACTGACAGGTTTTGGACAACCAATGTCACATGAGGCACACAATGGGTTGCTGAAACACAATCAGTATCCAATTACAAACTGTATCTACTTGTCTACATAACAGGTAATGGCTGGTCACTGGCAAAGTAAGGGCACAGATTTTTAAAAATTCTTCCAAAGTCGATGTCATCATCTACACAGGTGGGTCTGTTGTGTGGTAAACACAGAACTCAAGGGTTTATGTGACCCAGGTTGGTGGGAGAGCTGTTAAGGAATACATTGGAGCTGTTGCCGTGACTATCAGCAGTGTAACCACAGATATTGGTAGGGTATGCTCAGACTTTCATCCATGCATGTTTTCTCAGAGATTGGAAGGGTATGTATGCTACAGACTTTCATCCATGCATGTTTACTCAGAGATTGGAGGGGTATGCTACAGACTTTCATACATGCATGTTTTCTCAGAGATTGGAGGGGTATGCTACAGACTTTCATCCATGCATGTTTACTCAGAGATTGGAGGGGTATGCTACAGACTTTCATACATGCATGTTTTCTCAGAGATTGGAGGGGTATGCTACAGACTTTCATACATGCATGTTTACTCAGAGATTGCAGGGGTATGCTACAGACTTTCATCCATGCATGTTTACTCAGAGATTGGAGGGGTATGCTACAGACTTTCATCCATGCATGTTTTCTCAGAGATTGGAGGGGTATGCTACAGACTTTCATCCATGCATGTTTACTCAGAGATTGGAGGGGTATGCTACAGACTTTCATCCATGCATGTTTTCTCAGAGATTGGAGGGGTATGCTACAGACTTTCATCCATGCATGTTTACTCAGAGATTGGAGGGGTATGCTACAGACTTTCATCCATGCATGTTTTCTCAGAGATTGGAGGGGTATGCTACAGACTTTCATCATGCATGTTTACTCAGAGATTAGAGGGGTAAACTCCAGACTTTCATCCATGCATGTTTTCTCAGAGATTGCAGGGGTATGCTACAGACTTTCACCATGCGTGTTTACTCAGAGATTAGAGGGGTAAACTCCAGACTTTCATCCATGCATGTTTTCTCAGAGATTGGAGGGGTAGCTACAGACTGTCATCCATGCATGTTTTCTCAGAGATTGGAGGGGTATGCTACAGACTTTCATTCATGCATGTTTTCTCAGAGATTGGAGGGGTATGCTATGCTACACACTTTCATCTGAGCATATTTTCTCAGAGATTTGATTGGTATGCTACAGACTTTCACCCATGCATGTTTTCTCAGAGATTGGAGGGGTATGATACAGACTTTCATCCATGCATGTTTTCTCAGAGATTAGAGGGGTATGCTACAGACTCTCATCCATGCATGTTGTCTCAGAGATTGAAGGGGTATGCTACAGTGTTTTATTGAAAACAGCCAGTTTAAAGGCATTTGTGAATTCTGATGAATAAAGCGATATTCCTGGACACTGTTTGTCTTCAGTTCAGATGATAATAAAGTGATATTCCTGGACACAGTGTTTATCTTCAGTTCAGATAATAATAAAGTGATATTCCTGGACACTGTTTGTCTTCAGTTCAGATAATAATAAAGTGGTATTCCTGGACACTGTTTGTCCTCAGTTCAGATAATAATAAAGTGATATTCCTAGACTCTGTGTTTATCTTCAGTTCAGATAATAATAAAGTGATATTCCTGGACACGGTGTTTTATCTTCAGTTCAGATAATAATAAAAAGGAATGTTATCATTGTTGACTGGTTATCGTTGACACACACAGCATATCTGAGGAGCCGCTCATGTGCTGATGAATAATAATGAACCGCTATACGATACGGTTACAACACAACCCCTGAAGGAGAGGGCTGTTACAGTTGTGTTAAATTGGCGCCATGAAAACCAGCCCTGGTATGGAAGGCTGTTACAGAAAGTTGCCTTGTGACCCTCAGAAAAAGAGTGTTCTAGTGAAGGATGATCATGAAGATGTTCTAGAACTCTGGACAAGCACTCGTTGTTATTATTACCAAGCTGAAGAGATACATGTTAGTAAAACTAATGTGTAATTTACAGCTGTGACCAACAGCACCTAGAGTTAATTACCAAGCTGAAGAGAGACTTGTCAGTAAAACTAATGTGTAATTTACAGCTGTGACCAACAGCACCTAGAGTTAATTAGAAAGCTGAAGAGAGACTTGTCAGTAAAACTAATGTGTAATTTACAGCTGTGACCAACAGCACCTAGAGTTAATTACCAAGCTGAAGAGAGACTTGTCAGTAAAACTAATGTGTAATTTACAGCTGTGACCAACAGCACCTAGAGTTAATTACCAAGCTGAAGAGAGACTTGTCAGTAAAACTAATGTGTAATTTACAGCTGTGACCAACAGCACCTAGAGTTAATTACCAAGCTGAAGAGATACATGTTAGTAAAACTAATGTGTAATTTACAGCTGTGACCAACAGCACCTAGAGTTAATTACCAAGCTTAAGAAATAGAAAGAAAACAATTACAAACTCCTCTACAAACACGTACACACACCCTCATTCCTACAAAACACGCACACAGACATAAATATACATAACAATTCAGATATTAGCAACTGTCATTAAGTGCAGAAATGACATCCCTGGGCAATGCTGGGGAACTGATTTTATTGGAAATGCATTCTACACACTAACTTCAGATGTAATCAAGTAATATAGCATTTCAACACAAGAATGAAGCTCAGCACATACAGATATGTCTGAGTGCAGTCAACACCAACATTTTTCAGCTGCTGTTGATGTACTAGGAAAGTGTTACGTTCAGTAGTTTGCCATTGCTTTCTGAACGACCGGCTCCCATACCAGCAAGTTATAACACAATGCAACACGGTCTGTTGCACAAATCGGTCGCAGCTGAGCTTCGAACGCCTGGTACTCGGCTCACAAACTGCGTTCGCAAGCCTTTGGCCACAGAGACCGGTCCCTGAACACTCTTTTTTCTGAGGGTCACAAGACCACGGAGACTCTCACGAACTCTCTCTCCCTCTCATATGTTTTAAGCAAATGTACAATTTGAGGAATATATTTCACTACTGTATCTTGTTACCTGTCCATGTCTTCAGACCATCTAACCATGGTCTTTTTGACATCAATTGTGATCTTAAATCGGCAGTTCTCGTTTTTGTCAATCGGGATGTTGTATTCCACATTGACCTGCATTTGACCTAAACCTTGACCTCTTATGTGCACATCTAGCACCTGGCCAACAGGAACCTGCAGAAGTTAAAATACAAGATTGCATGACAGCATTACAAGATGGCATGACAGCATTACAAGATTGCATGACAGCATTACAAGATTGTATGACAGCATTACAAGATTGCATGACAGCATTACAAGATTGTATGACAGCATTACAAGATTGCATGACAGCATTATAAGATTGCATGACTCTCTTTCTCTCATGCACTCTCTCCATCTCATGCACTTCATCTCCCTCTCTCATGCACTCTCTCTCTCCCTCTCAAGCACTCTCTCCCTCTCATGCACCCTCTCTCCCTCTCATGCACTCTCCCTCTCCCTCTCATGTACTCTCCCTTTCCCTCTCATGCACTCTCACTCCCTCTCATGCACTCTCTCTCCATCTCATGCACTCTCTCCCTCTCATGTACTCCCTCTCTCCCTCTTAAGCACTCCCTCTCTCCCTCTTAAGCACTCCCTCTCTCCCTCTCATGCACTCTCTCCCTCTCAAATACTCTCTCTCTCCCTCACACACACTCTATCTTTCTCCCTCTCATGCACTCTCTCTCTCATGCACTCTCTCTTCTTCTCACTCTCTCTCTCCTTCTCACACACTCTCTCTCCTTCTCACACACTCTCATGCACTCTCTCTCTCATGCACTCGCTCTTATTCTCACACGCTCTCTCTCCTTATCACACACTCACATGCACTCTCTCCCTCTCACACACACACACTCTCTCTTCTTCTCACACACTCTCTCTCCTTCTCACACACTCTCATGCACTCTCTCTCCCTCTCACAAACACACTCTCTCTCATGCACTCTCTCCTCTCATGCACTCTCTTTCTCCCTCTCATGCATTCTCTCTTATGCACTCTCTCATGTACTCCTTCTCTCCCTCTCCCTCTCACACACTCTCTCCCTCTCACGCACTCCCTCTCTCTCTTACACACTCTCTCCCTCTCACACACCCTCTCTCCCTCAAATGCACTATCTCATGCACTTTCTCCCTCTCATGCACTCTCTCATGCACTCTCTCTCTCATGCACTCCATCTCTCCCTCTCATGTACTCTCAATCCCTCATGCACTCTCTCTCTCATGCACTTTCTCTCCCTCTCATGCACTCATGCCCTCTCCTTCCCTCTCATGCACTCTTTCCTTTTCATGCACTCTCTCACTCCCTCTCATGCACTCTCTTTCACTCTCATGCACTCTCTATCACTCCCTCTCAAGCAATACCTCTCCCTCTCATGCACTCTCTCACTCCCTCTGATGCACTCTCTCACTCCCTCTGATGCACTCTGTTCCACTCCCTCTCATGCAACCCCTCACACTCTCATGCACTCTCCCTCTCTTGCACTCTCTTTCACTCTCACTTCTCTCTGTTCCCTCCTCTCACTATTGATCAGTCATCTTCAAGCATAAAATAACAAACTCACATTATTCAGAGACTCGCGGTTAAGAGCATTCTCCTCTGTAAATTTAAAAGAGTGGAAATACTCTTGCTGTCTGCTGGAGCTGACGTTACAGTGTAGGTTCAAATCATGGCCGTGTTTCTGCAAGCTGTACTTGGAGAGAGCTTGTATGGCCGCCGTACTGTCCTGGTAGAAGGGAAACAGAAAATTACATGACACGATTCTTCCACACTTTCTACAGATTTGTCAGTGCAGCAAGGAATTGCTCTGGAAAGTTCCGAACTACTGGCTAAAGCATGCGTTAAAAGTTGGTTGAATGTCCCCTTACAGAACACTGCACTCAACCCCAGCATTGACTGGCTGTGTGTGCTTGAATGTCCTGTCTCAGTCAGTAGACGTTGAACTATAACAGCCCCGGGAAGGTTAACCTGGTCAACAAATGCCCGCAGAAGTAGGATGTATCGGCCTAACGGCGCAAGAACGCAGCTCTGCTGTAAACAGGCACAACGCAATCACATCCGAAAAAAAAGTCCGGATGAACGCAGAAGAAGAAGAAGAAGAAAAACTACAACAGGAAACATACAGTAACAAGAATAAGTCAATATTTCTCCACAAATATTAATAAGAATAAGTCAATAGTTCTCCAAAAATAGTAACAATAATAAGTCAATATTTATTCACAAATAGTAACAAGAATAGGTCAACACTCCACAAACGTTACACTTACCATGGCCCCTATGAAAGCACCATTATAATTTCTCTGGCCAACCAGCCAGTCAGCGATTGCGTCTGTATTAGTGCCACCTTTCTCTAGGAATACTAGAAGTGCGTAGGCTGTGGCTTCGATTGCTGAAGCATGCGCCACCTTGCAGTACCAGAATGGAATGGTTTTGGCTTCATTTGTTTCTTCAACTTTAGACCAATATATGTGTCCTGTACAGAAGGCAAATGAATGAATGAATAGATGAATTATCAAAGAATGACAGTGGGAGTGGGAGTGGGATATTTTATACCTGTTTGACTGGCTGCTGCTCTTCTATGTCCAGGATGTAGATGAAAAGAACCCCTCATGATCTGTATTACCAGGCACAGCTGGTGGTTGGTTGTTTATGAATTCTCTGGAAGACTAAGTGTTTTAACTCTTAAATTCTGTATTTTATCTCTTAAATACTTAAAACTGGAGTTTTAACTCTTAAATTGAGTGTATTATCTCTTAAATTCAGTGTGTTATCTCTTAAATCCAGCGTTTTAACTCTTAAATCTGGTGTATTAACTCACACATCCAGTGTATGAACTGTGAGATGGTCTGAGCCCAGAGACGTGCTAGCATCTATCAATGTGAGGCTGGTCTAGAGACGACTCTCCAAACCCTGTACCCAAATATCATCTCCATAGTGATTGTACTGAAGAACTCTCCCTGCCCTCTCCAATCCCAGAAACCAGCAGGGTTGTGTGCAGGCTGTACTGGGACACCACGCCTGAGAAGGGACATATCAGGATTCAGCAGCACGTACAGACTGGCCAGGATTGATCACGTCTCTACCACAAGTCAACATACTCATACCAATACCAAGAGGGGGATTACCTGGCATAAAATACAAGTTATCTTTATCTGGCAAAACTAAGGCCTCACATCATCTCACAGAGGAACTAAACCTCACACGTCTAAGACAAGAAAACAATAAATGAACTGTGACCTCTCACTGGAAAACACGGTCAAGTAATGCATTAACTGTGACCTCTCACTAGAAAACATGATCAAGTAATAAATGAACTGTGACCTCTCACTGGAAAACATGAATAAGTAATAAATGAACTGTGACCTCTCACTGGAAAATATGATCAAGTAATAAATGAACTGTGACCTCTCAAAGGAAAACATGATCAAGTAATACATGAACTGTGACCTCTCACAGGAAAACATGATCAAGTAATACATGAACTGTGACCTCTCACAGGAAAACATGATCAAGTAATAAATGAACTGTGACCTCTCACAGGAAAACATTATCAAGTAATAAATGAACCATGACCTGTCACTGGAAAATATAATCAAGTAATACATTAACTGTGACCTCTCACTGGAAAACTTAATCAAGTAATAAATGAACTGTGACCTCTCACTGGAAAACATGATCAAGTAATAAATGAACTCTGACCTCTCACAGGAAAACATGATCAAGTAATAAATGAACTGTGACCTCTCACAGGAAAACATGATCAAGTAATAAATGAACTTTGACCTCTCACAGGAAAACATGATCAAGTAATAAATGAACTGTGACCTCTCACTGGAAAACATGATCAAGTAATAAATGAACTGTGATCTCTCACAGGAAAACATGATCAAGTAATAAATGAACTGTGACCTCTCACTGGAAAACATGATCAAGTAATAAATGAACTGTGACCTCTCACTGACCATGTTTGTTCCTCTTCTTGTGCTGGTTCAGCAGCAGATATTCCTGCGACATTGGGTCAAACAACATCAGGGCATAGGCAACTTTAGCCAGAGCCAGCGGGTCATTGATCTTGTCCAGGTTGCTTCTCAAGTAGCTGGACAGCTGAGCCTTCAGGCGCAAGTGACTTTCCAGCAGGTGTAAGTGGCCATCCTGCAGGTTCAGGTGAGTTTTCTGCAGGCACATAATGTAGGTTACAGTTAGAGCAAATATTTAATTCATGAAGGGACTGCAGCATGGTCACAAACAATCATAAGGGGAAGTCATCACTATGGGGGAGATAACTCTTGTTTGTTGCCCTGGTGTGACTTGAGAAGAGATTTATAGACATACTAGCTGACACGGCCCGGCTTCGCCCAGACTCTGGTGGGGAGCATCTCATTTAATTCATATAAGTAGTCATATAAGCTCCCGTTCCCGACTGTCTGTCTGTCTGTCTGTCTATCTATCTGTCTGTCTGTCTGTCTGACCCGGCCCAGCCCATGGTGGAGAGCATCTCATTTAAATCATATAAGTAGTCATATAAGATCCCGTTCCCGACTATCTGTATGTCTGTCTGTCTTGGGTAAATGGAGGAGGGAGGAGGAAGAGGGAGGTGGAGGAGGGAAGAGGAGGGAGGAGGAGACAGGAGGAATAGGAGGGGGGAGGAGGGATTAGGAAGAGGAGGGAGGAGTAGGGTGGAGGAGGAGGAGGGAGGAGGAAGAGGGAGAAGGAGGGAGGAGGAGAGAGGAGGAGGAGGAGGAGAAGGGAGTAGGAGGAGGGAGAGGGAGGAGGAGGAGAGAGTAGGCGGAGGGAGGAGGCGGAGGGAGCAGGAAGAGGGAGGAAGAGGGAGAAGGAGGGAGGAGAAGTAGGAGGGAGGAGGAAGGAGGAGTAGAGAGTGGGAGGAGGGAGGAGGCGGAGGGAGGAAGAGGGAGGAGGAAGAGGGAGAAGGGAGGAGGAGGGAGGAGGTAGTAGGATGATTGATTGCCATCCCACCAGGTTAATATGTTATCGCGGACCTCAGAGAGAAGTGTCTATGTAGAAGACCATTTCCTGGACGTACGTATTTTGGGAGGGGGAGGAGGGAGGAGGGAGGAGGAGGAAGAAGAAAAAAATCTACGACAGTTGGCATCTCTGGAATGAAAGGAAGGCGTGTAGAAAATTTCATCTCAATCGGATGGCCCGTTCGCGAGCGTATAAAGGACATACATACATACATACAGAGATACAGACAGACAGAGATACGGACATCCTAATTTATATATAAGATTAAAACAATTTACATGCTAATCAGTAAGTATGAAGCTTCTAGTCTTAATTATGTTGGTGATGTAATTTTAATATGGTACACATTTGTATGGAAACCTAAGATTGATATAATTTAATAAGGTAAACATTTATATGGAACCCCAAGATTGACAAGTATGTAATTTAAATATTGAGCACAACCCACCACTGGCAATGCTGATCGTGGATAGGTCTTAGGTTCATACCAGAATACGATCAGCGTTGCCAGTGGTGGGTTGTGCTCAATATTTAAATTTCAAATCCCGAAACAACCAATAAATCAAGTATGTAATTTTATGCCACGGCCTACAACAAATTTCGAACAAATACACAGTAACTGGCCAGAGAGGCCAGGTAACTAGAGGAAGTGAGAAAGACTTCTTCTCCTGGCCAATGCCAGGAGTCTGTACACACAAAATTATTCACATGTAAAGATGGAAGGCCTGTATTTGGGGTCTATATATCCCAACATTGTTCTTATGCCAGCATCTGCAACCAATCCTCTCATCTCTCACAAAAAAGACAGAATCATTCAGAAATCTGCAATCAATCCTCTCATCTATCACACAACAGACAGAATCATTCAGTGTTCGCTGTCAGACAAATCACCTCTCACACACAACATGGAGCCATTGACTGACTGCTTCAGACAAAATTTTATCTCTGACGCACAAGAATTACTAGTGTTTTCTGTCAGACAAATACTTGACCTCGTCAAGACTGTCACACTCCATGATAGTAATGAGAACTTCAGCGCTGAGCATCAGATTGTGGTCCACGACGTGCTGAAATTGTCAACAAACAAATATCAGTGCACTGACACACTCAAGTCTCTGTGTCTGTCTGGTGACATAATTTGTATGTCTGTCAGACTGTCTGCCTACTCACATAAATATCAGTGTCATATCTGTCATACAGACACTGGTACACTCGACCCTTTCTGTCTGTCTGATGACATCATGTGTATGTCTGTCAGACTGTCTATCCACATAGTTTGTCTGTCTACATTAGCTGTGTTTGACAGACTATATATATATTTACATAAATTATTAGCCCACACAATCTGTGCCTGGCAGTTTATCAGGTTACAATCATACAGTGTTTGTATGTAAGTCCAAACATCAGTTATTAGCCCAACAGGTTGACTGACATTGTACAGTAGCGTCTGTCTGAATGGGAGTCTAAGTGGCAAAGTGGTCAAGCTGTTTAACTCAGGCTTTGAAGGTTGTGGGTTTGATTCCAGGCCGCATCCTTCGGTTCACGAGTGAAATTTTTCGGAGACTCCTGTGGGTCATCGCTAGAGCTACGGAGCTCATGCTTTGTGCAAAACTTTCCGTGCCACGGAAAGAGACCGAGCCATATGGGATAAAACCCGGTGCAATGAAGTCGAAGAGACTTTCGACTTCAACTTTTTGACTACATATCAATCTATTCTACCTAATTATTTGTCTGTCTGTTTGTCTGTATAACATTTGTCCATAACCAGGAAACAGATGAACAACCTTTATATATATATATTTCCATGTAGCGTTGTCCATGTAGTTGTGTCGGTGTGTTTGTTTGTGAGCTGACGAAGGTTTTAGCCGTAACATCCATTCTGTGACTTGTGATCGTGTTCTACTCAAGCTGACCGATTCTACTTCCCATTTTTGCTGATTGATTCATTGTCTGTCTGTATGCACGTCAGTCTGTATGCATGTCTGTCTGTCTGTCTGTCTTTCGCTATTGTGAGTGTATGTTTCTACCTGTTGTTTACTTTATTGACACAATGAATCAACAAATAATATTACCAACAGCGCAACAGTCATGAACAAATGAACAATGATAATAACAAATGCTGTCAATGAATGATAGAATGTATTGATTAATTAATGTTAATGGGTAATGATTAATGAAATCATGAACAATTGCAGGCAAGTGAAGAATGATGTGGAAGCTACAGAGATGTGATTTGACAGAAGCTTGTTGAGAACACCTGGCCAGACAGAGAGAGCAATACAAGAAATTAACTCACAAAGAGAACTGGTTACTCGCAACAGACAGTTTATATTCATTGGGTGTGTCATTAGAAGGGGAAAGCTGGAGTTTGTCATCACAATGGGAAGGTTGGAGGAGATGAGAGGCAGGGGCAGACCAAGAGAGAGGGTGCTGGACAGTTTGGCATCATGATGTGGAGACATCGGTGTTAGACATGGTTGGCAGCACTTGAGACAGAGGACTCTGGACATACATGATCACCAACACCACATGGCGTGTACTATAGTAAGAAGAATGATTAATGAATGTTAGTGGCTAATGATTAATGAACATTAGTGGGTGATGATCAATGAATATATTTAAGGATTCTGGCTATTGTCAGAGACCCAACAAGGTAGAGACAGCACTGATAGGACAGCATTCAGGGAAGACAGTAGGCTACAGGGAGCACAGGTTAAGACAGAAAACACACCAGAAAATGAGACAGAAAGATACAATAACCATGAACAACAGAGAAACCACACCAGATAAGAAGGATGCAGCAGAAATGAACAACAGAGAAAACACACCAAATAACGAGATGTACATATACAGTAACCATGAACAACAGAGAAAACACATCAGTTAACAAGACAGAAGGGTAAAGTAGCCATGAAAAACAGAGAAAACACATCAGTTAACAAGACAGAAGGGTATAGTAGCCATGAAAAACAGAGAAAACACATCAGTTAACAAGACAGAAGGATATAGTAGCTATGAACAACAGAGAAAACACATCAGATAACGAGACAGCCAGATACAGCAGCCATGAACAACAGAGAAAACACATCAGTTAACAAGACAGAAGGGTATAGTAGCCATGAAAAACAGAGAAAACACATCAGTTAACAAGACAGAAGGGTATAGTAGCCATGAAAAACAGAGAAAACACATCAGTTAACAAGACAGAAGGGTATAGTAGCCATGAACAACAGAGAAAACACACCAGATAACAAGACACAGATACAACAGCATGAACAACCATCAACCTTAGCTAATCTCTTGTCCTGCTCCATAAGTGAGCCATCACTCTTGACTTGATCAAGCAGCCAATCAAATCCTTCGTAAATCAGCTTGTTTCTGTCAATGAAAGCCAATGAAGTCGCGTGGCACAAAGTCTTTAATGCAAATGCCGTCAGCCTGGGGGAGAAGATGTGACATACAGGGGACACTGATGTCAAATTAAACTGTCTCATTTAAACTTTCTACTAAGACTACTATATAACTAAACTTTCTGGTTTAACACTTACTGCTCAGACTTGTGTGTGTATGTGACCAAACTGACATGTTTATTACTGTCAGGTCTGATATATAAGTAAACTAGCTGACCCGGCCCGGCTTCGCCCAGTCCCTGGTGGGGAGCATCTCATTAAATACATATAACTAGTCATATAAGTTCTCGTTCCCGTTCCCGACTGTCTGTCTGTCTGTCTGTCTGTCTGTCTGTCTGTCTGTCTGTCTGTCTGTCAGTCAACTTACAAAAAGCATTAGAAAGAGCACTTGAAAGATCTTTACATCTTCCCCCAACAATTAACTTGGGTAAATGGAGCGGCGGCAGCAGCAGCAGCAGAAGAAGAAAAAGGAGGAGTAGGAGGAGGGAGAAGGAAGAGGGAGGTGGAGGAGAGAGGATGAGGAGGGAGGCGGAGCGATGAGGTGGAGGGAGAAGGAGGAGGGAGGAGGAGGGAGGAGGAAGAGGGAAAAGGAGGAAGGAGGAGGAAGAGAGTGAAAAGGAGGAGGGAGAAGGAGGAGGGAGGAGGGGGAGGAGGAGGGAGGATGAGGAGGGAGGAGGAGGAAGAGGGAGTAGGAGGAGGAGGGAGGTGGAGGGAGGAGGAGAGAGGAGGAGGAGGGAGGAGGAGGGAGGAGGAGGAGGAGGGAGGAGGAGGAGAGGGAGGAGGAGGGAGGAGAAGGGGGAGAAGGAAGAAGGAGGAGGGAGGAGGAGAGGGAAAAGGGAGGAGGAGGAGGGAGGAAGGAGGAGGAGGAGGGAGGAGGAAAAAGAGAGGATGAGGGCAGAGGAGGAGGAGGAGGAGGGAGAGGGAGGAGGAGGGAGAGGGAGGAGGAGAGAGGATGAGGAGGGAGGAGGAGCAATGAGGCGGAGGGAGAAGGAGGAGGGAGGAGGAGGGAGGAGGAAGAGGGAAAAGGAGGAGGGAGGAGAAAGAGGGAAAAGGAGGAGGGAGAAGGAGGATGGAGGAGGGGGAGGAGGAGGAGGAAGGATGAGGAGGGAGGAGGAGGAAGAGGGAGGAGGAGGAGGGAGGTGGAGGGAGGAGGAGGAGGGAGGAGGATAGGAGGAGGAGGAGGGAGGAGGATAGGAGGAGGAGAGGGAGGAGGAGAGGGGGGAGGAGAAGGGGGAGAAGAGAGGAGGAGGAGGGAGAAGAAGAGGGAGAAGGGAGGAGGAGGAGGGAGGAGGGAGGAGGAGGAGGAAGAAGAGAGGAGGAGGGAGGAGGAGAGTGAGGAGAAGGAGGAGGAGGAGGGAGGAGGAGAAGGAGGAAGAGGATGGAGGAGGAGGGAGAGGGAGGAGGAGGGAGAGGGAAGAGGGGGAGGGGAGGAGGAAGAGGGTAGAAGGAGGAGGAGGAGGGGAGAGAATTATAACGCATATGCCTTTAGATAACTGTCTGTCTCTCTGTCTATCTGTCTGTCTGAGCCGGCCCGGCTTTGCCCAGCCCTTGATGGGGAGCATCTCATTTAATTCATATAAGTAGTCATATAAGCTCCCGTTCCCGACTGTCTGTCTGTCTGTCTGTCCGTCTGTCTGTCCGTCTGTCTGTCCCTCCCTCTCTGTCTGTCTGTCTGTCTGTCTGTCTGCCTAATCATTTATTGGTTGCAGTTAGAACAACCTTAGATAAACGAAGACCAACTTACAAAAAGCATTAGAAAGAGCACTTGAAAGATCTTTACATCTTCCCCAACAATTAACTTGGGTAAATGGAGCGGCGGCAGCAGCAGAAGAAGAAAAAGGAGGAGTAGGAGCTGGGAGGAGGAAGAGGGAAGTGGAGGAGGGAGGAATAGGAGGGAGGAGGAGGGATTAGGAGGAGAGAGGAGGAGGGAGGAGGAGGAGGTAGGAGGAGGGAGGAGGAGGAAGAGGGAGGAGGGGGAGGAGGAAGGAGGAGGAGGGAGAAGGAGGGAGGAGAAGAATGCAGGAGGAGGAGGTGGAGGAGGAGGAGGGAGGAGGAGGAGAGGGAGGAGGAGGGAGATGGAGGAGGAGGAGGAGGAGGAGAGAGGAGGAGGAGGGAGGAGGAAGAGGGAGAAGGAGGAGGGAGGAGGAAGAGGGAGAAGGAGGGGGAGGATGAGGAGGGAGGAGGAGGAAGAGGGAGGAAGAGGAGGGAGGAGGAAGAGGGAGGAGGAGGAGAGAGGAGAGAGGATGAGGAGGGAGAAGGGAGGAGGAGGGATGAGGAGGGAGGAGGAGAGGGAGGAGGAGGAGTAGGTAGGAGGAGGTGGGAGGAAGAGGGAGGAGAGGGAGGAGGAGGGAGTAGGAGGAGAGAGGAGGAGGAGAGAGGAGGAGAAGGGAGGAGGAAGGAAGATGAGTGATTAGGAGGAGCGAGGAGGTAGGAGGAGGAAGAGGGAGGAGGAGGAAGGAGGAGGAAGAGGGAGGAGGAGGATGGAGGAGGGAGAGGGAGGAGGGGAAGAGGAAGAGGGTAGGAGGAGGAGGAGGGGAGAGGAGGAGGAGGATTATAACGCATATGCCTGTAGATAACTGCAGCGATAAGGTGGGTCTGTCTATCTATCTGACCCGGCGTGGCTTCGCACAGCTCCTGGCGGGTAGCGTCTCATTAAATTCATACAACAACAAAAAAGTAACTTAAAAGAATGTCCTTCCACACACCATCCATTATTTTAAATGAAAACTGTTTTTAATCATCTACATGACTGTAGATAACTTCGTAAGCATAAAAAGATGAGTTACAATGTTATGCATTATGCATTATTTTTATGAAAACTTTGAAAATGCCTTAAAGATTGTATCATTATTTATTATAACTCATATGCCTGCACATAACTATAGACAAAGAGTTTATAAATCTTTGAAAACGATGCAACAATATGACTATAAGGTATACAGAAAAGTTATTAAAAGTTATGCCCTTTGAAATAACTTTTCTAGAGTTAAGTCCCCTTGCTATATATAGAAATTATAATGAAAAATGAAAAATTAAATAATATTAAGTAAGTAGCCGATTTTACACTAAAAAAATATCACAGTTGGCAGCGTGGGAATGAGAGGAAGACGTGTAAAAAATTTCATCTCAATCGGATGGATGGTTCGCGAACGCATAAAGGACATACACACACACATCCTTTTTTATATATAAAACTAGCTGACCCGGCCCGGCTTCGCCCAGTCCCTGGTGGGGAGCATCTCATTTAATTCATATAAGTAGTCATATATGCTCCCGTTCCCGACTGTCTGTCTGTCTGTCTGTCTGTCTGTCTGACCCGGCATCGCCCAGCTCCTGGTGTGGAGCATCTCATTTAATTCATATAAGTAGTCATATAAGCTCCCGTTTCCGTTCCCGACTATATATCTGTCTGTCTGTCTATCTGTCTGTCTGTCTGTCTGTCTGACCCGGCCCGGCTTCGCCCAGCCCCTGGTGGGAGCATCTCATTTAATTCATATAAGTAGTCATATAAGTTCCCGTTCCCGACTGTCTGTCTGTCTGTCTGTCTGTCTGTCTGTCTGTCTGACCTGGCATCGCCCAGCTCCTGGTGTGGAGCATCTCATTTAATTCATATAAGTAGTCATATAAGCTCCCGTTCCCGTTCCCGACTATCTGTCTGTCTGTCTATCTGTCTGTCTGTCTGTCTGACCTGGCCCGGCTTCGCCCAGCTCCTGGTGTGAGCATCTAATTTAATTCATATAAGTAGTCATATAAGTTCCCGTTCCCGACTGTCTGTCTGTCTGTCTGTCTGTCTGTCTGACCTGGCCCAGCCCTTGGTGGAGAGCATCTCATTTAAATCATATAAGTAGTCATATAAGCTCCCGTTCCCGACTATCTGTCTGTCTGTCTGTCTTGGGTAAATGGAGGAGGGAGGATGAAGAGGGAGGTGGAGGAGGGAGGAGGAAGAGGGAGGTGGAGGAGGGAGGAGGAGGAGACAGGGGGAGTAGGGAGGAATAGGAGGGAGGAGGAGGGATTAGGAGGAGGGAGGAGTAGGAGGGAGGGGGAGGAGGAGGGAGAAGGAGGAGGAGGAGGGAGAGGGAGGGAGGAGGAGGAGGGGGAGGAGGAGGGAGGGGGAGGAGGCGGAGGGAGAAGGAGGAAGAGGGAGAAGGAGGGGGAGAAGGGTGAGGAGGGAGGATGAGGAGGGAGGTGTAGGAAGAGGGAGGAGGAGGAATGTGGAGGGAGGAGGAGGAGGGAGGAGGTAGAGGGAGGAGGAGGAGGGAGGAGGGAGGAGGGAGGAGGAGGGAGGAAGAAGGAGGAGAAGGAGGAGGAGGAGGAGAAGGGAGGAGGAGGAAGGAGGAGGAGGGAGGAGGAGGAGGTGGAGGGAGGAGGAAGAGGGAGAAGGAGGGGGAGAAGGATGAGGAGGGAGGTGGAGGAAGAGGGAGGAGGAGGAATGTGGAGGGAGGAGGAGAAGGGAGGAGGTAGAGGGAGGAGGAGGAGAAGGGAGGAGGAGGGGGAGAAGGGAGGAGAAGGGAGGAAGAAGGAGGAGAAGGAGGAGGTGGGGGAGGGGAGGAGGAGGAGGAGAAGGGAGGAGGAGGAAGGAAGAGGAGTGATTAGGAGGAGGGAGGAGGGCGAGGAGGTAGGAGGAGGGAGGAGGAGGAAGAGGGAGGAGGAGGGAGGAGGAAGAGGGTGGAGGAGGGAGGAAGAGATAGGCGGAGAGAGGAGGAGGAGGAGTAGGGAGGAATAGGAGGGAGGAGGAAGGAGGAGGAGGAAGGGGGAGGAAGAAGAGGCAGGAGGAAGAGGGAGGAGGAGGAGGAGGGAGAAGGAGGGAGGAGGAGAACGCAGGAGGAGGAGGGGGAGGGAGAGGGAGGAGGAAAGAGGAGGAGAAGAGAGGAGGTGGAGGGAAAAGGAGGAGGAGAGGAGGAGGAGGAATGATGAGGAGGGAGGAGGAGGAAGAGGGATGTGGCGGAGGGAGGAGGTAGAGGGAGGAGGAGGGAGGAAAATGGAGGAAGGAGGAGGAGGGATGAGGAGGCGGGATGAGGAGGAGGGAGGAGGAGGGAGAAGGGAGGGGGAAGAGGGAGGAGAAGGGGGAGGAGGGAGGAGCAGGAGGGAGGAGGAAGAGGGAGGAAGGAAGAGGAGGGATTAGGAGGAGGAAGAGGGAGGAGTAGGGAGGAGGAGGGGAAGAGGAAGAGTGTAGGAGGAGGAGGATTATAACGCATATGCCTGTAGATTTAATAATGGCTGAAGTTGTTCCATGTCTTCGCAGAGTTGGCGACAGTGTAAAGAAATATAAAATCTTCAAACTTGATAGAGATAAGGTAACTATTATTTATTTATTATGTTGTTAATCACTGACATGACTGTAGGTAACTCTTTAAGCAATAAAAGATGAGTTACAATGTTATGCATTGTGCATTATTTTTATGAAAACTTTGAAAATGCCTTAAAGATTATATCATTATTTATTACAACTCATATGCCGGTACATAATTATAGAAAAAGAGTTTATAAATCTTTGAAAACGATGCAACAATATGACTATAAGCTATACAGAAAAGTTATTAAAAGTTATGCCCCTTGAAATAACTTTTATAGAGTTAAGTCCCTTCGCAATATAGAAATTATAATAAAAAATGAAATATTAAATAATATTAAGTAAGCAGCCGATTTCACACTAAAAAACTATTACAGTTGGCTGCGCTGAAATGAAAGGAAGGCGTGTAGAAAATTTCATCTCAATCGGATGGGCCGTTCGCGAACGCATAAAGGACATATCCACACACATCCTTTTTTATATATAAGATGATTTAGTTTAATATAACAACTAACCATACAAAACTGGTTGCTAGACTATGTAATTAAACAAAGCACTGAAAAAAGCTTAAGTCGACAGGGTCAACTTCATTGCACCGGGTTTTGTCCCATATGGCTCGGTCTCTTTCCGCAGCGCGGAAAGCGTCGCCCAAAGCACGAACTCCGTAGCTTTAGCGACGACCCACGGGAGTCTCCTAAAAATTTAACTTATGAACCAAAGGACGCAGCCCGGAATCAAACCCACAACCTTCAGAGCCCAAGTTAAATGGCTTGACCACTTCACGAAGTATATTTACACATAGGGACTTGGGGATAATAATCTAAGTCAGAACATCTCAAACTTTTTGAAGAACAAACTAACACAAAATTCATTCATTCAATTAATTAATTAATTCATTCATTCATTCATTCATTTCATTCATTCATTCATTCATTCATTTCATTCATTTCATTCATTCATTCATTCATTCATTCATTCATTCAGTAGCATGTCCTTTGCAGAACCTCGCTCCCATAACAACCTTCCGGAAAACCTTTCGATCATAACCAAGATGTCCCGCGTCCGATACACCCATCTGGAGATCATCCACCACATCCTGCACCCATCTTTTCTTTGGCTTTCCTTTTCCTCTCATCCCATGCATATAATCCTCCATTATTGTTCTCTCCAAACTTTCATGACATTTCAAGAGACCAAAATATACCAATTTTCTTTGCTTTATCATCTTTAATAGCCAGCCCTCTTCAATATTCAGCTCGTGAAGTATGGATGCATTTGTTCTTTTCTTTACACATATAAATAATCCACATGTGTTTGTGATATTTCAGTTTTCTAGCTAAGTAATCTATCTTTTTTGTTCAATGTTAAACACTTTGGTGAAGATGTTGAGTTATATCTGTGTGTGTCTCTCCTTTCTTCCAGAACTATACAGGCATGTCAGGGA
This sequence comes from Cepaea hortensis, assembly GCA_963921405.1. Classification (NCBI taxonomy): domain Eukaryota; kingdom Metazoa; phylum Mollusca; class Gastropoda; order Stylommatophora; family Helicidae; genus Cepaea; species Cepaea hortensis. Next base: position 2,536,509 of record OY992883.1, on the reverse strand, counting down.
ACCAGCTGCAGGATACAACAAACAGCAGAACTATACAGGCATGTCAGGGAACCAGCTGCAGGATACAACAAACAGCAGAACTATACAGGGATGTCACAGAGACAGCTGCAGGATACAACAAACAGCAGAACTATACAGGGATGTCAAGGAACCAGCTGCAGGATACAACAAACAGCAGAACTATACAGGGATGTCAGGGAGCCAGCTGCAGGATACAACAAACAGCAGAACTATACAGGGATGTCAGGGAGCTGCAGGATACAACAAACAGCAGAACAATACAGGGATGTCACAGAGACAGTTGCAGGATACAACAAACAGCAGAACTATACAGGGATGTCAAGGAACCAGCTGCAGGATACAACAAACAGCAGAACTATACAGGGATGTAAAGGAACCAGCTGCAGGATACAACAAACAGCAGAACTATACAGGGATGTCAAGGAACCAGCTGCAGGATACAACAAACAGCAGAACTATACAGGGATGTCAGGGAGCCAGCTGCAGGATACAACAAACAGCAAACTATACAGGGATGTCAGGGAGCCAGCTGCAGGATACAACAAACAGCAGAACTATACAGGGATGTCAGGGAGCCAGCTGCAGGATACAACAAACAGCAGAACTATACAGGGATGTCACAGAGACAGCTGCATGATACAACAAACAGCAGAACTATACAGGGATGTCAGGGAGCCAGCTGCAGGATACAACAAACAGCAGAACTATACAGGGATGTCAGGGAGCTGCAGGATACAACAAACAGCAGAACTATACAGGGATGTCATGGAGCGAGCTGCAGGATACAACAAACAGCAGAACTATACAGGGATGTCAAGGAGCCAGCTTCAGGATACAACAAACAGCAGAACTATACAGGGATGTCAAGGAACCAGCTGCAGGATACAACAAACAGCAGAACTATACAGGGATGTCAAGGAACCAGCTGCAGGATACAACAAACAGCAGAACTATACAGGGATGTCAGGGAGCCAGCTGCAGGATACAACAAACAGCAGAACTATACAGGGATGTCAGGGAACTGCAGGATACAACAAACAGCAGAACTATACAGGGATGTCAGGGAGCCAGCTGCAGGATACAACAAACAGCAGAACTATACAGGGATGTCATGGAGCTGCAGGAGACAACAAACAGCAGAACTATACAGGGATGTCAGGGAGCTGCAGGATACAACAAACAGCAGAACTATACAGGGATGTCATGGAGCTGCAGGATACAACAAACAGCAAAACTATACAGGGATGTCATGGAGCCAGCTGCAGGATACAACAAACAGCAGAACTATACAGGGATGTCAGGGAGCCAGCTGCAGGATACAACAAACAGCAGAAATATACAGGGATGTCAGGGAACTGCAGGATACAACAAACAGCAGAACTATACAGGGATGTCAGGGAGCCAGCTGCAGGATACAACAAACAGCAGAACTATACAGGGATGTCATGGAGCTGCAGGATACAACAAACAGCAGAACCATACAGGGATGTCATGGAGCTGCAGGATACAACAAACAGCAGAACTATACAGGGATGTCAGGGAGCTGCAGGATACAACAAACAGCAGAACTATACAGGGATGTCAGGGAGCTGCAGGATACAACAAACAGCAGAACTATACAGGGATGTCAGGGAGCCAGCTGCAGGATACAACAAACAGCAGAACTATACAGGGATGTCAGGGAACTGCAGGATACAACAAACAGCAGAACTATACAGGGATGTCGGGGAGCCAGCTGCAGGATACAACAAACAGCAGAACTATACAGGGATGTCATGGAGCTGCAGGATACAACAAACAGCAGAACTATACAGGGATGTCAGGGAGCTGCAGGATACAACAAACAGCAGAACTATACAGGGATATCACGGAGCCAGCTGCAGTATACAACAAACAGCAGAACCATACAGGGATGTCAGTGAGCTGCAGGATACAACAAACAGCAGAACTATACAGGGATGTCATGGAGCCAGCTGCAGGATACAACAAACAGCAGAACTATACAGGGATGTCACGGAGCCAGCTGCAGGATACAACAAACAGCAGAACTATACAGGGATGTCAAGGAACCAGCTGCAGGATACAACAAACAGCAGAACTATACAGGGATGTCAAGGAACCAGCTGCAGGATACAACAAACAGCAGAACTATACAGGGATGTCAGGGAGCCAGCTGCAGGATACAACAAACAGCAGAACTATACAGGGATGTCAGGGAACTGCAGGATACAACAAACAGCAGAACTATACAGGGATGTCACAGAGACAGTTGCAGGATACAACAAACAGCAGAACTATACAGGGATGTCAGGGAGCTGCAGGATACAACAAACAGCAGAACTATACAGGGATGTCACAGAGACAGTTGCAGGATACAACAAACAGCAGAACTATACAGGGATGTCACAGGGACAGCTGCAGGATACAACAAACAGCAGAACTATACAGGGATGTCATGGAGCCAGCTGCAGGATACAACAAACAGAACTATACAGGTATGTCAGGGAGCCAGCTGCAGGATACAACAAATAGCAGAACTATACAGGGATGTCAGGGAGCCAGCTGCAGGATACAACAAACAGCAGAACTATACAGGCATGTCAGGGAGCCAGCTGCAGGATACAACAAACAGCAGAACTATACAGGGATGTCAGGGAGCTGCAGGATACAACAAACAGCAGAACTATACAGGGATGTCACAGAGACAGCTGCAGGATACAACAAACAGCAGAACGGCATGGCTGGTGAGCTTATGCTCCGATGGGGGAACAAGACAACAGAAGAAGAAGACAGGGTCCTTCAAAGGCATAATGTAGGGGAACATTCCGTCGTCACCTGGGCTCGTACCATTGCCTGTAGCAGACTCTTCTGCAGTGTCTATATAAGATCCTCATGCCTGGCGGTCTCACCAATCAATCTCTTTAACTATTTCTTTGCACTTTATCATTTCTGTGGCTGATATAGTTTTCTAGGTGACTGAACAAGGTCATCCGATTACTGAGAGTAGTCTTTCTGATCTTTAAACAAACTTAGTTTTTGCTGCAGCTAATTCAGTCTGTGTTTTTAAATTTTCAACATCCAAGGACTTTTAATGTGCACACAAATGCTCAGAGTTATTTGCTCTTGCAGCATCAACATCATGAGAACATCAGGTGACACAAAGGACTGGAGGCTTGTGGTGACTCATGTGTGCTCCAGACAGGCAGCTAAGGCACAGGACTGGAAGCTTGTGATCACTTATGTGTGCTCTAGACAAGGCAGCCAAAGAAGTAGTACCAATGTAAATTGTAAGTAACGACATGATGTGTAGAATGTAAATTTAAGTAACGAAATGATGTATATTTCAATGTGTATTTCAGTGTCAACTGTGACTTTACAAAAGAATAAATACCAGGTGCAAGGTTTGGAGTCCGGGGTTAATGAAAAACTGTAATCGTCATTTCGGTACTTCAACAATCTAGTAACTCCTGGAGAGAAAAGAAACAAAATGTGCATTTTATCCACACAGCACACTGTCATGCAGCAAATTAGAAACCACCACAGGCAGTGGAAATAAATAAACAAGCTGTTGTAAGTGTCACCAGGACACTTGGCAAGACACTTAGAAACAGTTCACATCGTATAGTCAGGATGTACAAAGAGAAACACTAAAATACATTTGTAATAACCGTAGTATTACATATTTTAAGTTCTTAGAACATAAAATTAATAAAGAAACAAACACATACAGACAAGCATATGCATACATGTACACATGCACACATTCACACCCACACACAGATACAAAACTGAATGTCATAATTGTTTATTTGTCATATAGTAAAATCTCACCTTACTGTAGAAACATACTCTCTCCCTCAATAGCCAATAATAGCTCACCATGTTGTAAATTCTTGCACCCACTCTTCCTTTCAAAAAGAAAAACATCCTCACCTATATCACACAAACTTGCATCCTCTCTCCCTCAATAACTCACCATATCACACAAACCTGTGCCCTCTCTCCCTCAATAACTCACCATATCACACAAACCTGTGCCCTCTCTCCCTCAATAACACACCATATCACACAAACTCTCTCCCTCAATAGCCAATAATAGCTCACCATGTTGTAAATTCTTGTATTCACTCTTCCTTTGAAAAAAAAAAAAACCTCACCCATATCACACAAATTTGCATCCTCTCTCCCTCAATATCTCATCATATCACACTAACCGGTCCAGTCCCCAACATTGCAGATAGGCATTTAAACCGTTAAGGCCTCTGGAGTGTTTATGCTTGTGGCTACGGTTCGCATTCATATTTACCTCATGTTGGACTGGTAGTGCATGGCTCCGTCGCCCTGCTACTGAGTGAGTGCATGGCGCAACACTGAGCTGTGAATTTCATGTGGAATGCTTTTACGTTTGTTTGTGGTTGTTGTAGTGTGAACTGCATGTTCACAATTATGTTTCTGAATTTATTGGTTTGCCTTTTCGGTTCACGAGTGCATTTTCTCAAGAGACTCCTGGGAGTTGTCGCTGGAGCTATGGAGTTTGTGCTTTGTGTGGTACTTTTGGTAGGTTGCCCTGCAGAATGAGACCGAGCCATAAGGGATAAAACCTTGATCAATGAAGTCTTTCTGGTGACTGCCGCTTCCATCGACGATGAACTATATTTTCCGTGGAGGACTTTTGTGTTGGCAATTTCTGACAGCGGCATTATGCACAGTGTACCTGTGCAGGCTGTTGGCTTGCCAAGACTCCTGTCTTTTCCACTTTTCACATTGGACAGTGAGGAGCATTTTGTGTGATATTCACTGGCAGAGGAACAGAACATAAGGGGATGACCCGTTGCCATGAAGTAAGAACCTTGACTTACTAACTAACTATCACACAAACCTGTGCCCTCTCTCCCTCAATAACTCACCATTTCACACAAACTTATGCCCTCTCTATCCCAATAACTCACTTTCTGCACACACCTGTGCCCTCTCTCCCTCAATAACTCACCATGTCGCACAAACCTGCGCCCTCTGGCTGTCAAAGTCTCATCCATGAGACCAAGTGACCTTGCAGACAACAAGGCATGGATAGTCGGAGCCAAGTCACCAAGCACCTCCTCTGCGTCCAACAGTGGTGTGTCTATCAGGTTCCTGGACTCGACCACAGCATGAGTGATGATGTCACCCATGAGGTCACCTGGGATGATGTCAGACAGAAATGAGACACATCCTCTGCATCAAATTGATAATTGTTCTACATCACAAGTAGTAGACATAATAATGTGTATCTTATGTAGCAGGTCCGGGTAGCGGGGTAGGGGTATACCCTATCAAAGGAGAAGTAAGGTGCCTCCTTCCCTCCGCTAGCCTACGGGACACCCTTGGGCAAGGTGGAGTACCCGTTTAGCCCCCCCAACAGGGTAACGTGAAGCCATTGAGCAGGTGGTGGATTGGACTTGGGAGCAGCCGACAGATAGTTGTTGGTTATGGTTTCAAGTCAGTGACGGTGGGCAGAGGATCTCTCAGTAGAGACAATGGCTACGGTCATCCGATCAGTATGGTCACTGCCAGGAAGGAAGAATGGTAGACTTCCCTCCTTATTGATTCCCGGGCAGAGGAGGCTCGTCAGCCTTGGTTGGTATCTCTTCTAAGAGAGGGAACTCTAAATCTCAAACCTCCGCTGCCTTGCGGGTATACCCATATGGGAAAGGCTTCGGGAGTAAACCCTGAGGACAAATCCGGAGATGGAGTCCCTAAGGCAGTTCCATGTTGTAAACAACATAGTTCTGGCAACTCCTGCGACGGCACCGATGCCAAGTTGCATTGGCTACTGCCTTTCCCTTGGTCAACATCGGCGACGTGGAGAGGGGGAACCTGCTACTGGGCAACAGCTGGTTCTCCGATTTCCATTGCCCAGGCTTGTGCCCTGAAGAGGTCACTTCAGCACCGCGTAAAGCGGTGACACAACACGGGAAGTAGCATTTGCCGGTTATAAGTCTTAATGCTCGATTGGCGTAGAGCAAGGCGCCAGGGGCTACTTCCGACGGTGGGAGAGATCATCGTATCTCACTAGACAGCTACCGCCCGCCTAAGCTGGGCAGCCCCCAGTCAGTAAGGTGTTGTCTCGCCACGGTTCATCTGCTCCTGAGGGTGTGTGGAGCTTAGGGGGAAATCCTGACACATGGACCGCAATCTATACACCTAACAGCAAGAAAAAAACAAAACAACCGGCCCTAAGGCTGGGAACATGGAACGTAAGAACCATGACCCCTGGCATCTCAGACGATCTAAATGAGATTGTGGATGCCCGCAAAACTGCAGTGATAAACAACGAACTGCTAAGACTGGGGATAGACATTGTCGCCCTGCAAGAGACCAGACTCCAAGAAACTGGAAGCATCAAGGAGAGGGACTTCACTTTCTACTGGCATGGCAAGCCGTGCGGAGAGACCAGGGAGCATGGAGTTGGCTTCGCTATCAGAAACAAGCTGCTCAATTCCATCATACCACCAAGTGATGGCACTGAAAGAATATTGAAGCTCCAACTCCAGACAGAGGCAGGCCCAGTTAGTATTATAAGCGTTTACGCCCCAACACTAACTGCAGCATCAGAATCTAAAGACAAGTTCTATGACGACCTTAGCAAAGAAGTCAGTGAAACACCAGAGAAACAACATCTTTTTATCCTGGGGGATTTCAATGCCAGGGTTGGCTCCGACCACGAATCTTGGCCTTCATGTCTAGGACAGTTTGGCGTTGGGAAGATCAATGACAATGGACAACGTCTCTTGGAATTCTGCAGCCACCATAATCTGTGCGTGACCAACACCTTCTTTGACACGAAACCTCAACACAAGGTGTCATGGAGGCACCCCAGATCAAAGAACTGGCACCAACTCGACCTGGTGCTCACTAAACGCAGCAACCTCCGCAATGTACGGATGACTCGCAGCTATCATGGTGCTGACTGCGACACCGACCATTCACTCGTCTCCAGCAAGGTGAAGATAAAGCCCAAGAGAATCTACAGAAGCCGAACAGAAGGAAGACCACGCATTGACACCAGTGGCACCCAAAATAAAGAGAAGGTCAACAAATTCATGCAGGCTCTAGCGGATACTCTGCCCGGCCCCACAGACGGAGATTCCACCGAGAGATGGAGTCATTTTCGCGACACCATCTACAATACAGCACTATCAACATTTGGCAAGAAGCAAACTAAGTCAACCGACTGGTTTGAAGCACACTCTGAAGAGATGCTCCCAGTCCTGGAGATAAAGAGACATGCATTCTCGATGTATAAAACATCACCTTCAGAGAAAACACTGCAGGCATTGCGAACGGCCAGAAATAGAGTACAACAGATGGCAAGAAGATGTGCGAACAGGTACTGGCTACAGCTCTCTGCTCAAATTCAAACTTGTGCAGACACTGGAAATATAAGAGGAATGTATGAGGGCATCAAGCAAGCTGTCGGTCCATCAAAAAATAAGATGGCCCCTTTACGATCAACTGAGGGGGTAATCATAAAAGATCGAGCGAAACAAATGGATCGCTGGGTAGAACACTACTCAGAGCTATACTCAGTGGATAACACTGTCAGCGAAGAAGCTCTGGAAGCCATCGATCAACAGTCCGCCATGCATGCCTTGGATAACGAACCTTGCCTCACAGAAATCAGCGAAGCACTAGACTCTCTCAAATCCGGCAAGGCACCTGGAAAAGATAGTATTCCACCTGAAATTTTAAAATGTAGCAAAGAAACAATCATCCCAGAACTGTATGCAATATTACAGCTCTGCTGGAGAGAAAAATCAATACCACAAGATATGAAAGACGCAAACATCGTTACCCTTTATAAAAACAAAGGCGACAGAAGCGACTGCAACAACTATCATGGCATTTCCCTTCTCAGCATTACAGGCAAGATTTTTGCCAGAGTAATCCTTAAAAGATTACACATTCTTGCTGAAAGAATCTACCCCGAATCGCAGTGCGGATTTAGACCCAACAGGTCCACCATCGATATGATTTTCTCACTCCGGCAGCTCCAAGAGAAGTGCAGAGAACAGAGGAAGCCATTATATAAAGCCTTCATCGACCTCACAAAGGCATTTGACCTCGTGAGCAGAAGCGGCCTTTTTAAGGTCCTTGAAAAGGTTGGATGTCCACCCACCCTTCTTAGTCTCGTGAAATCATTCCACGAAAACATGCAGGGGACCATTTTATTTGACGGCTCAACATCCCAGTCATTCAGCATCAGCAGCGGAGTAAAGCAGGGATGCGTGCTTGCTCCTACACTCTTTGGTATCTTCTTTGCTGTTCTCTTAAGGCAAGCATTTGGGACTGCCACTGAAGGCATATACCTCCACACAAGATCTGATGGCAAACTTTTTAACCCATCAAGACTCAAGGCAAAGACCAAAATAAGACCAAGATGCGTAAGAGAACTACTTTTTGCAGATGATGCAGCACTGACTACTCATACAGCAGAAGATCTCCAAAGGCTCATAGATCGTTTTGCAGCCGCCTGCAAAGACTTTGGGCTCACCATTAGCCTAAATAAAACACAGGTGATGGAACAAGATGCTGATGCGCCTCCGTCAATCAAAATCTCTAATTATGAATTGAAAGTCGTCCACGATTTTGTGTATCTGGGATCGACAATATCAGATAATCTTTCATTAGAGACAGAAATCGACAGACGCATTGGAAAGGCAGCCACAACATTTTCCAGGCTAGCTAAAAGAGTTTGGGAGAATAATAGACTAACAGAGCGTACAAAAGCTCAAGTATATAAAGCTTGTGTTGTTAGCACACTACTCTACGGGTCTGAATCCTGGACCCTGTACTCAAGACAGGAAAGGAAGTTGAATTCCTTCCACATGAGATGTCTGAGACGTATCCTGGGCATAACATGGAAAGACCACATAACAAACAAACAGGTGCTTGAAAGAGCAGATATTACCACAGTGCACACCCTCCTCAAGCAGAGACGCCTCCGGTGGTTGGGCCACGTATCTCGAATGGAGGACGAACGTATTCCCAAAGATCTCCTTTACGGAGAACTAGCCACAGGAAAGAGGCCAACCGGAAGACCCCAAATGCGATATAGGGATGTGTGTAAACAAGATATGAAAACCATTGGAATAGATCCAGACACGTGGGAGAGAGTTGCAACAGACAGATGCTCCTGGAGAAGAGATGTACGAAACGGACTGGTGCTCTTTGAGCGCAATCAGATCCAAAAAACTGAGGAGAGACGGCACAGGCTCAAAGCGCGGTCACTTACTGCGGGACTTGCCTCGTCTCACAGATGCGGAAACTGTGACAGAGATTGTCATTCTCGAATTGGACTATACAGTCACCAGCGGTGCTGCCAGGCACCTCCGAAGCGGCACAACTCTATAGTCCTTCAGGACTGAAAGAGGCCTACTATGTAGCAGGCAGAAAAATGTTGTATATTTAATGTTGTATATCTTATGCAGCAGAGAGAAGAATATTGTGTCTCATGCAGCAGAAAGAAGAATGTTGTAAATATCATGCAACAAATGGATGGTATGTATCTCATGTAGAGGAGAGATGAGTGTTGTATGTCTTATGTAGCAGATAGTAGAGTGTTGTATGTTTGAAGTACCTGAGAGAAGAATATTGTGTATCTCGTGCAGCAGATCAAATGTTATATATCTTATTTAGCAAAGACAATAATGTTGTACATCTGAAGTAGCAGAGAGAGTCGAGAGAAGAATGTTGTACATCTCCAATAGCAGAGAAAATAATGGTGTGTATCTCTGGTGTATCAAATAGACAAATCTCCCCCGATGTGTCTCCACCTTGACGTGGTGGGGGAGCTTGCGTGTCCCATAGACCCCATTTGCTTGCCGATGGGTGAAAAATTACATATCGGACAGCTTATGGGATAGGGACCAGACTAAGAGAGACACAACCTGCTGCTCTGCAGGCATAGACTGAGGATAGCAGTCAAAAATTAAATGTGGTGCACAAAGGCAGAATTTCTTGGTCCGGACAAAGCTCTTAAGGCTCCCTGTCGAGGGCTGTGGCTGAACGCCTCTAAGCCACAAACCCTCGGATCTTAGAGCCAGGCTGATACCCGTCTACCGGAAAATAGAAACATGATACTGAGCAAGCTACATGCTCAGGTCTGATACATGTTCGAAGGCTCCCAGCTGGGGGATATGAGAGTTTCCCGGATGAAGGGGCCTGGCCGTTTCCCGTTCACTGCTGCACGAAGGTAAGGTGCTGAGCCGGCAGCACATGTAGCCTACCTCGTGAGCGAGTACAAAAAAGTCAGAAAAGTGCCCCAGTCGAAGGGTTACGGAAACTGTCTGTATCTAACTCATAGAGAGTGTAGACAAAAGTGGAAGAATGTCTCATCAACGCGAAATGGAACGCACGGCGAGCGAACCTATTGCGTGGTCTGAAGTCACAAGCAAAAGCTTACCGAGTGGATGTCACTCGCAGTCTGACCGCTCCTGGTGTGTGATTGAGCGATCAGTGGCAAGTGGGATGCCCAACACATGGAAGTGAGGAACTAAAGCAGCCATGAGCAGGACGTGGAAACTCCTTGGGTGAGCCCAGTCTCAGAGCAATATGTGCCGGCTCTGCAATTATGGAAGCCCCCTTGGATAGCGAGATAATGCCCATGGTCTGCCCCTGCCTTCCCTTGAGGGCAGACCACGATATCGTTGATCGTTCTATCTTGACCAGCTGAGATGTGGGTGACATTACAACAGTCTAACGTGTCTCGAAACCAGAGGAAGGCTAACCTCACTAAAAAATGCCCGCCGGAAGTCGGAAGTGTCGTCCTACGGGTGGCAAACTAAAAATTGACACTACGCATTTACGTCCGAGTGAAATGTCTCGTCCGAATGTCTCCCGTGCTAGGAACAGCTCTGACTACCTAGTTTCCGAATGCCGCTCTTGTTCGGAACAGCTCTGACTAGGTAGTTTTCCGAATGTCCGCCATGCCTGGAACAGCTCTGATGGGTACAGGGACAAGCACATGTCCGAAAACTCGCTTAGTGGAAACCAACCGCAGAGCTGACTGGTTTGGGCAGGAACGGCCCAGGGCGAGCGAAATGCCCAATATATTGAAGTGAGGAATTAAAACAGCCATGAGCAGGACGTGACGATTCCCTCGGTAAACCCAGCACCAGAGCGTTATGTGCCGGCTCTGCAATTATGGATGCCACCCAGGATGGCGGAAAATGCTATGGACTGTCCCTGCCTTCACTTGAGGGATGACCGTGTAGTCTTCGACTGTTCCAACTAGACCAGCTGAGATGTGGACGGTACCACAAAAGTGAGAGTCTCCCAGGATTGCTAACCTGGCCAAAAATGCACGCTAAAAGTCGGATGTGTTGGCCTGAGGGTTTCGACCCGAGGGTGCCTAACCAGACACACCGCAATCACATCTGAAAAAATCACTCCGGATGAACGCAAAGAAGAAGAAGAAGAAATAGACAAATGTATCTCTTGTTTTTCAAATAGAGATGCATGTTGTGACTATAATAAAACAGGGAGAAAAATGTTGTAAATATCATGTTACAGAGAGAGAGGAATGTTATATGTCATTCAGCAGTGAGAGAAATGTTGTATATATCATTTAGCAGAGAGAAGAATGTTGCATGCCTAATGCAGAACATGTGAATTAGTGCAATAGTACATTCCTCATGTAGTAGATTGAGGAACAGTCTAGTTTTTATGTAGAGGATTGAAGAATGTTGTAAATCTTTTGCAATAAGTAGAGGAATCCTTAAATGATATGGAGTGAGTACACATCTAACAAACTTATGTAGAAGCTTATACAACAGCAGTGAATGCATCATCATCATCAAGTGCCCTGCCAGCTGGCATAGGCGTTCATGGCTCTCCACAGATCTCGGTCGTTGGTGTTCTGGGTCAACTCTGCTGTTGGTATTCCTCCATGCCACAGTCTCAATCCATCCAGGATCATTTCTCTTGGTCTGCCTCTGCCTCTCTTCCCCTCGATCTTTCCAGTTGTCATGATGTTCTCTAATGCCTCTCTTCTCATCACATGACCAAAGAAAGATGTTTGTCTCTTTCTTATTGTTGTATATAGTGTTCTAGTTTCATTAGCCTGTTTCAGGCAGTCGTTGTTAGTTACTCTGGCAGTCCAAGGAATTCGCAACATTCGTCTCAGGAACCACATCTCTGTTGCTTCTAATTTCTTCTTAATTTGTTCATTTACATTCCAAGATTCACTGCTGTACAGCAAAACTGGTTCTATATAGCATTTCAGAACTCTCTTTCTTACATTCAGTGATAGTGACATATTGCACAAGATACTCTTCATTCTCTGAAATGTGGACTTTGCTTGTCCTATTCTGCTCTTAATCTCTGTTGTACATCTTCCATCTGATGTTATAAATACCCCAAGGTTTTTAAAATTATCCACTTGGTTAAGAATTTTCCCTTCCATTTCTATGTCACATTTTGGTGTCATCATTTTCTTTGATATCACCATTGTTACTGTTTTCTTGATATTCAAGGAGAGTTCTTTCCTTGCACTCTCTGTACAATGTCAAACAATTGTTGTAGGTCTGTTGAATTATCCGCCAACAATGCTGTGTCATCTGCATAGCGTATATTATTTATATTATAACCTCCAACAGAATGACTTCACTCATCTAATAGTCCCAGTAACAACAGAACAAAATATAAGTGAGAAAATACCTTACTCGCTATTAAGAGTCAGGTCTTAGTCAGATATGACTGAGCTACCGTATGACAGTAGACGGTACTACCTGCTTTCTGTCAGCGCCGAATGTTGGGCGGCGCTTACCAAACCCGACACCCCACATTGTGCCAACGGCTTCGGGCGGAAGAGCGCAATTGGGAGGGTACTAGCCTTATCCTGGTGCGAGGAAATGCAACCCAAAGACAAAATAAGTCATGGCAGGGCAGACCAGGCCCTAAGCCTTGGTTGGCAGCTGGTCTAGGATCGAAGCTCCGACAGGCGGACAGTTAGAGCATTGCTTTGCTGATCCGGCAGCTTCTGCAGCTTGTCTTGTTCCAGATGTATAGGTGTTAACTTTCCTCTGGAGTGAACTAGGCAGGCCGAGAGAGGGATCATGCTGCATGGGCAACACATGGTTTCTTTATTTTAGCCCAGGCTTTGTGCTATGGAGAGGCAATAACTCCATCCCTGGTCTTAACCGGTCTCGGAATCAAAGCGAGAGGCAACTGTTACGGGTTATAAGTCCTTGTCAGTTGGCGTAGACATGGGGCGCCACGCGTTGACTCTGACGGTGGGAGACACCTACAGGTGTCACTGATCAGCTACCGCCCGCCTCAAGCTGGGCAGCCCCCGGCCAATTGGGTGCTGATCCGCCACAGCCTGCCTGCTTCAATGGGTGCTTGGGGCTAGGACAAAATCTGAATCGCAGGCTGTAAAACCAATGCACCAGGTACTGATAAAAAGAATAATAGAAACCTCAAGCTACGGCTTGCAACCTGGAACGTGAGAACCATGTGTCCAGGATTTTCCACTGACTTAACCAATATTGACGATGTGAGAAAAACGGCTGGGATTGATGCCGAACTCAATCGTCTTAACATTGATATTGCTGGCCTGCAGGAGACTCGCCTCGCTGAGGAAGGGTCACTCAGGGAAAACAATTACACCTTTTTTTGGAAGGGAAGAGGGCAGGCAGAAAAAAGGCAACACGGTGTGGGCTTTGCAGTGAAGAATTCGCTACTGGGAATGATTGATATCCCAGCTGGAGGTAATGAAAGATTATTATCACTGCGCTTGGCAACCTCTTGTGGATTTGCCACCATTCTCACTGCATATGCACCGACACTCACTTCCTCTGATGATGCGAAAGATACATTCTATGAGCAGCTAGACTCTGCGATCAAGGCAGTTCCAAAATCCGACTACATTTATATGCTCGGTGATTTCAATGCTCGTGTGGGCAAGGACCCGAGTTCATGGCCAGTGTGCCTTGGAAAATACAACATCGGTCGCATGAATGATAATGGGCAAAGGCTGCTGGAGCATTGCACTAGAAATGACCTATGTATTACAAACTCCTTTTTTAAAACAAAAGAGATGCATAAGGTCACATGGAAACATCCAAGATCCGGCCATTGGCATCAGCTGGACTTCATTATCACACGGAGACAACATCTGAACCATACATCATTAACTCGAAGTTACCACAGTGCTGACTGTGATACAGATCATTCTTTGGTTGTTGCAAGGGTTAGACTGAGACCAAAGAGAATCTACACAGATAAACACAAGTCTAGCCCCAGGATTAATATTATTAACACTCACGATCCTGGAAAGTGCTTTGAATTTCAACAGCAACTTGAGGACGCTTTCAATGATACATCAGAAAATTGTATAGTAAATGATAAATGGAGTAAACTTAAGGAAACTATTTATAAAATAGCGGTAGGGGTTTACGGCACTGTGGATCATAAGAGGCAGGACTGGTTTGCGGCAAACAGCCAGATACTGCAGCCCTTGATTGATAAAAAGAAGATAGCTCTCTTAAGAAACAAGGAAAGACCAACGCGTAACACTCTGAGTGAGCTGAAGCAAGCGAGGAAGATGTACAAAAGGCTGCCAGGCAGTGTGCGAATGACTATTGGATCAAGTTATGTGAGTCCATTCAAATCGCAAGTGATAAGGGAAACATCAGAAGCATGTATGAAGGGATAAAGAAAGCCTGTGGTCCAATGATCAAAAGAAGTGCACCGCTGAAAACCTTGACTGGAGAAATCATCACTGATAAGAAACAGCAGATGGATAGATGGGTCGAGCACTATTTAGAGCTTTACTCAAGTGAGACCAAGCTGGCGGATGATGCCCTCAACGCCATAGAGGCCCTGCCAACTCTTGACCACCTGGACACACTTCCCACTATAACAGAAGTTAAGTGTGCTATAAATGAGCTTGCATCTGGCAAGGCTCCAGGTAAGGATGGGATTCCAATAGAGGTGATCAGGAGTGGGCAAGACACCCTCGCTCTACAGATCCACCAGCTAATAGAGCTATGCTGGCGAGAAGGACAAGTCCCAAAGGATTTCAAAGATTCAAACATCATAACGCTGTACAAGAACAAGGGAGATCGGAGCGACTGCAACAACTATAGGGGTATCTCACTTCTGTGTATTGTTGGGAAAGTATTTGCCAGAATTGTCCTGCGCAGACTTCAAGTCCTGGGAGATCAAGTCTACCCCGAATCACAGTGCGGCTTCCGTCAGAACCGGTCTACCATTGATATGATATTCTCATTGCGACAGATGCAAGAAAAATGCCGGGAACAAAATCAGCCACTGTTTATTGCCTTCATCGACCTCACAAAGGCATTTGATTTGGTCAGTCGTGAGGGTCTGTTCAAAGCACTAAAGAAGATTGGCTGTCCACCAACTCTTCTGTCCATTGTGGAATCGTTCCACACAGGCATGAAGGGTATAATCAAGTTTGATGGCTCAACTTCAGAAGAGTTTGAAATCAAGAGTGGAGTTAAGCAAGGTTGTGTACTAGCCCCCACCCTCTTTGGGATATACTTTTCACTTCTACTGAAATATGCCTTTCGTGATCAGGATGACGGTATATACATTCACTCACGCTCAGATGGTGGCCTCTATAATGCTCAGAGATTGAAGGCCAAGACCAAAATTAGCAGGGTACTAATCAGAGAGTTGCTTTTTGCGGATGATGCTGCGATTACGACCCACTCTGAGGAAGAATTACAACATCTACTATCTGCATTCTCCAATGCTTGTTCTGAATTTGGTTTAACAATTAACAAAAAGAAGACACAGATTATGTCACAAGGTGCACATGGTGTACCATCAATCTTTGTTGACGACGCCGAACTGGAGATAGTAGACCATTTTACATATCTTGGATCAGAGGTAAATAGCAAATTATCCCTCGATCAGGAAATCAACATCAGGATTGGCAAGGCAGCAACAACAATGAACATGTTAGCAAAAAGAGTCTGGGAGAACAGGAAGCTTACTGCCAAAACAAAAGTCCTCGTCTACCAAGCCTGTGTCCTTAGTACTCTTCTTTATGGCAGTGAAACCTGGACAACTTACTCACGCCAAGAGAAACGTTTAAACAGCTTTCATATGCGGTGTCTGCGAAGAATACTTGGTATTAAGTGGCAAGACAAAATCACAAATACTGAAGTATTGGAAAGATCAGGTTGTGTGACGGTGTATTCCATGCTCAGTCTTCGTAGACTTAGATGGATAGGACACGTTAGGAGGATGGATGATGGTAGAATACCAAAGGACATCTTTTTTGGTGAATTACAGACGGGTAGGAGATCTCAGGGTCGGCCTCTACTACGATACAAAGATGTGTGTAAGCGGGACATGATTGATACAGGCATTGATAATGCACAATGGGAGCATGTCGCCGCTGAACGTGTTGCATGGAGGGCAACTATCAGAAATGGAATAAAGACAAAGGAGAAAATGATTGCAGATAAAGCACACACAGAGCGTGAGAGACGTAAGATGGTGCAAAATGGTGGAAATGACCATGTTTTCACATGCACCTACTGTGGGCAAACATTTGCAGCAAGAATTGGCCTTACCAGCCACACTCGCCACCGCCATGGATCGTAGTTATTGCCATATGACAGTTATTAAGCCTTTTTGAAGCACAATGTACCAAACTATCGTCTGTCAAGACGGAAAGGTGCCAATATTCAATATTCAATATATAACCTCCAACTAGTATTCTTGGCATCTCTTTTATCTCTCTCATTATTACTTCGCTATATAGTGAGAAGAGATCTGGTGACAAGACACACCCCTGTCGTACTCCTAGCTTTATCTGTTCGTAACTACCTTCTTTATTTCCCATTTTAATTGCTGCTACTTGGTTCCAGTAAATATTCTTTATTATTCTTAAATCTTTCCCATCAATGTTGATATCTTCTAACATTTTAATCAGTTCATCATGTTTTACTTTATCAAATGCCTTAGTATAATCTATGAAGCACAAATATATGTCTCTCTGTTTCTCTATTGACCTTTCTATTAGTGTCCGTAATGTATATATTGCACTGTGTGTGCCCTTTCCCTCCACAAATCCATACTGTTCTTCACTTATTTCCATTTTTATTTTCTTTCTGGTTCTTCTCATTATGATTCTGAGAAGAAACTTAGTGATATGGTTTATGAGATTAATTGTACAAAAATCTTCACATTCAATTGCTCCTGGTCTTTTTGGTATAGCTATAAATACAGATTACAGCATATCGCTCGGTAAATATCCACTGCTGTAAATATCATTCAACATTTTGGTTAATATATCTACTCCAAATTCTCCCAATACTTCTAATTCTTCTATTGTGATTTCATCTGGCCCAGCTGTTTTTCCTTTCTTCATATGTTTTATAGCACCAGCGACTTCTTCTTTTAGAATAGGTGGACCTTCTAAGTTACTTTCTTCTGTTAATTCCTCCCTTTCTCAATCATATAATTCTCTTATATACTCATTCCACCTCTTCATTAAAGCACCTTCCTCCAATAATATCTTTCCTGTTTTTAATTTCAAACTAAGTTTTCAAATAAGAATAAATACAGGGCATTTGTTATTTCAAACACACCCTGTATTTATTCTTATTTTTCTTACAGTGAGCTTACTGATTTGTCTGAGCATATCTTTTGTATCTTTAATGGAATTTAATTCAATTTTTTTGCACTGTTCGTTTAACTAACTTTCTTTAGCCTTCACACATGTGCGAGTGAATGCATAGTGACAATAAATGGAGGATACTCAGAACCCTTCACCATAAGATCCGGAGTTCGACAAGGTTGTGTCCTGTCTCCCCTCTTGTAAATAACCTATATAGACAGCATGTGTAAAGAAACCAGCCAAACAGACCACAAGAACACTGCATGAAGAACAGAACACAGAAGAAAAACCAATGGCAATACACACTTCTAGATGACTCCTATTTGCGGATGATCAAGCACAAATAACAAAATCAGAAGTAGAATTAACAGACCACATGGATAGTCTAATGAAGTGTGTAAGGAACATAACATGAAAATTAGCATCAGTAAAACAGATGTAATGACTGTAACCAAAGAAGAAAAAACAACAAAGATTCATCTAAAAGTACACCCCTTGAAACACGTATACAGCTTTTAGTACTTAGGAAGTATTATATCATCAAATGGCAAATCAGAAGACGAGATAGAAAATAGATGCAATAAGGCAAACCAACTCATTGGACAAATGGCACCAATACTAAAGAACAAATATATATCAATACTTACTAAGAAAGCACTTTATAAGACAATCTTCCTATCATAATTCTGACCCCTAGGCCAGCTGTCCCCTTATTTGTGTGAGGTGAACATTCTGACCCCTAGGACAGCTGTCCCCTTATGTGTGTGAACAAACATTGTGACCCCTAAGCCAGCTGTCCCTTTATGTGTGTGAGCAAACATTCTGACCCCTAGGCCAGCTGTCCCCTTATGTGTGTGAGCAAACATTCTGACCCCTAGGTAGCTGTCCCAGTTATTACTTGAAAGTAACAAGTGCCTGACACAGAAACAGATATATCTGTAATAACATTGCAGTGACAAGATATGAGGATTATTTGGAACAGAAACCAGGATACAGTACCCATCCAAGGAAATATTCTGTAGGGCGCCACAGCACATTGCTGACAGTTTCCTTTCTTTAGTGAATGTAAACACAGATGCTAAAAACAAATAATCTATGAAGAATAATCTGTCCAATAAAAAACACTGTCATCTGCTGCCTGTAGTACCTTGCAGTGTAGGGCACGGTGGTCTTGAGCCTGAGGAATAAAAGCCGCTTGGCTAGTGCAGTTGCCGCGAACTGTGCAGGTTAGGATGTTTCTTTCTGCCCCCAACAGATAAAAAACCACACATTACCAAGGATTTGAACCCGGGTCTCCAGAAGGTGAATCCTGCATCCTAGACATTCAGCGAGCCGCTCCTCAATTGCTCAAATATATCGAAGCATTATCTTTTAGGCGATTCCAGCCATTGTTGTGCAAACAGAAGGACTTCATGTTAAGTGTCAGACTTTTGTGGGGGTTAATTGTCTCAATGTTTGAACAATATCAACTATATTCTTAGCATATCAACCAAAGTATTATTTTTTTTCACCACTTCATATAATATATAACACTGCATGCACTTGACAAGATACAGCGACATATGTCAGGCAGGACATCATGCAATATGTTTGTGGCTTCCGTGTTTCAGTTCCCCTTCTAGCCACTGACCAGCCAGTGGTTCCGCGGTGTGGTCTGTTGAACCCAAACTGAACATGACTGGGTAGACAAGCCAAAGATTGTAAGCAAGTTTATCATACCCATCAGCTACTCTACCTTGGTTGTCGGGAATGTTGATTCCACTGCTCAGGATGTGACCACCGCACATGCTGGCAATTCTGGGAGCTCCAAGTGAGAGATGAGTGCCAGGCAAGTACCAATGATGGGCAAACTACCCACATTAGTGTACAACATTCCCTCCCATCGGAGCCACCTGACACCACATTATAACAAACCAAGAGCTAAAGTTGTAAGACACTTTACAATCTATGGTATGCAAAACTAACGACAAATAACAAGGTACCAAAAGCTGAGATGCGGCAGGATTCTGTTCCTCTGATGGCATTGCTAGGTAGGGCAAGGTCAATGGTTGTTTGCTGCTCCTTGTTCTTGAGGTCAAACACATCTGTGACAAAATGTAATAAATGATCCAACAAAGTTAAAGCACAACATAGAATACAGCAAACAAAACATGCACAATCACAGACTGAGATATTAGACAATGCCAGATATTAGACAATGCCAGATATTAGACAATGCCAGATATTAGAAAATGCCAGATATTAGACAAAGCCAGATATTAGACAATGCCAGATATTAGACAATGCCAGATATTAGACAATGCCAGATATTAGACAATGCCAGATATTAGACAAAGCCAGATATTAGACAAAGCCAGATATTAGACAAAGCCAGATATTAGAAAATGCCAGATATTAGACAAAGCCAGATATTAGACAATGCCAGATATTAGACAATGCCAGATATTAGACAAAGCCAGATATTAGACAATGCCAGATATTAGACAAAGCCAGATATTAGACAATGCCAGATATTAGACAAAGCCAGATATTAGACAAAGCCAGAGATCAGGGAAACAATGTAAAGGAACACTTTACATGGCTTGAGTCGTATTTTGTATATTGTGCTAGATGCATATTTTTTAGACCAATCAGCGTGCAATGAGTGATTTTGTCAATAACTGTCTTTACTTTGCAAGTACTTCCAGATGCTATACTACTGCAGCCATCCACTAGAGAATCTTCTACTGTTTATCCCCATTTAGCATCAGCCCTCAACCAACTCACACCAAGATGTCCTATCTTCTGCCGCTCCCTCAATGTCCTTCCAATATAGTTCATCTGTGTCTCAAATTCTCTCCCCCTGGTGTGTGTAGGACTGCCTCTGTGTCTGTTGCCCTGTGGGTTGCATACACAGGACTTTGCAGGTCTACTATTATCAGGTTTTCTCACTCATCTCTCATCTCATCATGTTCCTCTTGTACCTTGCGGTGTCGAGGTGAAGTATAAACTTCGTGAGAGTGCCCAGTTATGGGCTTCGTATATCGACATTCCCATGGATTCTGTTATTCCCTCCGTCCAACGTTTACGTGGTCGGCCTCTTCCTCTGCTTCCATCTGGTTTTCTCACTGTTTGTCCTAAATATCAGGTTTTCTCACTATTTGTCCTAAATATTAGGTTTTCTCACTGTTTGTCCTAAATATCAGGTTTTCTCACTGTTTGTCCTAAATATCAGGTTTTCTCACTGTTTGTCCTAAATATCAGGTTTTCTCACTGTTTGTCCTAGATATCAGGTTTTCTCACTGTTTGTCCTAAATATAAGGTTTTCTCACTGTTTGTCCTACATATCAGGTTTTCTCAATGTTTGTCCTAAATATCAGGTTTTCACACCATTTGTCTAAATATCAGGTTTTCTCACTGTTTGTCTTAAATATCAGGTTTTCTCACTATTTGTCCTAAATATTAGGTTTTCTCACTGTGTGTCCTAAATATCAGGTTTTCTCACTGGTTGTCCTATCCAGTGCCAGCGTCTTTTCCTCACCTGTTTATTCATTTCATTTGTCTATTTCTTTCAATAAATTCAGCATTAGTGCTTCTGTCATACAATCAAATAGAATTGAAAGCTAAAAAATATAAATGCAAATCAAATTAAGTAAATAAATACAAACTAATGACTCATAGTGCTACTAAACAAGGCTGAACAGGCTTAAATTGTTTTCCCTAATATAATAACACACATGGACAGAATGGGACATTTATGGTCATGTCTTTGTCTGAGGACAGATGTACTAAACTGTAGTGTAGATGTACTAAACTGTAGTGTAGATGTACTAAACTGTAGTGTAGATGTGTTAAACTGTAGTGTAGATGTGTTAAACTGTAGTGTAGATGTGTTAAACTGTAGTGTAGATGTGTTAAACTGTAGTGTAGATGTGTTAAACTGTAGTGTAGATGTGTTAAACTGTAGTGTAGATGTGTTAAACTGTAGTGTAGATGTGTTAAACTGTAGTGTAGATGTACTAAACTGTAGTGTAGATGTGTTAAACTGTAGTGTAGATGTGTTAAACTGTAGTGTAGATGTGTTAAACTGTAGTGTAGATGTGTTAAACTGTAGTGTAGATGTATTAAACTGTAGTGTAGATGTGTTAAACTGTAGTGTAGATGTACTAAACTGTAGTGTAGATGTTTTAAACTGTAGTGTAGATGTACTAAACTGTAGTGTAGATGTATTAAACTGTAGTGTAGATGTACTAAACTGTAGTGTAGATGTACTAAACTGTAGTGTAGATGTACTAAACTGTAGTGTAGATGTGTTAAACTGTAGTGTAGATGTTTTAAACTGTAGTGTAGATGTACTAAACTGTAGTGTAGATGTGTTAAACTGTAGTGTAGATGTGTTAAACTGTAGTGTAGATGTATTAAACTGTAGTGTAGATGTGTTAAACTGTAGTGTAGATGTACTAAACTGTAGTGTAGATGTACTAAACTGTAGTGTAGATGTGTTAAACTGTAGTGTAGATGTTTTAAACTGTAGTGTAGATGTACTAAACTGTAGTGTAGATGTGTTAAACTGTAGTGTAGATGTGTTAAACTGTAGTGTAGATGTATTAAACTGTAGTGTAGATGTGTTAAACTGTAGTGTAGATGTACTAAACTGTAGTGTAGATGTACTAAACTGTAGTGTAGATGTACTAAACTGTAGTGTAGATGTACTAAACTGTAGTGTAGATGTACTAAACTGTAGTGTAGATGTACTAAACTGTAGTGTAGATGTGTTAAACTGTAGTGTAGATGTACTAAACTGTAGTGTAGATGTATTAAACTGTAGTGTAGATGTACTAAACTGTAGTGTAGATGTGTTAAACTGTAGTGTAGATGTACTAAACTGTAGTGTAGATGTTTTAAACTGTAGTGTAGATGTGTTAAACTGTAGTGTAGATGTATTAAACTGTAGTGTAGATGTACTAAACTGTAGTGTAGATGTGTTAAACTGTAGTGTAGATGTGTTAAACTGTAGTGTAGATGTACTAAACTGTAGTGTAGATGTGTTAAACTGTAGTGTAGATGTGTTAAACTGTAGTGTAGATGTACTAAACTGTAGTGTAGATGTGTTAAACTGTAGTGTAGATGTGTTAAACTGTAGTGTAGATGTACTAAACTGTAGTGTAGATGTGTTAAACTGTAGTGTAGATGTGTTAAACTGTAGTGTAGATGTACTAAACTGTAGTGTAGATGTACTAAACTGTAGTGTAGATGTGTTAAACTGTAGTGTAGATGTATTAAACTGTAGTGTAGATGTACTAAACTGTAGTGTAGATGTGTTAAACTGTAGTGTAGATGTGTTAAACTGTAGTGTAGATGTGTTAAACTGTAGTGTAGATGTGTTAAACTGTAGTGTAGATGTGTTAAACTGTAGTGTAGATGTGTTAAACTGTAGTGTAGATGTGTTAAACTGTAGTGTAGATGTACTAAACTGTAGTGTAGATGTACTAAACTGTAGTGTAGATGTGTTAAACTGTAGTGTAGATGTGTTAAACTGTAGTGTAGATGTGTTAAACTGTAGTGTAGATGTGTTAAACTGTAGTGTAGATGTGTTAAACTGTAGTGTAGATGTGTTAAACTGTAGTGTAGATGTGTTAAACTGTAGTGTAGATGTACTAAACTGTAGTGTAGATGTGTTAAACTGTAGTGTAGATGTGTTAAACTGTAGTGTAGATGTGTTAAACTGTAGTGTAGATGTGTTAAACTGTAGTGTAGATGTGTTAAACTGTAGTGTAGATGTGTTAAACTGTAGTGTAGATGTGTTAAACTGTAGTGTAGATGTGTTAAACTGTAGTGTAGATGTGTTAAACTGTAGTGTAGATGTACTAAACTGTAGTGTAGATGTGTTAAACTGTAGTGTAGATGTGTTAAACTGTAGTGTAGATGTGTTAAACTGTAGTGTAGATGTGTTAAACTGTAGTGTAGATGTACTAAACTGTAGTGTAGATGTGTTAAACTGTAGTGTAGATGTGTTAAACTGTAGTGTAGATGTGTTAAACTGTAGTGTAGATGTGTTAAACTGTAGTGTAGATGTGTTAAACTGTAGTGTAGATGTGTTAAACTGTAGTGTAGATGTGTTAAACTGTAGTGTAGATGTGTTAAACTGTAGTGTAGATGTGTTAAACTGTAGTGTAGATGTACTAAACTGTAGTGTAGATGTGTTAAACTGTAGTGTAGATGTGTTAAACTGTAGTGTAGATGTGTTAAACTGTAGTGTAGATGTGTTAAACTGTAGTGTAGATGTGTTAAACTGTAGTGTAGATGTGTTAAACTGTAGTGTAGATGTGTTAAACTGTAGTGTAGATGTGTTAAACTGTAGTGTAGATGTACTAAACTGTAGTGTAGATGTGTTAAACTGTAGTGTAGATGTGTTAAACTGTAGTGTAGATGTGTTAAACTGTAGTGTAGATGTGTTAACCTGTAGTGTAGATGTACTAAACTGTAGTGTAGATGTGTTAAACTGTAGTGTAGATGTGTTAAACTGTAGTGTAGATGTGTTAAACTGTAGTGTAGATGTGTTAAACTGTAGTGTAGATGTGTTAAACTGTAGTGTAGATGTGTTAAACTGTAGTGTAGATGTGTTAAACTGTAGTGTAGATGTGTTAAACTGTAGTGTAGATGTACTAAACTGTAGTGTAGATGTGTTAAACTGTAGTGTAGATGTACTAAACTGTAGTGTAGATGTACTAAACTGTAGTGTAGATGTGTTAAACTGTAGTGTAGATGTGTTAAACTGTAGTGTAGATGTGTTAAACTGTAGTGTAGATGTGTTAAACTGTAGTGTAGATGTGTTAAACTGTAGTGTAGATGTACTAAACTGTAGTGTAGATGTACTAAACTGTAGTGTAGATGTGTTAAACTGTAGTGTAGATGTACTAAACTGTAGTGTAGATGTACTAAACTGTAGTGTAGATGTGTTAAACTGTAGTGTAGATGTGTTAAACTGTAGTGTAGATGTGTTAAACTGTAGTGTAGATGTGTTAAACTGTAGTGTAGATGTACTAAACTGTAGTGTAGATGTGTTAAACTGTAGTGTAGATGTACTAAACTGTAGTGTAGATGTACTAAACTGTAGTGTAGATGTATTAAACTGTAGTGTAGATGTGTTAAACTGTAGTGTAGATGTGTTAAACTGTAGTGTAGATGTGTTAAACTGTAGTGTAGATGTACTAAACTGTAGTGTAGATGTACTAAACTGTAGTGTAGATGTGTTAAACTGTAGTGTAGATGTGTTAAACTGTAGTGTAGATGTGTTAAACTGTAGTGTAGATGTGTTAAACTGTAGTGTAGATGTGTTAAACTGTAGTGTAGATGTGTTAAACTGTAGTGTAGATGTGTTAAACTGTAGTGTAGATGTACTAAACTGTAGTGTAGATGTGTTAAACTGTAGTGTAGATGTGTTAAACTGTAGTGTAGATGTACTAAACTGTAGTGTAGATGTACTAAACTGTAGTGTAGATGTACTAAACTGTAGTGTAGATGTACTAAACTGTAGTGTAGATGTACTAAACTGTAGTGTAGATGTATTAAACTGTAGTGTAGATGTGTTAAACTGTAGTGTAGATGTGTTAAACTGTAGTGTAGATGTACTAAACTGTAGTGTAGATGTACTAAACTGTAGTGTAGATGTATTAAACTGTAGTGTAGATGTATTAAACTGTAGTGTAGATGTACTAAACTGTAGTGTAGATGTACTAAACTGTAGTGTAGATGTACTAAACTGTAGTGTAGATGTACTAAACTGTAGTGTAGATGTACTAAACTGTAGTGTAGATGTACTAAACTGTAGTGTAGATGTACTAAACTGTAGTGTAGATGTGTTAAACTGTAGTGTAGATGTACTAAACTGTAGTGTAGATGTACTAAACTGTAGTGTAGATGTATTAAACTGTAGTGTAGATGTATTAAACTGTAGTGTAGATGTACTAAACTGTAGTGTAGATGTGTTAAACTGTAGTGTAGATGTATTAAACTGTAGTGTAGATGTGTTAAACTGTAGTGTAGATGTACTAATCTGTAGTGTAGATGTGTTAAACTGTAGTGTAGATGTACTAAACTGTAGTGTAGATGTACTAAACTGTAGTGTAGATGTGTTAAACTGTAGTGTAGATGTACTAAACTGTAGTGTAGATGTACTAAACTGTAGTGTAGATGTGTTAAACTGTAGTGTAGATGTACTAAACTGTAGTGTAGATGTACTAAACTGTAGTGTAGATGTACTAAACTGTAGTGTAGATGTGTTAAACTGTAGTGTAGATGTACTAAACTGTAGTGTAGATGTACTAAACTGTAGTGTAGATGTACTAAACTGTAGTGTAGATGTATTAAACTGTAGTGTAGATGTATTAAACTGTAGTGTAGATGTACTAAACTGTAGTGTAGATGTACTAAACAGTAGTGTAGATGTACTAAACTGTAGTGTAGATGTACTAAACTGTAGTGTAGATGTACTAAACTGTAGTGTAGATGTGTTAAACTGTAGTGTAGATGTACTAAACTGTAGTGTAGATGTATTAAACTGTAGTGTAGATGTACTAAACTGTAGTGTAGATGTACTAAACTGTAGTGTAGATGTATTAAACTGTAGTGTAGATGTACTAAACTGTAGTGTAGATGTGTTAAACTGTAGTGTAGATGTACTAAACTGTAGTGTAGATGTGTTAAACTGTAGTGTAGATGTATTAAACTGTAGTGTAGATGTACTAAACTGTAGTGTAGATGTACTAAACTGTAGTGTAGATGTATTAAACTGTAGTGTAGATGTACTAAACTGTAGTGTAGATGTACTAAACTGTAGTGTAGATGTACTAAACTGTAGTGTAGATGTACTAAACTGTAGTGTAGATGTGTTAAACTGTAGTGTAGATGTACTAAACTGTAGTGTAGATGTGTTAAACTGTAGTGTAGATGTATTAAACTGAAGTGTAGATGTGTTAAACTGTAGTGTAGATGTATTAAACTGTAATGTAGATGTACTAAACTGTAGTGTAGATGTACTAAACTGTAGTGTAGATGTATTAAACTGTAGTGTAGATGTACTAAACTGTAGTGTAGATGTGTTAAACTGTAGTGTAGATGTGTTAAACTGTAGTGTAGATGTATTAAACTGTAGTGTAGATGTACTAAACTGTAGTGTAGATGTACTAAACTGTAGTGTAGATGTACTAAACTGTAGTGTAGATGTACTAAACTGTAGTGTAGATGTATTAAACTGTAGTGTAGATGTGTTAAACTGTAGTGTAGATGTACTAAACTGTAGTGTAGATGTGTTAAACTGTAGTGTAGATGTACTAAACTGTAGTGTAGATGTGTTAAACTGTAGTGTAGATGTGTTAAACTGTAGTGTAGATGTACTAAACTGTAGTGTAGATGTGTTAAACTGTAGTGTAGATGTGTTAAACTGTAGTGTAGATGTACTAAACTGTAGTGTAGATGTACTAAACTGTAGTGTAGATGTACTAAACTGTAGTGTAGATGTATTAAACTGTAGTGTAGATGTGTTAAACTGTAGTGTAGATGTACTAAACTGTAGTGTAGATGTGTTAAACTGTAGTGTAGATGTACTAAACTGTAGTGTAGATGTGTTAAACTGTAGTGTAGATGTACTAAACTGTAGTGTAGATGTGTTAAACTGTAGTGTAGATGTGTTAAACTGTAGTGTAGATGTACTAAACTGTAGTGTAGATGTACTAAACTGTAGTGTAGATGTACTAAACTGTAGTGTAGATGTGTTAAACTGTAGTGTAGATGTATTAAACTGTAGTGTAGATGTACTAAACTGTAGTGTAGATGTACTAAACTGTAGTGTAGATGTACTAAACTGTAGTGTAGATGTACTAAACTGTAGTGTAGATGTACTAAACTGTAGTGTAGATGTACTAAACTGTAGTGTAAATGTGCTAAACTATAGTGTAGATGTTTTAAACTGTAGTGTAGATGTACTAAACTGTAGTGTAGATGTGTTAACCTGTAGTGTAGATGTACTAAACTGTAGTGTAAATGTGCTAAACTATAGTGTAGATGTTTTAAACTGTAGTGTAGATGTGCTAACTGTAGTGTAGATGTACTAAACTGTAGTGTAGATGTGTTAAACTGTAGTGTAGATGTACTAAACTGTAGTGTAAATGTGCTAAACTATAGTGTAGATGTTTTAAACTGTAGTGTAGATGTGCTAACTGTAGTGTAGATGTACTAAACTGTAGTGTAGATGTGTTAAACTGTAGTGTAGATGTGTTAAACTGTAGTGTAGATGTATTAAACTGTAGTGTAGATGTACTAAACTGTAGTGTAGATGTGCTAACTGTAGTGTAGATGTACTAAACTGTAGTGTAGATGTGTTAAACTGTAGTGTAGATGTGTTAAACTGTAGTGTAGATGTATTAAACTGTAGTGTAGATGTGTTAAACTGTAGTGTAGATGTGTTAAACTGTAGTGTAGATGTATTAAACTGTAGTGTAGATGTGTTAAACTGTAGTGTAGATGTACTAAACTGTAGTGTAGATGTGTTAAACTGTAGTGTAGATGTACTAAACTGTAGTGTAGATGTACTAAACTGTAGTGTAGATGTGTTAAACTGTAGTGTAGATGTACTAAACTGTAGTGTAGATGTATTAAACTGTAGTGTAGATGTACTAAACTGTAGTGTAGATGTACTAAACTGTAGTGTAGATGTATTAAACTGTAGTGTAGATGTACTAAACTGTAGTGTAGATGTGTTAAACTGTAGTGTAGATGTACTAAACTGTAGTGTAGATGTGTTAAACTGTAGTGTAGATGTATTAAACTGTAGTGTAGATGTACTAAACTGTAGTGTAGATGTACTAAACTGTAGTGTAGATGTATTAAACTGTAGTGTAGATGTACTAAACTGTAGTGTAGATGTACTAAACTGTAGTGTAGATGTACTAAACTGTAGTGTAGATGTACTAAACTGTAGTGTAGATGTGTTAAACTGTAGTGTAGATGTACTAAACTGTAGTGTAGATGTGTTAAACTGTAGTGTAGATGTATTAAACTGTAGTGTAGATGTGTTAAAGTGTAGTGTAGATGTATTAAACTGTAGTGTAGATGTACTAAACTGTAGTGTAGATGTACTAAACTGTAGTGTAGATGTATTAAACTGTAGTGTAGATGTACTAAACTGTAGTGTAGATGTGTTAAACTGTAGTGTAGATGTACTAAACTGTAGTGTAGATGTACTAAACTGTAGTGTAGATGTACTAAACTGTAGTGTAGATGTACTAAACTGTAGTGTAGATGTATTAAACTGTAGTGTAGATGTACTAAACTGTAGTGTAGATGTGTTAAACTGTAGTGTAGATTATTAAACTGTAGTGTAGATGTACTAAACTGTAGTGTAGATGTACTAAACTGTAGTGTAGATGTACTAAACTGTAGTGTAGATGTACTAAACTGTAGTGTAGATGTATTAAACTGTAGTGTAGATGTGTTAAACTGTAGTGTAGATGTACTAAACTGTAGTGTAGATGTGTTAAACTGTAGTGTAGATGTACTAAACTGTAGTGTAGATGTGTTAAACTGTAGTGTAGATGTGTTAAACTGTAGTGTAGATGTACTAAACTGTAGTGTAGATGTGTTAAACTGTAGTGTAGATGTGTTAAACTGTAGTGTAGATGTACTAAACTGTAGTGTAGATGTACTAAACTGTAGTGTAGATGTACTAAACTGTAGTGTAGATGTATTAAACTGTAGTGTAGATGTGTTAAACTGTAGTGTAGATGTACTAAACTGTAGTGTAGATGTGTTAAACTGTAGTGTAGATGTACTAAACTGTAGTGTAGATGTGTTAAACTGTAGTGTAGATGTACTAAACTGTAGTGTAGATGTGTTAAACTGTAGTGTAGATGTACTAAACTGTAGTGTAGATGTGTTAAACTGTAGTGTAGATGTACTAAACTGTAGTGTAGATGTATTAAACTGTAGTGTAGATGTACTAAACTGTAGTGTAGATGTACTAAACTGTAGTGTAGATGTATTAAACTGTAGTGTAGATGTACTAAACTGTAGTGTAGATGTGTTAAACTGTAGTGTAGATGTACTAAACTGTAGTGTAGATGTGTTAAACTGTAGTGTAGATGTATTAAACTGTAGTGTAGATGTACTAAACTGTAGTGTAGATGTACTAAACTGTAGTGTAGATGTATTAAACTGTAGTGTAGATGTACTAAACTGTAGTGTAGATGTACTAAACTGTAGTGTAGATGTACTAAACTGTAGTGTAGATGTACTAAACTGTAGTGTAGATGTGTTAAACTGTAGTGTAGATGTACTAAACTGTAGTGTAGATGTGTTAAACTGTAGTGTAGATGTATTAAACTGTAATGTAGATGTGTTAAACTGTAGTGTAGATGTATTAAACTGTAGTGTAGATGTACTAAACTGTAGTGTAGATGTACTAAACTGTAGTGTAGATGTATTAAACTGTAGTGTAGATGTACTAAACTGTAGTGTAGATGTGTTAAACTGTAGTGTAGATGTGTTAAACTGTAGTGTAGATGTATTAAACTGTAGTGTAGATGTACTAAACTGTAGTGTAGATGTACTAAACTGTAGTGTAGATGTACTAAACTGTAGTGTAGATGTACTAAACTGTAGTGTAGATGTATTAAACTGTAGTGTAGATGTGTTAAACTGTAGTGTAGATGTACTAAACTGTAGTGTAGATGTGTTAAACTGTAATGTAGATGTACTAAACTGTAGTGTAGATGTGTTAAACTGTAGTGTAGATGTGTTAAACTGTAGTGTAGATGTACTAAACTGTAGTGTAGATGTGTTAAACTGTAGTGTAGATGTGTTAAACTGTAGTGTAGATGTACTAAACTGTAGTGTAGATGTACTAAACTGTAGTGTAGATGTACTAAACTGTAGTGTAGATGTATTAAACTGTAGTGTAGATGTGTTAAACTGTAGTGTAGATGTACTAAACTGTAGTGTAGATGTGTTAAACTGTAGTGTAGATGTACTAAACTGTAGTGTAGATGTACTAAACTGTAGTGTAGATGTACTAAACTGTAGTGTAGATGTACTAAACTGTAGTGTAAATGTGCTAAACTATAGTGTAGATGTTTTAAACTGTAGTGTAGATGTGCTAACTGTAGTGTAGATGTACTAAACTGTAGTGTAGATGTGTTAAACTGTAGTGTAGATGTACTAAACTGTAGTGTAGATGTACTAAACTGTAGTGTAGATGTACTAAACTGTAGTGTAGATGTATTAAACTGTAGTGTAGATGTGTTAAACTGTAGTGTAGATGTACTAAACTGTAGTGTAGATGTGTTAAACTGTAGTGTAGATGTACTAAACTGTAGTGTAGATGTGTTAAACTGTAGTGTAGATGTACTAAACTGTAGTGTAGATGTGTTAAACTGTAGTGTAGATGTACTAAACTGTAGTGTAGATGTGTTAAACTGTAGTGTAGATGTACTAAACTGTAGTGTAGATGTATTAAACTGTAGTGTAGATGTACTAAACTGTAGTGTAGATGTACTAAACTGTAGTGTAGATGTATTAAACTGTAGTGTAGATGTACTAAACTGTAGTGTAGATGTGTTAAACTGTAGTGTAGATGTACTAAACTGTAGTGTAGATGTGTTAAACTGTAGTGTAGATGTATTAAACTGTAGTGTAGATGTACTAAACTGTAGTGTAGATGTACTAAACTGTAGTGTAGATGTATTAAACTGTAGTGTAGATGTACTAAACTGTAGTGTAGATGTACTAAACTGTAGTGTAGATGTACTAAACTGTAGTGTAGATGTACTAAACTGTAGTGTAGATGTGTTAAACTGTAGTGTAGATGTACTAAACTGTAGTGTAGATGTGTTAAACTGTAGTGTAGATGTATTAAACTGTAGTGTAGATGTGTTAAACTGTAGTGTAGATGTATTAAACTGTAGTGTAGATGTACTAAACTGTAGTGTAGATGTACTAAACTGTAGTGTAGATGTATTAAACTGTAGTGTAGATGTACTAAACTGTAGTGTAGATGTGTTAAACTGTAGTGTAGATGTGTTAAACTGTAGTGTAGATGTATTAAACTGTAGTGTAGATGTACTAAACTGTAGTGTAGATGTACTAAACTGTAGTGTAGATGTACTAAACTGTAGTGTAGATGTACTAAACTGTAGTGTAGATGTATTAAACTGTAGTGTAGATGTGTTAAACTGTAGTGTAGATGTACTAAACTGTAGTGTAGATGTGTTAAACTGTAGTGTAGATGTACTAAACTGTAGTGTAGATGTGTTAAACTGTAGTGTAGATGTGTTAAACTGTAGTGTAGATGTACTAAACTGTAGTGTAGATGTGTTAAACTGTAGTGTAGATGTGTTAAACTGTAGTGTAGATGTACTAAACTGTAGTGTAGATGTACTAAACTGTAGTGTAGATGTACTAAACTGTAGTGTAGATGTATTAAACTGTAGTGTAGATGTGTTAAACTGTAGTGTAGATGTACTAAACTGTAGTGTAGATGTGTTAAACTGTAGTGTAGATAAACTGTAGTGTAGATGTGTTAAACTGTAGTGTAGATGTACTAAACTGTAGTGTAGATGTACTAAACTGTAGTGTAGATGTACTAAACTGTAGTGTAGATGTACTAAACTGTAGTGTAAATGTGCTAAACTATAGTGTAGATGTTTTAAACTGTAGTGTAGATGTGCTAACTGTAGTGTAGATGTACTAAACTGTAGTGTAGATGTGTTAAACTGTAGTGTAGATGTACTAAACTGTAGTGTAAATGTGCTAAACTATAGTGTAGATGTTAGTTAGTTAGTTAGTCGACAGATCATCCTCGCTGCACATCGAACCATTCAGTCCATAAGTGCTCGGATCCCCTCCTCAGCAAATCCCGCAGCGTGTAGCGGCTAACGACGCCAGTTCTGTTTTGG
This sequence comes from Cepaea hortensis, assembly GCA_963921405.1. NCBI lineage: Eukaryota > Metazoa > Mollusca > Gastropoda > Stylommatophora > Helicidae > Cepaea > Cepaea hortensis. The sequence continues at coordinate 2,503,920 of OY992883.1, read as the reverse complement.
TTTATCAATCTTCTTTGGCTTCCTGCATAGTGTTCTTGTTTGGCCACACCTCTTTTAATTTGATGCTCTAGAAGTCTGGCCATTGTTGTAGATTCACAGTCATCACTTGGTTCTCGCAAAAGTCTCACATCACGTAGAGCATTCAGAATGTCAGCCTGGTCCATGGCGCGTCCGCCCTCCACAGTAGCCTCACCTGCGAGCTTGTCAGCCCGCTCATTTCCTTGTACTCCCGCATGCCCTGGCACGAAGATGAAACTAATCTTTGCCAGCCGAGACCGCTTCAGAGGCAGCAACCATTCTCTTCGGATCGACCCCTCCTCTATCCTCTTGATCATGTTCATTGAGTCGCTAAGGAAACAAGCCCTGGTGAATGTCTGTGTCTCGAGCCATGTTATTGCTTTACTTACTGCCATGACTTCCATGGTCAGGCTACTTGTGGTTTCAGTGAAAGCACCAGAGTCCTCCTTCACAATTCTCCCTCCGGCCCGAGCTGTAAAGGCCCATGAGCTTCTCACATGTCGGACGACCGACCCATCTGTGTAGATGACCGCGTCACCGTCTAGCGAATTCTCGAAAATCAACGCTTGTACTTCAGCCTCAACAGCAGCCGGATTTTCTTGTCTGCATTTTCTATCTAATTGGATGCAAACTGAAAAGGATGTGCAGAAGTCTGTTGGCACTTGCACCCACTCCTCGCCAGGTTCTAAGTCCTCAAGTGAACACACCTGTTGAAGAATGTCTTCGGCTTGACCCATCCACGACCGTCCTCTTTTTAACCTGCTGCCCTTCACCTTCCTAATTTCACTATGCAGTGGATGTTGTGTGTTTGCGTTAATTCTGAGGTAGGCGCGTGCCCTGCAAACTTGTATTCTCTCTTCAATGGTTGGAAAATCAAGAAGGTAGCGCATCGCCCTGCATGCTGTATCTCTTGTACATCCAAGAATAATGCGCATAGCTTCATTCTGTATCCTTTCCATCCTTTCTATCTGCTTATGGCTGAGAGTCAAGATTGCCATTGCATACTCCAAAACAGACATGACCAGCCCCTCGTACAGAAGACATAGATGTTTTAAACTGTAGTGTAGATGTGCTAACTGTAGTGTAGATGTACTAAACTGTAGTGTAGATGTGTTAAACTGTAGTGTAGATGTGTTAAACTGTAGTGTAGATGTATTAAACTGTAGTGTAGATGTACTAAACTGTAGTGTAGATGTACTAAACTGTAGTGTAGATGTGTTAAACTGTAGTGTAGATGTTTTTAAACTGTAGTGTAGATGTACTAAACTGTAGTGTAGATGTGTTAAACTGTAGTGTAGATGTGTTAAACTGTAGTGTAGATGTATTAAACTGTAGTGTAGATGTGTTAAACTGTAGTGTAGATGTACTAAACTGTAGTGTAGATGTACTAAACTGTAGTGTAGATGTACTAAACTGTAGTGTAGATGTACTAAACTGTAGTGTAGATGTACTAAACTGTAGTGTAGATGTACTAAACTGTAGTGTAGATGTGTTAAACTGTAGTGTAGATGTACTAAACTGTAGTGTAGATGTATTAAACTGTAGTGTAGATGTACTAAACTGTAGTGTAGATGTGTTAAACTGTAGTGTAGATGTACTAAACTGTAGTGTAGATGTTTTAAACTGTAGTGTAGATGTGTTAAACTGTAGTGTAGATGTATTAAACTGTAGTGTAGATGTACTAAACTGTAGTGTAGATGTGTTAAACTGTAGTGTAGATGTGTTAAACTGTAGTGTAGATGTACTAAACTGTAGTGTAGATGTGTTAAACTGTAGTGTAGATGTGTTAAACTGTAGTGTAGATGTACTAAACTGTAGTGTAGATGTGTTAAACTGTAGTGTAGATGTGTTAAACTGTAGTGTAGATGTACTAAACTGTAGTGTAGATGTGTTAAACTGTAGTGTAGATGTGTTAAACTGTAGTGTAGATGTACTAAACTGTAGTGTAGATGTACTAAACTGTAGTGTAGATGTGTTAAACTGTAGTGTAGATGTATTAAACTGTAGTGTAGATGTACTAAACTGTAGTGTAGATGTGTTAAACTGTAGTGTTGATGTGTTAAACTGTAGTGTAGATGTGTTAAACTGTAGTGTAGATGTGTTAAACTGTAGTGTAGATGTGTTAAACTGTAGTGTAGATGTGTTAAACTGTAGTGTAGATGTGTTAAACTGTAGTGTAGATGTACTAAACTGTAGTGTAGATGTACTAAACTGTAGTGTAGATGTGTTAAACTGTAGTGTAGATATGTTAAACTGTAGTGTAGATGTGTTAAACTGTAGTGTAGATGTGTTAAACTGTAGTGTAGATGTGTTAAACTGTAGTGTAGATGTGTTAAACTGTAGTGTAGATGTGTTAAACTGTAGTGTAGATGTACTAAACTGTAGTGTAGATGTGTTAAACTGTAGTGTAGATGTGTTAAACTGTAGTGTAGATGTGTTAAACTGTAGTGTAGATGTGTTAAACTGTAGTGTAGATGTGTTAAACTGTAGTGTAGATGTGTTAAACTGTAGTGTAGATGTGTTAAACTGTAGTGTAGATGTGTTAAACTGTAGTGTAGATGTGTTAAACTGTAGTGTAGATGTACTAAACTGTAGTGTAGATGTGTTAAACTGTAGTGTAGATGTGTTAAACTGTAGTGTAGATGTGTTAAACTGTAGTGTAGATGTGTTAAACTGTAGTGTAGATGTGTTAAACTGTAGTGTAGATGTGTTAAACTGTAGTGTAGATGTGTTAAACTGTAGTGTAGATGTGTTAAACTGTAGTGTAGATGTACTAAACTGTAGTGTAGATGTGTTAAACTGTAGTGTAGATGTGTTAAACTGTAGTGTAGATGTGTTAAACTGTAGTGTAGATGTGTTAACCTGTAGTGTAGATGTACTAAACTGTAGTGTAGATGTGTTAAACTGTAGTGTAGATGTGTTAAACTGTAGTGTAGATGTGTTAAACTGTAGTGTAGATGTGTTAAACTGTAGTGTAGATGTGTTAAACTGTAGTGTAGATGTGTTAAACTGTAGTGTAGATGTGTTAAACTGTAGTGTAGATGTGTTAAACTGTAGTGTAGATGTACTAAACTGTAGTTTAGATGTGTTAAACTGTAGTGTAGATGTACTAAACTGTAGTGTAGATGTAACTAAACTGTAGTGTAGATGTGTTAAACTGTAGTGTAGATGTGTTAAACTGTAGTGTAGATGTGTTAAACTGTAGTGTAGATGTGTTAAACTGTAGTGTAGATGTGTTAAACTGTAGTGTAGATGTACTAAACTGTAGTGTAGATGTACTAAACTGTAGTGTAGATGTGTTAAACTGTAGTGTAGATGTACTAAACTGTAGTGTAGATGTACTAAACTGTAGTGTAGATGTGTTAAACTGTAGTGTAGATGTGTTAAACTGTAGTGTAGATGTGTTAAACTGTAGTGTAGATGTGTTAAACTGTAGTGTAGATGTACTAAACTGTAGTGTAGATGTGTTAAACTGTAGTGTAGATGTACTAAACTGTAGTGTAGATGTACTAAACTGTAGTGTAGATGTATTAAACTGTAGTGTAGATGTGTTAAACTGTAGTGTAGAATGTGTTTAAACTGTAGTGTAGATGTGTTAAACTGTAGTGTAGATGTACTAAACTGTAGTGGTAGATGTACTAAACTGTAGTGTAGATGTGTTAAACTGTAGTGTAGATGTGTTAAACTGTAGTGTAGATGTGTTAAACTGTAGTGTAGATGTGTTAAACTGTAGTGTAGATGTGTTAAACTGTAGTGTAGATGTACTAAACTGTAGTGTAGATGTGTTAAACTGTAGTGTAGATGTGTTAAACTGTAGTGTAGATGTACTAAACTGTAGTGTAGATGTACTAAACTGTAGTGTAGATGTACTAAACTGTAGTGTAGATGTACTAAACTGTAGTGTAGATGTACTAAACTGTAGTGTAGATGTATTAAACTGTAGTGTAGATGTGTTAAACTGTAGTGTAGATGTGTTAAACTGTAGTGTAGATGTACTAAACTGTAGTGTAGATGTACTAAACTGTAGTGTAGATGTATTAAACTGTAGTGTAGATGTGTTAAACTGTAGTGTAGATGTACTAAACTGTAGTGTAGATGTACTAAACTGTAGTGTAGATGTACTAAACTGTAGTGTAGATGTACTAAACTGTAGTGTAGATGTACTAAACTGTAGTGTAGATGTACTAAACTGTAGTGTAGATGTACTAAACTGTAGTGTAGATGTGTTAAACTGTAGTGTAGATGTACTAAACTGTAGTGTAGATGTACTAAACTGTAGTGTAGATGTACTAAACTGTAGTGTAGATGTATTAAACTGTAGTGTAGATGTATTAAACTGTAGTGTAGATGTATTAAACTGTAGTGTAGATGTGTTAAACTGTAGTGTAGATGTACTAAACTGTAGTGTAGATGTACTAAACTGTAGTGTAAATGTACTAAACTGTAGTGTAGATGTGTTAAACTGTAGTGTAGATGTACTAAACTGTAGTGTAGATGTATTAAACTGTAGTGTAGATGTACTAAACTGTAGTGTAGATGTACTAAACTATAGTGTAGATGTACTAAACTGTAGTGTAGATGTGTTAAACTGTAGTGTAGATGTACTAAACTGTAGTGTAGATGTACTAAACTGTAGTGTAGATGTGTTAAACTGTAGTGTAGATGTACTAAACTGTAGTGTAGATGTACTAAACTGTAGTGTAGATGTACTAAACTGTAGTGTAGATGTATTAAACTGTAGTGTAGATGTATTAAACTGTAGTGTAGATGTACTAAACTGTAGTGTAGATGTACTAAACAGTAGTGTAGATGTACTAAACTGTAGTGTAGATGTACTAAACTGTAGTGTAAATGTACTAAACTGTAGTGTAGATGTGTTAAACTGTAGTGTAGATGTACTAAACTGTAGTGTAGATGTATTAAACTGTAGTGTAGATGTACTAAACTGTAGTGTAGATGTACTAAACTGTAGTGTAGATGTATTAAACTGTAGTGTAGATGTACTAAACTGTAGTGTAGATGTGTTAAACTGTAGTGTAGATGTACTAAACTGTAGTGTAGATGTGTTAAACTGTAGTGTAGATGTATTAAACTGTAGTGTAGATGTACTAAACTGTAGTGTAGATGTACTAAACTGTAGTGTAGATGTGCTAAACTATAGTGTAGATGTTTTAAACTGTAGTGTAGATGTGCTAACTGTAGTGTAGATGTACTAAACTGTAGTGTAGATGTGTTAAACTGTAGTGTAGATGTACTAAACTGTAGTGTAGATGTACTAAACTGTAGTGTAGATGTACTAAACTGTAGTGTAGATGTATTAAACTGTAGTGTAGATGTGTTAAACTGTAGTGTAGATGTACTAAACTGTAGTGTAGATGTGTTAAACTGTAGTGTAGATGTACTAAACTGTAGTGTAGATGTGTTAAACTGTAGTGTAGATGTACTAAACTGTAGTGTAGATGTGTTAAACTGTAGTGTAGATGTACTAAACTGTAGTGTAGATGTGTTAAACTGTAGTGTAGATGTACTAAACTGTAGTGTAGATGTATTAAACTGTAGTGTAGATGTACTAAACTGTAGTGTAGATGTACTAAACTGTAGTGTAGATGTATTAAACTGTAGTGTAGATGTACTAAACTGTAGTGTAGATGTGTTAAACTGTAGTGTAGATGTACTAAACTGTAGTGTAGATGTGTTAAACTGTAGTGTAGATGTATTAAACTGTAGTGTAGATGTACTAAACTGTAGTGTAGATGTACTAAACTGTAGTGTAGATGTATTAAACTGTAGTGTAGATGTACTAAACTGTAGTGTAGATGTACTAAACTGTAGTGTAGATGTACTAAACTGTAGTGTAGATGTACTAAACTGTAGTGTAGATGTGTTAAACTGTAGTGTAGATGTACTAAACTGTAGTGTAGATGTGTTAAACTGTAGTGTAGATGTATTAAACTGTAGTGTAGATGTGTTAAACTGTAGTGTAGATGTATTAAACTGTAGTGTAGATGTACTAAACTGTAGTGTAGATGTACTAAACTGTAGTGTAGATGTATTAAACTGTAGTGTAGATGTACTAAACTGTAGTGTAGATGTGTTAAACTGTAGTGTAGATGTGTTAAACTGTAGTGTAGATGTATTAAACTGTAGTGTAGATGTACTAAACTGTAGTGTAGATGTACTAAACTGTAGTGTAGATGTACTAAACTGTAGTGTAGATGTACTAAACTGTAGTGTAGATGTATTAAACTGTAGTGTAGATGTGTTAAACTGTAGTGTAGATGTACTAAACTGTAGTGTAGATGTGTTAAACTGTAGTGTAGATGTACTAAACTGTAGTGTAGATGTGTTAAACTGTAGTGTAGATGTGTTAAACTGTAGTGTAGATGTACTAAACTGTAGTGTAGATGTGTTAAACTGTAGTGTAGATGTGTTAAACTGTAGTGTAGATGTACTAAACTGTAGTGTAGATGTACTAAACTGTAGTGTAGATGTACTAAACTGTAGTGTAGATGTATTAAACTGTAGTGTAGATGTGTTAAACTGTAGTGTAGATGTACTAAACTGTAGTGTAGATGTGTTAAACTGTAGTGTAGATGTACTAAACTGTAGTGTAGATGTACTAAACTGTAGTGTAGATGTACTAAACTGTAGTGTAGATGTACTAAACTGTAGTGTAAATGTGCTAAACTATAGTGTAGATGTTTTAAACTGTAGTGTAGATGTGCTAACTGTAGTGTAGATGTACTAAACTGTAGTGTAGATGTGTTAAACTGTAGTGTAGATGTACTAAACTGTAGTGTAAATGTGCTAAACTATAGTGTAGATGTTAGTTAGTTAGTTAGTCGACAGATCATCCTCGCTGCACATCGAACCATTCAGTCCATAAGTGCTCGGATCCCCTCCTCAGCAAATCCCGCAGCGTGTAGCGGCTAACGACGCCAGTTCTGTTTTGGTTTATCAATCTTCTTTGGCTTCCTGCATAGTGTTCTTGTTTGGCCACACCTCTTTTAATTTGATGCTCTAGAAGTCTGGCCATTGTTGTAGATTCACAGTCATCACTTGGTTCTCGCAAAAGTCTCACATCACGTAGAGCATTCAGAATGTCAGCCTGGTCCATGGCGCGTCCGCCCTCCACAGTAGCCTCACCTGCGAGCTTGTCAGCCCGCTCATTTCCTTGTACTCCCGCATGCCCTGGCACGAAGATGAAACTAATCTTTGCCAGCCGAGACCGCTTCAGAGGCAGCAACCATTCTCTTCGGATCGACCCCTCCTCTATCCTCTTGATCATGTTCATTGAGTCGCTAAGGAAACAAGCCCTGGTGAATGTCTGTGTCTCGAGCCATGTTATTGCTTTACTTACTGCCATGACTTCCATGGTCAGGCTACTTGTGGTTTCAGTGAAAGCACCAGAGTCCTCCTTCACAATTCTCCCTCCGGCCCGAGCTGTAAAGGCCCATGAGCTTCTCACATGTCGGACGACCGACCCATCTGTGTAGATGACCGCGTCACCGTCTAGCGAATTCTCGAAAATCAACGCTTGTACTTCAGCCTCAACAGCAGCCGGATTTTCTTGTCTGCATTTTCTATCTAATTGGATGCAAACTGAAAAGGATGTGCAGAAGTCTGTTGGCACTTGCACCCACTCCTCGCCAGGTTCTAAGTCCTCAAGTGAACACACCTGTTGAAGAATGTCTTCGGCTTGACCCATCCACGACCGTCCTCTTTTTAACCTGCTGCCCTTCACCTTCCTAATTTCACTATGCAGTGGATGTTGTGTGTTTGCGTTAATTCTGAGGTAGGCGCGTGCCCTGCAAACTTGTATTCTCTCTTCAATGGTTGGAAAATCAAGAAGGTAGCGCATCGCCCTGCATGCTGTATCTCTTGTACATCCAAGAATAATGCGCATAGCTTCATTCTGTATCCTTTCCATCCTTTCTATCTGCTTATGGCTGAGAGTCAAGATTGCCATTGCATACTCCAAAACAGACATGACCAGCCCCTCGTACAGAAGACATAGATGTTTTAAACTGTAGTGTAGATGTGCTAACTGTAGTGTAGATGTACTAAACTGTAGTGTAGATGTGTTAAACTGTAGTGTAGATGTGTTAAACTGTAGTGTAGATGTATTAAACTGTAGTGTAGATGTACTAAACTGTAGTGTAGATGTACTAAACTGTAGTGTAGATGTGTTAAACTGTAGTGTAGATGTTTTAAACTGTAGTGTAGATGTACTAAACTGTAGTGTAGATGTGTTAAACTGTAGTGTAGATGTGTTAAACTGTAGTGTAGATGTATTAAACTGTAGTGTAGATGTGTTAAACTGTAGTGTAGATGTACTAAACTGTAGTGTAGATGTACTAAACTGTAGTGTAGATGTACTAAACTGTAGTGTAGATGTACTAAACTGTAGTGTAGATGTACTAAACTGTAGTGTAGATGTACTAAACTGTAGTGTAGATGTGTTAAACTGTAGTGTAGATGTACTAAACTGTAGTGTAGATGTATTAAACTGTAGTGTAGATGTACTAAACTGTAGTGTAGATGTGTTAAACTGTAGTGTAGATGTACTAAACTGTAGTGTAGATGTTTTAAACTGTAGTGTAGATGTGTTAAACTGTAGTGTAGATGTATTAAACTGTAGTGTAGATGTACTAAACTGTAGTGTAGATGTGTTAAACTGTAGTGTAGATGTGTTAAACTGTAGTGTAGATGTACTAAACTGTAGTGTAGATGTGTTAAACTGTAGTGTAGATGTGTTAAACTGTAGTGTAGATGTACTAAACTGTAGTGTAGATGTGTTAAACTGTAGTGTAGATGTGTTAAACTGTAGTGTAGATGTACTAAACTGTAGTGTAGATGTGTTAAACTGTAGTGTAGATGTGTTAAACTGTAGTGTAGATGTACTAAACTGTAGTGTAGATGTACTAAACTGTAGTGTAGATGTGTTAAACTGTAGTGTAGATGTATTAAACTGTAGTGTAGATGTACTAAACTGTAGTGTAGATGTGTTAAACTGTAGTGTAGATGTGTTAAACTGTAGTGTAGATGTGTTAAACTGTAGTGTAGATGTGTTAAACTGTAGTGTAGATGTGTTAAACTGTAGTGTAGATGTGTTAAACTGTAGTGTAGATGTACTAAACTGTAGTGTAGATGTACTAAACTGTAGTGTAGATGTACTAAACTGTAGTGTAGATGTGTTAAACTGTAGTGTAGATATGTTAAACTGTAGTGTAGATGTGTTAAACTGTAGTGTAGATGTGTTAAACTGTAGTGTAGATGTGTTAAACTGTAGTGTAGATGTGTTAAACTGTAGTGTAGATGTGTTAAACTGTAGTGTAGATGTACTAAACTGTAGTGTAGATGTGTTAAACTGTAGTGTAGATGTGTTAAACTGTAGTGTAGATGTGTTAAACTGTAGTGTAGATGTGTTAAACTGTAGTGTAGATGTGTTAAACTGTAGTGTAGATGTGTTAAACTGTAGTGTAGATGTGTTAAACTGTAGTGTAGATGTGTTAAACTGTAGTGTAGATGTGTTAAACTGTAGTGTAGATGTACTAAACTGTAGTGTAGATGTGTTAAACTGTAGTGTAGATGTGTTAAACTGTAGTGTAGATGTGTTAAACTGTAGTGTAGATGTGTTAAACTGTAGTGTAGATGTGTTAAACTGTAGTGTAGATGTGTTAAACTGTAGTGTAGATGTGTTAAACTGTAGTGTAGATGTGTTAAACTGTAGTGTAGATGTACTAAACTGTAGTGTAGATGTGTTAAACTGTAGTGTAGATGTGTTAAACTGTAGTGTAGATGTGTTAAACTGTAGTGTAGATGTGTTAACCTGTAGTGTAGATGTACTAAACTGTAGTGTAGATGTGTTAAACTGTAGTGTAGATGTGTTAAACTGTAGTGTAGATGTGTTAAACTGTAGTGTAGATGTGTTAAACTGTAGTGTAGATGTGTTAAACTGTAGTGTAGATGTGTTAAACTGTAGTGTAGATGTGTTAAACTGTAGTGTAGATGTGTTAAACTGTAGTGTAGATGTACTAAACTGTAGTTTAGATGTGTTAAACTGTAGTGTAGATGTACTAAACTGTAGTGTAGATGTACTAAACTGTAGTGTAGATGTGTTAAACTGTAGTGTAGATGTGTTAAACTGTAGTGTAGATGTGTTAAACTGTAGTGTAGATGTGTTAAACTGTAGTGTAGATGTGTTAAACTGTAGTGTAGATGTACTAAACTGTAGTGTAGATGTACTAAACTGTAGTGTAGATGTGTTAAACTGTAGTGTAGATGTACTAAACTGTAGTGTAGATGTACTAAACTGTAGTGTAGATGTGTTAAACTGTAGTGTAGATGTGTTAAACTGTAGTGTAGATGTGTTAAACTGTAGTGTAGATGTGTTAAACTGTAGTGTAGATGTACTAAACTGTAGTGTAGATGTGTTAAACTGTAGTGTAGATGTACTAAACTGTAGTGTAGATGTACTAAACTGTAGTGTAGATGTATTAAACTGTAGTGTAGATGTGTTAAACTGTAGTGTAGATGTGTTAAACTGTAGTGTAGATGTGTTAAACTGTAGTGTAGATGTACTAAACTGTAGTGTAGATGTACTAAACTGTAGTGTAGATGTGTTAAACTGTAGTGTAGATGTGTTAAACTGTAGTGTAGATGTGTTAAACTGTAGTGTAGATGTGTTAAACTGTAGTGTAGATGTGTTAAACTGTAGTGTAGATGTGTTAAACTGTAGTGTAGATGTGTTAAACTGTAGTGTAGATGTACTAAACTGTAGTGTAGATGTGTTAAACTGTAGTGTAGATGTGTTAAACTGTAGTGTAGATGTACTAAACTGTAGTGTAGATGTACTAAACTGTAGTGTAGATGTACTAAACTGTAGTGTAGATGTACTAAACTGTAGTGTAGATGTACTAAACTGTAGTGTAGATGTATTAAACTGTAGTGTAGATGTGTTAAACTGTAGTGTAGATGTGTTAAACTGTAGTGTAGATGTACTAAACTGTAGTGTAGATGTACTAAACTGTAGTGTAGATGTATTAAACTGTAGTGTAGATGTGTTAAACTGTAGTGTAGATGTACTAAACTGTAGTGTAGATGTACTAAACTGTAGTGTAGATGTACTAAACTGTAGTGTAGATGTACTAAACTGTAGTGTAGATGTACTAAACTGTAGTGTAGATGTACTAAACTGTAGTGTAGATGTACTAAACTGTAGTGTAGATGTGTTAAACTGTAGTGTAGATGTACTAAACTGTAGTGTAGATGTACTAAACTGTAGTGTAGATGTATTAAACTGTAGTGTAGATGTATTAAACTGTAGTGTAGATGTACTAAACTGTAGTGTAGATGTGTTAAACTGTAGTGTAGATGTATTAAACTGTAGTGTAGATGTGTTAAACTGTAGTGTAGATGTACTAATCTGTAGTGTAGATGTGTTAAACTGTAGTGTAGATGTACTAAACTATAGTGTAGATGTACTAAACTGTAGTGTAGATGTGTTAAACTGTAGTGTAGATGTACTAAACTGTAGTGTAGATGTACTAAACTGTAGTGTAGATGTGTTAAACTGTAGTGTAGATGTACTAAACTGTAGTGTAGATGTACTAAACTGTAGTGTAGATGTACTAAACTGTAGTGTAGATGTATTAAACTGTAGTGTAGATGTATTAAACTGTAGTGTAGATGTACTAAACTGTAGTGTAGATGTACTAAACAGTAGTGTAGATGTACTAAACTGTAGTGTAGATGTACTAAACTGTAGTGTAAATGTACTAAACTGTAGTGTAGATGTGTTAAACTGTAGTGTAGATGTACTAAACTGTAGTGTAGATGTATTAAACTGTAGTGTAGATGTACTAAACTGTAGTGTAGATGTACTAAACTGTAGTGTAGATGTATTAAACTGTAGTGTAGATGTACTAAACTGTAGTGTAGATGTGTTAAACTGTAGTGTAGATGTACTAAACTGTAGTGTAGATGTGTTAAACTGTAGTGTAGATGTATTAAACTGTAGTGTAGATGTACTAAACTGTAGTGTAGATGTACTAAACTGTAGTGTAGATGTATTAAACTGTAGTGTAGATGTACTAAACTGTAGTGTAGATGTACTAAACTGTAGTGTAGATGTACTAAACTGTAGTGTAGATGTACTAAACTGTAGTGTAGATGTGTTAAACTGTAGTGTAGATGTACTAAACTGTAGTGTAGATGTGTTAAACTGTAGTGTAGATGTATTAAACTGAAGTGTAGATGTGTTAAACTGTAGTGTAGATGTATTAAACTGTAATGTAGATGTACTAAACTGTAGTGTAGATGTACTAAACTGTAGTGTAGATGTATTAAACTGTAGTGTAGATGTACTAAACTGTAGTGTAGATGTGTTAAACTGTAGTGTAGATGTGTTAAACTGTAGTGTAGATGTATTAAACTGTAGTGTAGATGTACTAAACTGTAGTGTAGATGTACTAAACTGTAGTGTAGATGTACTAAACTGTAGTGTAGATGTACTAAACTGTAGTGTAGATGTATTAAACTGTAGTGTAGATGTGTTAAACTGTAGTGTAGATGTACTAAACTGTAGTGTAGATGTGTTAAACTGTAGTGTAGATGTACTAAACTGTAGTGTAGATGTGTTAAACTGTAGTGTAGATGTGTTAAACTGTAGTGTAGATGTACTAAACTGTAGTGTAGATGTGTTAAACTGTAGTGTAGATGTGTTAAACTGTAGTGTAGATGTACTAAACTGTAGTGTAGATGTACTAAACTGTAGTGTAGATGTACTAAACTGTAGTGTAGATGTATTAAACTGTAGTGTAGATGTGTTAAACTGTAGTGTAGATGTACTAAACTGTAGTGTAGATGTGTTAAACTGTAGTGTAGATGTACTAAACTGTAGTGTAGATGTGTTAAACTGTAGTGTAGATGTACTAAACTGTAGTGTAGATGTGTTAAACTGTAGTGTAGATGTGTTAAACTGTAGTGTAGATGTACTAAACTGTAGTGTAGATGTACTAAACTGTAGTGTAGATGTACTAAACTGTAGTGTAGATGTGTTAAACTGTAGTGTAGATGTATTAAACTGTAGTGTAGATGTGTTAAACTGTAGTGTAGATGTGTTAAACTGTAGTGTAGATGTACTAAACTGTAGTGTAGATGTACTAAACTGTAGTGTAGATGTACTAAACTGTAGTGTAGATGTACTAAACTGTAGTGTAGATGTACTAAACTGTAGTGTAGATGTATTAAACTGTAGTGTAGATGTGTTAAACTGTAGTGTAGATGTGTTAAACTGTAGTGTAGATGTACTAAACTGTAGTGTAGATGTACTAAACTGTAGTGTAGATGTACTAAACTGTAGTGTAGATGTATTAAACTGTAGTGTAGATGTGTTAAACTGTAGTGTAGATGTACTAAACTGTAGTGTAGATGTACTAAACTGTAGTGTAGATGTACTAAACTGTAGTGTAGATGTACTAAACTGTAGTGTAGATGTACTAAACTGTAGTGTAGATGTACTAAACTGTAGTGTAGATGTACTAAACTGTAGTGTAGATGTGTTAAACTGTAGTGTAGATGTACTAAACTGTAGTGTAGATGTACTAAACTGTAGTGTAGATGTATTAAACTGTAGTGTAGATGTATTAAACTGTAGTGTAGATGTACTAAACTGTAGTGTAGATGTGTTAAACTGTAGTGTAGATGTATTAAACTGTAGTGTAGATGTGTTAAACTGTAGTGTAGATGTACTAAACTGTAGTGTAAATGTGCTAAACTATAGTGTAGATGTTAGTTAGTTAGTTAGTCGACAGATCATCCTCGCTGCACATCGAACCATTCAGTCCATAAGTGCTCGGATCCCCTCCTCAGCAAATCCCGCAGCGTGTAGCGGCTAACGACGCCAGTTCTGTGTTGGTTTATCAATCTTCTTTGGCTTCCTGCATAGTGTTCTTGTTTGGCCACACCTCTTTTAATTTGATGCTCTAGAAGTCTGGCCATTGTTGTAGATTCACAGTCATCACTTGGTTCTCGCAAAAGTCTCACATCACGTAGAGCATTCAGAATGTCAGCCTGGTCCATGGCGCGTCCGCCCTCCACAGTAGCCTCACCTGCGAGCTTGTCAGCCCGCTCATTTCCTTGTACTCCCGCATGCCCTGGCACGAAGATGAAACTAATCTTTGCCAGCCGAGACCGCTTCAGAGGCAGCAACCATTCTCTTCGGATCGACCCCTCCTCTATCCTCTTGATCATGTTCATTGAGTCGCTAAGGAAACAAGCCCTGGTGAATGTCTGTGTCTCGAGCCATGTTATTGCTTTACTTACTGCCATGACTTCCATGGTCAGGCTACTTGTGGTTTCAGTGAAAGCACCAGAGTCCTCCTTCACAATTCTCCCTCCGGCCCGAGCTGTAAAGGCCCATGAGCTTCTCACATGTCGGACGACCGACCCATCTGTGTAGATGACCGCGTCACCGTCTAGCGAATTCTCGAAAATCAACGCTTGTACTTCAGCCTCAACAGCAGCCGGATTTTCTTGTCTGCATTTTCTATCTAATTGGATGCAAACTGAAAAGGATGTGCAGAAGTCTGTTGGCACTTGCACCCACTCCTCGCCAGGTTCTAAGTCCTCAAGTGAACACACCTGTTGAAGAATGTCTTCGGCTTGACCCATCCACGACCGTCCTCTTTTTAACCTGCTGCCCTTCACCTTCCTAATTTCACTATGCAGTGGATGTTGTGTGTTTGCGTTAATTCTGAGGTAGGCGCGTGCCCTGCAAACTTGTATTCTCTCTTCAATGGTTGGAAAATCAAGAAGGTAGCGCATCGCCCTGCATGCTGTATCTCTTGTACATCCAAGAATAATGCGCATAGCTTCATTCTGTATCCTTTCCATCCTTTCTATCTGCTTATGGCTGAGAGTCAAGATTGCCATTGCATACTCCAAAACAGACATGACCAGCCCCTCGTACAGAAGACATAGATGTTTTAAACTGTAGTGTAGATGTGCTAACTGTAGTGTAGATGTACTAAACTGTAGTGTAGATGTGTTAAACTGTAGTGTAGATGTGTTAAACTGTAGTGTAGATGTATTAAACTGTAGTGTAGATGTACTAAACTGTAGTGTAGATGTACTAAACTGTAGTGTAGATGTGTTAAACTGTAGTGTAGATGTTTTAAACTGTAGTGTAGATGTACTAAACTGTAGTGTAGATGTGTTAAACTGTAGTGTAGATGTGTTAAACTGTAGTGTAGATGTATTAAACTGTAGTGTAGATGTGTTAAACTGTAGTGTAGATGTACTAAACTGTAGTGTAGATGTACTAAACTGTAGTGTAGATGTACTAAACTGTAGTGTAGATGTACTAAACTGTAGTGTAGATGTACTAAACTGTAGTGTAGATGTACTAAACTGTAGTGTAGATGTGTTAAACTGTAGTGTAGATGTACTAAACTGTAGTGTAGATGTATTAAACTGTAGTGTAGATGTACTAAACTGTAGTGTAGATGTGTTAAACTGTAGTGTAGATGTACTAAACTGTAGTGTAGATGTTTTAAACTGTAGTGTAGATGTGTTAAACTGTAGTGTAGATGTATTAAACTGTAGTGTAGATGTACTAAACTTTAGTGTAGATGTGTTAAACTGTAGTGTAGATGTGTTAAACTGTAGTGTAGATGTACTAAACTGTAGTGTAGATGTGTTAAACTGTAGTGTAGATGTGTTAAACTGTAGTGTAGATGTACTAAACTGTAGTGTAGATGTGTTAAACTGTAGTGTAGATGTGTTAAACTGTAGTGTAGATGTACTAAACTGTAGTGTAGATGTGTTAAACTGTAGTGTAGATGTGTTAAACTGTAGTGTAGATGTACTAAACTGTAGTGTAGATGTACTAAACTGTAGTGTAGATGTGTTAAACTGTAGTGTAGATGTATTAAACTGTAGTGTAGATGTACTAAACTGTAGTGTAGATGTGTTAAACTGTAGTGTAGATGTGTTAAACTGTAGTGTAGATGTGTTAAACTGTAGTGTAGATGTGTTAAACTGTAGTGTAGATGTGTTAAACTGTAGTGTAGATGTGTTAAACTGTAGTGTAGATGTACTAAACTGTAGTGTAGATGTACTAAACTGTAGTGTAGATGTGTTAAACTGTAGTGTAGATGTGTTAAACTGTAGTGTAGATGTGTTAAACTGTAGTGTAGATGTGTTAAACTGTAGTGTAGATGTGTTAAACTGTAGTGTAGATGTGTTAAACTGTAGTGTAGATGTACTAAACTGTAGTGTAGATGTGTTAAACTGTAGTGTAGATGTGTTAAACTGTAGTGTAGATGTGTTAAACTGTAGTGTAGATGTGTTAAACTGTAGTGTAGATGTGTTAAACTGTAGTGTAGATGTGTTAAACTGTAGTGTAGATGTGTTAAACTGTAGTGTAGATGTGTTAAACTGTAGTGTAGATGTGTTAAACTGTAGTGTAGATGTACTAAACTGTAGTGTAGATGTGTTAAACTGTAGTGTAGATGTGTTAAACTGTAGTGTAGATGTGTTAAACTGTAGTGTAGATGTGTTAAACTGTAGTGTAGATGTGTTAAACTGTAGTGTAGATGTGTTAAACTGTAGTGTAGATGTGTTAAACTGTAGTGTAGATGTGTTAAACTGTAGTGTAGATGTGTTAAACTGTAGTGTAGATGTACTAAACTGTAGTGTAGATGTGTTAAACTGTAGTGTAGATGTGTTAAACTGTAGTGTAGATGTGTTAAACTGTAGTGTAGATGTGTTAACCTGTAGTGTAGATGTACTAAACTGTAGTGTAGATGTGTTAAACTGTAGTGTAGATGTGTTAAACTGTAGTGTAGATGTGTTAAACTGTAGTGTAGATGTGTTAAACTGTAGTGTAGATGTGTTAAACTGTAGTGTAGATGTGTTAAACTGTAGTGTAGATGTGTTAAACTGTAGTGTAGATGTGTTAAACTGTAGTGTAGATGTACTAAACTGTAGTTTAGATGTGTTAAACTGTAGTGTAGATGTACTAAACTGTAGTGTAGATGTACTAAACTGTAGTGTAGATGTGTTAAACTGTAGTGTAGATGTGTTAAACTGTAGTGTAGATGTGTTAAACTGTAGTGTAGATGTGTTAAACTGTAGTGTAGATGTGTTAAACTGTAGTGTAGATGTACTAAACTGTAGTGTAGATGTACTAAACTGTAGTGTAGATGTGTTAAACTGTAGTGTAGATGTACTAAACTGTAGTGTAGATGTACTAAACTGTAGTGTAGATGTGTTAAACTGTAGTGTAGATGTGTTAAACTGTAGTGTAGATGTGTTAAACTGTAGTGTAGATGTGTTAAACTGTAGTGTAGATGTACTAAACTGTAGTGTAGATGTGTTAAACTGTAGTGTAGATGTACTAAACTGTAGTGTAGATGTACTAAACTGTAGTGTAGATGTATTAAACTGTAGTGTAGATGTGTTAAACTGTAGTGTAGATGTGTTAAACTGTAGTGTAGATGTGTTAAACTGTAGTGTAGATGTACTAAACTGTAGTGTAGATGTACTAAACTGTAGTGTAGATGTGTTAAACTGTAGTGTAGATGTGTTAAACTGTAGTGTAGATGTGTTAAACTGTAGTGTAGATGTGTTAAACTGTAGTGTAGATGTGTTAAACTGTAGTGTAGATGTGTTAAACTGTAGTGTAGATGTGTTAAACTGTAGTGTAGATGTACTAAACTGTAGTGTAGATGTGTTAAACTGTAGTGTAGATGTGTTAAACTGTAGTGTAGATGTACTAAACTGTAGTGTAGATGTACTAAACTGTAGTGTAGATGTACTAAACTGTAGTGTAGATGTACTAAACTGTAGTGTAGATGTACTAAACTGTAGTGTAGATGTATTAAACTGTAGTGTAGATGTGTTAAACTGTAGTGTAGATGTGTTAAACTGTAGTGTAGATGTACTAAACTGTAGTGTAGATGTACTAAACTGTAGTGTAGATGTATTAAACTGTAGTGTAGATGTGTTAAACTGTAGTGTAGATGTACTAAACTGTAGTGTAGATGTACTAAACTGTAGTGTAGATGTACTAAACTGTAGTGTAGATGTACTAAACTGTAGTGTAGATGTACTAAACTGTAGTGTAGATGTACTAAACTGTAGTGTAGATGTACTAAACTGTAGTGTAGATGTGTTAAACTGTAGTGTAGATGTACTAAACTGTAGTGTAGATGTACTAAACTGTAGTGTAGATGTATTAAACTGTAGTGTAGATGTATTAAACTGTAGTGTAGATGTACTAAACTGTAGTGTAGATGTGTTAAACTGTAGTGTAGATGTATTAAACTGTAGTGTAGATGTGTTAAACTGTAGTGTAGATGTACTAATCTGTAGTGTAGATGTGTTAAACTGTAGTGTAGATGTACTAAACTATAGTGTAGATGTACTAAACTATAGTGTAGATGTGTTAAACTGTAGTGTAGATGTACTAAACTGTAGTGTAGATGTACTAAACTGTAGTGTAGATGTGTTAAACTGTAGTGTAGATGTACTAAACTGTAGTGTAGATGTACTAAACTGTAGTGTAGATGTACTAAACTGTAGTGTAGATGTATTAAACTGTAGTGTAGATGTATTAAACTGTAGTGTAGATGTACTAAACTGTAGTGTAGATGTACTAAACAGTAGTGTAGATGTACTAAACTGTAGTGTAGATGTACTAAACTGTAGTGTAAATGTACTAAACTGTAGTGTAGATGTGTTAAACTGTAGTGTAGATGTACTAAACTGTAGTGTAGATGTATTAAACTGTAGTGTAGATGTACTAAACTGTAGTGTAGATGTACTAAACTGTAGTGTAGATGTATTAAACTGTAGTGTAGATGTACTAAACTGTAGTGTAGATGTGTTAAACTGTAGTGTAGATGTACTAAACTGTAGTGTAGATGTGTTAAACTGTAGTGTAGATGTATTAAACTGTAGTGTAGATGTACTAAACTGTAGTGTAGATGTACTAAACTGTAGTGTAGATGTATTAAACTGTAGTGTAGATGTACTAAACTGTAGTGTAGATGTACTAAACTGTAGTGTAGATGTACTAAACTGTAGTGTAGATGTACTAAACTGTAGTGTAGATGTGTTAAACTGTAGTGTAGATGTACTAAACTGTAGTGTAGATGTGTTAAACTGTAGTGTAGATGTATTAAACTGAAGTGTAGATGTGTTAAACTGTAGTGTAGATGTATTAAACTGTAATGTAGATGTACTAAACTGTAGTGTAGATGTACTAAACTGTAGTGTAGATGTATTAAACTGTAGTGTAGATGTACTAAACTGTAGTGTAGATGTGTTAAACTGTAGTGTAGATGTGTTAAACTGTAGTGTAGATGTATTAAACTGTAGTGTAGATGTAATAAACTGTAGTGTAGATGTACTAAACTGTAGTGTAGATGTACTAAACTGTAGTGTAGATGTACTAAACTGTAGTGTAGATGTATTAAACTGTAGTGTAGATGTGTTAAACTGTAGTGTAGATGTACTAAACTGTAGTGTAGATGTGTTAAACTGTAGTGTAGATGTACTAAACTGTAGTGTAGATGTGTTAAACTGTAGTGTAGATGTGTTAAACTGTAGTGTAGATGTACTAAACTGTAGTGTAGATGTGTTAAACTGTAGTGTAGATGTGTTAAACTGTAGTGTAGATGTACTAAACTGTAGTGTAGATGTACTAAACTGTAGTGTAGATGTACTAAACTGTAGTGTAGATGTATTAAACTGTAGTGTAGATGTGTTAAACTGTAGTGTAGATGTACTAAACTGTAGTGTAGATGTGTTAAACTGTAGTGTAGATGTACTAAACTGTAGTGTAGATGTGTTAAACTGTAGTGTAGATGTACTAAACTGTAGTGTAGATGTGTTAAACTGTAGTGTAGATGTGTTAAACTGTAGTGTAGATGTACTAAACTGTAGTGTAGATGTACTAAACTGTAGTGTAGATGTACTAAACTGTAGTGTAGATGTGTTAAACTGTAGTGTAGATGTATTAAACTGTAGTGTAGATGTGTTAAACTGTAGTGTAGATGTGTTAAACTGTAGTGTAGATGTACTAAACTGTAGTGTAGATGTACTAAACTGTAGTGTAGATGTACTAAACTGTAGTGTAGATGTACTAAACTGTAGTGTAGATGTACTAAACTGTAGTGTAGATGTATTAAACTGTAGTGTAGATGTGTTAAACTGTAGTGTAGATGTGTTAAACTGTAGTGTAGATGTACTAAACTGTAGTGTAGATGTACTAAACTGTAGTGTAGATGTATTAAACTGTAGTGTAGATGTGTTAAACTGTAGTGTAGATGTACTAAACTGTAGTGTAGATGTACTAAACTGTAGTGTAGATGTACTAAACTGTAGTGTAGATGTACTAAACTGTAGTGTAGATGTACTAAACTGTAGTGTAGATGTACTAAACTGTAGTGTAGATGTACTAAACTGTAGTGTAGATGTGTTAAACTGTAGTGTAGATGTACTAAACTGTAGTGTAGATGTACTAAACTGTAGTGTAGATGTATTAAACTGTAGTGTAGATGTATTAAACTGTAGTGTAGATGTACTAAACTGTAGTGTAGATGTGTTAAACTGTAGTGTAGATGTATTAAACTGTAGTGTAGATGTGTTAAACTGTAGTGTAGATGTACTAATCTGTAGTGTAGATGTGTTAAACTGTAGTGTAGATGTACTAAACTATAGTGTAGATGTACTAAACTGTAGTGTAGATGTGTTAAACTGTAGTGTAGATGTACTAAACTGTAGTGTAGATGTACTAAACTGTAGTGTAGATGTGTTAAACTGTAGTGTAGATGTACTAAACTGTAGTGTAGATGTACTAAACTGTAGTGTAGATGTACTAAACTGTAGTGTAGATGTATTAAACTGTAGTGTAGATGTATTAAACTGTAGTGTAGATGTACTAAACTGTAGTGTAGATGTACTAAACAGTAGTGTAGATGTACTAAACTGTAGTGTAGATGTACTAAACTGTAGTGTAAATGTACTAAACTGTAGTGTAGATGTGTTAAACTGTAGTGTAGATGTACTAAACTGTAGTGTAGATGTATTAAACTGTAGTGTAGATGTACTAAACTGTAGTGTAGATGTACTAAACTGTAGTGTAGATGTATTAAACTGTAGTGTAGATGTACTAAACTGTAGTGTAGATGTGTTAAACTGTAGTGTAGATGTACTAAACTGTAGTGTAGATGTGTTAAACTGTAGTGTAGATGTATTAAACTGTAGTGTAGATGTACTAAACTGTAGTGTAGATGTACTAAACTGTAGTGTAGATGTATTAAACTGTAGTGTAGATGTACTAAACTGTAGTGTAGATGTACTAAACTGTAGTGTAGATGTACTAAACTGTAGTGTAGATGTACTAAACTGTAGTGTAGATGTGTTAAACTGTAGTGTAGATGTACTAAACTGTAGTGTAGATGTGTTAAACTGTAGTGTAGATGTATTAAACTGAAGTGTAGATGTGTTAAACTGTAGTGTAGATGTATTAAACTGTAATGTAGATGTACTAAACTGTAGTGTAGATGTACTAAACTGTAGTGTAGATGTATTAAACTGTAGT
The DNA here is from genome assembly GCA_963921405.1 of Cepaea hortensis. Lineage (NCBI taxonomy): Eukaryota > Metazoa > Mollusca > Gastropoda > Stylommatophora > Helicidae > Cepaea > Cepaea hortensis. The sequence goes on along the minus strand of OY992883.1, from coordinate 2,482,286 downwards.
GTAGATGTACTAAACTGTAGTGTAGATGTGTTAAACTGTAGTGTAGATGTGTTAAACTGTAGTGTAGATGTATTAAACTGTAGTGTAGATGTACTAAACTGTAGTGTAGATGTACTAAACTGTAGTGTAGATGTACTAAACTGTAGTGTAGATGTACTAAACTGTAGTGTAGATGTATTAAACTGTAGTGTAGATGTGTTAAACTGTAGTGTAGATGTACTAAACTGTAGTGTAGATGTGTTAAACTGTAGTGTAGATGTACTAAACTGTAGTGTAGATGTGTTAAACTGTAGTGTAGATGTGTTAAACTGTAGTGTAGATGTACTAAACTGTAGTGTAGATGTGTTAAACTGTAGTGTAGATGTGTTAAACTGTAGTGTAGATGTACTAAACTGTAGTGTAGATGTACTAAACTGTAGTGTAGATGTACTAAACTGTAGTGTAGATGTATTAAACTGTAGTGTAGATGTGTTAAACTGTAGTGTAGATGTACTAAACTGTAGTGTAGATGTGTTAAACTGTAGTGTAGATGTACTAAACTGTAGTGTAGATGTGTTAAACTGTAGTGTAGATGTACTAAACTGTAGTGTAGATGTGTTAAACTGTAGTGTAGATGTGTTAAACTGTAGTGTAGATGTACTAAACTGTAGTGTAGATGTACTAAACTGTAGTGTAGATGTACTAAACTGTAGTGTAGATGTGTTAAACTGTAGTGTAGATGTATTAAACTGTAGTGTAGATGTACTAAACTGTGGTGTAGATGTACTAAACTGTAGTGTAGATGTACTAAACTGTAGTGTAGATGTACTAAACTGTAGTGTAGATGTACTAAACTGTAGTGTAGATGTACTAAACTGTAGTGTAAATGTGCTAAACTATAGTGTAGATGTTTTAAACTGTAGTGTAGATGTACTAAACTGTAGTGTAGATGTGTTAACCTGTAGTGTAGATGTACTAAACTGTAGTGTAAATGTGCTAAACTATAGTGTAGATGTTTTAAACTGTAGTGTAGATGTGCTAACTGTAGTGTAGATGTACTAAACTGTAGTGTAGATGTGTTAAACTGTAGTGTAGATGTACTAAACTGTAGTGTAAATGTGCTAAACTATAGTGTAGATGTTTTAAACTGTAGTGTAGATGTGCTAACTGTAGTGTAGATGTACTAAACTGTAGTGTAGATGTGTTAAACTGTAGTGTAGATGTGTTAAACTGTAGTGTAGATGTATTAAACTGTAGTGTAGATGTACTAAACTGTAGTGTAGATGTGCTAACTGTAGTGTAGATGTACTAAACTGTAGTGTAGATGTGTTAAACTGTAGTGTAGATGTGTTAAACTGTAGTGTAGATGTATTAAACTGTAGTGTAGATGTGTTAAACTGTTGTGTAGATGTGTTAAACTGTAGTGTAGATGTATTAAACTGTAGTGTAGATGTGTTAAACTGTAGTGTAGATGTACTAAACTGTAGTGTAGATGTGTTAAACTGTAGTGTAGATGTACTAAACTGTAGTGTAGATGTACTAAACTGTAGTGTAGATGTGTTAAACTGTAGTGTAGATGTACTAAACTGTAGTGTAGATGTACTAAACTGTAGTGTAGATGTACTAAACTGTAGTGTAGATGTATTAAACTGTAGTGTAGATGTATTAAACTGTAGTGTAGATGTACTAAACTGTAGTGTAGATGTACTAAACTGTAGTGTAGATGTACTAAACTGTAGTGTAGATGTACTAAACTGTAGTGTAGATGTACTAAACTGTAGTGTAGATGTGTTAAACTGTAGTGTAGATGTACTAAACTGTAGTGTAGATGTATTAAACTGTAGTGTAGATGTACTAAACTGTAGTGTAGATGTACTAAACTGTAGTGTAGATGTATTAAACTGTAGTGTAGATGTACTAAACTGTAGTGTAGATGTGTTAAACTGTAGTGTAGATGTACTAAACTGTAGTGTAGATGTGTTAAACTGTAGTGTAGATGTATTAAACTGTAGTGTAGATGTACTAAACTGTAGTGTAGATGTACTAAACTGTAGTGTAGATGTATTAAACTGTAGTGTAGATGTACTAAACTGTAGTGTAGATGTACTAAACTGTAGTGTAGATGTACTAAACTGTAGTGTAGATGTACTAAACTGTAGTGTAGATGTGTTAAACTGTAGTGTAGATGTACTAAACTGTAGTGTAGATGTGTTAAACTGTAGTGTAGATGTATTAAACTGTAGTGTAGATGTGTTAAACTGTAGTGTAGATGTATTAAACTGTAGTGTAGATGTACTAAACTGTAGTGTAGATGTACTAAACTGTAGTGTAGATGTATTAAACTGTAGTGTAGATGTACTAAACTGTAGTGTAGATGTGTTAAACTGTAGTGTAGATGTACTAAACTGTAGTGTAGATGTACTAAACTGTAGTGTAGATGTACTAAACTGTAGTGTAGAAGTACTAAACTGTAGTGTAGATGTATTAAACTGTAGTGTAGATGTACTAAACTGTAGTGTAGATGTGTTAAACTGTAGTGTAGATGTATTAAACTGTAGTGTAGATGTACTAAACTGTAGTGTAGATGTACTAAACTGTAGTGTAGATGTACTAAACTGTAGTGTAGATGTACTAAACTGTAGTGTAGATGTATTAAACTGTAGTGTAGATGTGTTAAACTGTAGTGTAGATGTACTAAACTGTAGTGTAGATGTGTTAAACTGTAGTGTAGATGTACTAAACTGTAGTGTAGATGTGTTAAACTGTAGTGTAGATGTGTTAAACTGTAGTGTAGATGTACTAAACTGTAGTGTAGATGTGTTAAACTGTAGTGTAGATGTGTTAAACTGTAGTGTAGATGTACTAAACTGTAGTGTAGATGTACTAAACTGTAGTGTAGATGTACTAAACTGTAGTGTAGATGTATTAAACTGTAGTGTAGATGTGTTAAACTGTAGTGTAGATGTACTCAACTGTAGTGTAGATGTGTTAAACTGTAGTGTAGATGTACTAAACTGTAGTGTAGATGTGTTAAACTGTAGTGTAGATGTACTAAACTGTAGTGTAGATGTGTTAAACTGTAGTGTAGATGTACTAAACTGTAGTGTAGATGTGTTAAACTGTAGTGTAGATGTACTAAACTGTAGTGTAGATGTATTAAACTGTAGTGTAGATGTACTAAACTGTAGTGTAGATGTACTAAACTGTAGTGTAGATGTATTAAACTGTAGTGTAGATGTACTAAACTGTAGTGTAGATGTGTTAAACTGTAGTGTAGATGTACTAAACTGTAGTGTAGATGTGTTAAACTGTAGTGTAGATGTATTAAACTGTAGTGTAGATGTACTAAACTGTAGTGTAGATGTACTAAACTGTAGTGTAGATGTATTAAACTGTAGTGTAGATGTACTAAACTGTAGTGTAGATGTACTAAACTGTAGTGTAGATGTACTAAACTGTAGTGTAGATGTACTAAACTGTAGTGTAGATGTGTTAAACTGTAGTGTAGATGTACTAAACTGTAGTGTAGATGTGTTAAACTGTAGTGTAGATGTATTAAACTGTAGTGTAGATGTGTTAAACTGTAGTGTAGATGTATTAAACTGTAGTGTAGATGTACTAAACTGTAGTGTAGATGTACTAAACTGTAGTGTAGATGTATTAAACTGTAGTGTAGATGTACTAAACTGTAGTGTAGATGTGTTAAACTGTAGTGTAGATGTGTTAAACTGTAGTGTAGATGTATTAAACTGTAGTGTAGATGTACTAAACTGTAGTGTAGATGTACTAAACTGTAGTGTAGATGTACTAAACTGTAGTGTAGATGTACTAAACTGTAGTGTAGATGTATTAAACTGTAGTGTAGATGTGTTAAACTGTAGTGTAGATGTACTAAACTGTAGTGTAGATGTGTTAAACTGTAATGTAGATGTACTAAACTGTAGTGTAGATGTGTTAAACTGTAGTGTAGATGTGTTAAACTGTAGTGTAGATGTACTAAACTGTAGTGTAGATGTGTTAAACTGTAGTGTAGATGTGTTAAACTGTAGTGTAGATGTACTAAACTGTAGTGTAGATGTACTAAACTGTAGTGTAGATGTACTAAACTGTAGTGTAGATGTATTAAACTGTAGTGTAGATGTGTTAAACTGTAGTGTAGATGTACTAAACTGTAGTGTAGATGTGTTAAACTGTAGTGTAGATGTACTAAACTGTAGTGTAGATGTACTAAACTGTAGTGTAGATGTACTAAACTGTAGTGTAGATGTACTAAACTGTAGTGTAAATGTGCTAAACTATAGTGTAGATGTTTTAAACTGTAGTGTAGATGTGCTAACTGTAGTGTAGATGTACTAAACTGTAGTGTAGATGTGTTAAACTGTAGTGTAGATGTACTAAACTGTAGTGTAGATGTACTAAACTGTAGTGTAGATGTACTAAACTGTAGTGTAGATGTATTAAACTGTAGTGTAGATGTGTTAAACTGTAGTGTAGATGTACTAAACTGTAGTGTAGATGTGTTAAACTGTAGTGTAGATGTACTAAACTGTAGTGTAGATGTGTTAAACTGTAGTGTAGATGTACTAAACTGTAGTGTAGATGTGTTAAACTGTAGTGTAGATGTACTAAACTGTAGTGTAGATGTGTTAAACTGTAGTGTAGATGTACTAAACTGTAGTGTAGATGTATTAAACTGTAGTGTAGATGTACTAAACTGTAGTGTAGATGTACTAAACTGTAGTGTAGATGTATTAAACTGTAGTGTAGATGTACTAAACTGTAGTGTAGATGTGTTAAACTGTAGTGTAGATGTACTAAACTGTAGTGTAGATGTGTTAAACTGTAGTGTAGATGTATTAAACTGTAGTGTAGATGTACTAAACTGTAGTGTAGATGTACTAAACTGTAGTGTAGATGTATTAAACTGTAGTGTAGATGTACTAAACTGTAGTGTAGATGTACTAAACTGTAGTGTAGATGTACTAAACTGTAGTGTAGATGTACTAAACTGTAGTGTAGATGTGTTAAACTGTAGTGTAGATGTACTAAACTGTAGTGTAGATGTGTTAAACTGTAGTGTAGATGTATTAAACTGTAGTGTAGATGTGTTAAACTGTAGTGTAGATGTATTAAACTGTAGTGTAGATGTACTAAACTGTAGTGTAGATGTACTAAACTGTAGTGTAGATGTATTAAACTGTAGTGTAGATGTACTAAACTGTAGTGTAGATGTGTTAAACTGTAGTGTAGATGTGTTAAACTGTAGTGTAGATGTATTAAACTGTAGTGTAGATGTACTAAACTGTAGTGTAGATGTACTAAACTGTAGTGTAGATGTACTAAACTGTAGTGTAGATGTACTAAACTGTAGTGTAGATGTATTAAACTGTAGTGTAGATGTGTTAAACTGTAGTGTAGATGTACTAAACTGTAGTGTAGATGTGTTAAACTGTAGTGTAGATGTACTAAACTGTAGTGTAGATGTGTTAAACTGTAGTGTAGATGTGTTAAACTGTAGTGTAGATGTACTAAACTGTAGTGTAGATGTGTTAAACTGTAGTGTAGATGTGTTAAACTGTAGTGTAGATGTACTAAACTGTAGTGTAGATGTACTAAACTGTAGTGTAGATGTACTAAACTGTAGTGTAGATGTATTAAACTGTAGTGTAGATGTGTTAAACTGTAGTGTAGATGTACTAAACTGTAGTGTAGATGTGTTAAACTGTAGTGTAGATGTACTAAACTGTAGTGTAGATGTACTAAACTGTAGTCTAGATGTACTAAACTGTAGTGTAGATGTACTAAACTGTAGTGTAAATGTGCTAAACTATAGTGTAGATGTTTTAAACTGTAGTGTAGATGTGCTAACTGTAGTGTAGATGTACTAAACTGTAGTGTAGATGTGTTAAACTGTAGTGTAGATGTACTAAACTGTAGTGTAAATGTGCTAAACTATAGTGTAGATGTTAGTTAGTTAGTTAGTCGACAGATCATTCTCGCTGCACATCGAACCATTCAGTCCATAAGTGCTCGGATCCCCTCCTCAGCAAATCCCGCAGCGTGTAGCGGCTAACGACGCCAGTTCTGTGTTGGTTTATCAATCTTCTTTGGCTTCCTGCGTAGTGTTCTTGTTTGGCCACACCTCTTTTAATTTGATGCTCTAGAAGTCTGGCCATTGTTGTAGATTCACAGTCATCACTTGGTTCTCGCAAAAGTCTCACATCACGTAGAGCATTCAGAATGTCAGCCTGGTCCATGGCGCGTCCGCCCTCCACAGTAGCCTCACCTGCGAGCTTGTCAGCCCGCTCATTTCCTTGTACTCCCGCATGCCCTGGCACGAAGATGAAACTAATCTTTGCCAGCCGAGACCGCTTCAGAGGCAGCAACCATTCTCTTCGGATCGACCCCTCCTCTATCCTCTTGATCATGTTCATTGAGTCGCTAAGGAAACAAGCCCTGGTGAATGTCTGTGTCTCGAGCCATGTTATTGCTTTACTTACTGCCATGACTTCCATGGTCAGGCTACTTGTGGTTTCAGTGAAAGCACCAGAGTCCTCCTTCACAATTCTCCCTCCGGCCCGAGCTGTAAAGGCCCATGAGCTTCTCACATGTCGGACGACCGACCCATCTGTGTAGATGACCGCGTCACCGTCTAGCGAATTCTCGAAAATCAACGCTTGTACTTCAGCCTCAACAGCAGCCGGATTTTCTTGTCTGCATTTTCTATCTAATTGGATGCAAACTGAAAAGGATGTGCAGAAGTCTGTTGGCACTTGCACCCACTCCTCGCCAGGTTCTAAGTCCTCAAGTGAACACACCTGTTGAAGAATGTCTTCGGCTTGACCCATCCACGACCGTCCTCTTTTTAACCTGCTGCCCTTCACCTTCCTAATTTCACTATGCAGTGGATGTTGTGTGTTTGCGTTAATTCTGAGGTAGGCGCGTGCCCTGCAAACTTGTATTCTCTCTTCAATGGTTGGAAAATCAAGAAGGTCGCGCATCGCCCTGCATGCTGTATCTCTTGTACATCCAAGAATAATGCGCATAGCTTCATTCTGTATCCTTTCCATCCTTTCTATCTGCTTATGGCTGAGAGTCAAGATTGCCATTGCATACTCCAAAACAGACATGACCAGCCCCTCGTACAGAAGACATAGATGTTTTAAACTGTAGTGTAGATGTGCTAACTGTAGTGTAGATGTACTAAACTGTAGTGTAGATGTGTTAAACTGTAGTGTAGATGTGTTAAACTGTAGTGTAGATGTATTAAACTGTAGTGTAGATGTACTAAACTGTAGTGTAGATGTGCTAACTGTAGTGTAGATGTACTAAACTGTAGTGTAGATGTGTTAAACTGTAGTGTAGATGTGTTAAACTGTAGTGTAGATGTATTAAACTGTAGTGTAGATGTGTTAAACTGTAGTGTAGATGTGTTAAACTGTAGTGTAGATGTATTAAACTGTAGTGTAGATGTGTTAAACTGTAGTGTAGATGTACTAAACTGTAGTGTAGATGTGTTAAACTGTAGTGTAGATGTACTAAACTGTAGTGTAGATGTACTAAACTGTAGTGTAGATGTGTTAAACTGTAGTGTAGATGTACTAAACTGTAGTGTAGATGTACTAAACTGTAGTGTAGATGTACTAAACTGTAGTGTAGATGTATTAAACTGTAGTGTAGATGTATTAAACTGTAGTGTAGATGTACTAAACTGTAGTGTAGATGTACTAAACTGTAGTGTAGATGTACTAAACTGTAGTGTAGATGTACTAAACTGTAGTGTAGATGTACTAAACTGTAGTGTAGATGTGTTAAACTGTAGTGTAGATGTACTAAACTGTAGTGTAGATGTATTAAACTGTAGTGTAGATGTACTAAACTGTAGTGTAGATGTACTAAACTGTAGTGTAGATGTATTAAACTGTAGTGTAGATGTACTAAACTGTAGTGTAGATGTGTTAAACTGTAGTGTAGATGTACTAAACTGTAGTGTAGATGTGTTAAACTGTAGTGTAGATGTATTAAACTGTAGTGTAGATGTACTAAACTGTAGTGTAGATGTACTAAACTGTAGTGTAGATGTATTAAACTGTAGTGTAGATGTACTAAACTGTAGTGTAGATGTACTAAACTGTAGTGTAGATGTACTAAACTGTAGTGTAGATGTACTAAACTGTAGTGTAGATGTGTTAAACTGTAGTCTAGATGTACTAAACTGTAGTGTAGATGTGTTAAACTCTAGTGTAGATGTATTAAACTGTAGTGTAGATGTGTTAAACTGTAGTGTAGATGTATTAAACTGTAGTGTAGATGTACTAAACTGTAGTGTAGATGTACTAAACTGTAGTGTAGATGTATTAAACTGTAGTGTAGATGTACTAAACTGTAGTGTAGATGTGTTAAACTGTAGTGTAGATGTACTAAACTGTAGTGTAGATGTACTAAACTGTAGTGTAGATGTACTAAACTGTAGTGTAGATGTACTAAACTGTAGTGTAGATGTATTAAACTGTAGTGTAGATGTACTAAACTGTAGTGTAGATGTGTTAAACTGTAGTGTAGATGTATTAAACTGTAGTGTAGATGTACTAAACTGTAGTGTAGATGTACTAAACTGTAGTGTAGATGTACTAAACTGTAGTGTAGATGTACTAAACTGTAGTGTAGATGTATTAAACTGTAGTGTAGATGTGTTAAACTGTAGTGTAGATGTACTAAACTGTAGTGTAGATGTGTTAAACTGTAGTGTAGATGTACTAAACTGTAGTGTAGATGTGTTAAACTGTAGTGTAGATGTGTTAAACTGTAGTGTAGATGTACTAAACTGTAGTGTAGATGTGTTAAACTGTAGTGTAGATGTGTTAAACTGTAGTGTAGATGTACTAAACTGTAGTGTAGATGTACTAAACTGTAGTGTAGATGTACTAAACTGTAGTGTAGATGTATTAAACTGTAGTGTAGATGTGTTAAACTGTAGTGTAGATGTACTAAACTCTAGTGTAGATGTGTTAAACTGTAGTGTAGATGTACTAAACTGTAGTGTAGATGTGTTAAACTGTAGTGTAGATGTACTAAACTGTAGTGTAGATGTGTTAAACTGTAGTGTAGATGTGTTAAACTGTAGTGTAGATGTACTAAACTGTAGTGTAGATGTACTAAACTGTAGTGTAGATGTACTAAACTGTAGTGTAGATGTGTTAAACTGTAGTGTAGATGTATTAAACTGTAGTGTAGATGTATTAAACTGTAGTGTAGATGTACTAAACTGTAGTGTAGATGTGCTAACTGTAGTGTAGATGTACTAAACTGTAGTGTAGATGTGTTAAACTGTAGTGTAGATGTGTTAAACTGTAGTGTAGATGTATTAAACTGTAGTGTAGATGTGTTAAACTGTAGTGTAGATGTGTTAAACTGTAGTGTAGATGTATTAAACTGTAGTGTAGATGTGTTAAACTGTAGTGTAGATGTACTAAACTGTAGTGTAGATGTGTTAAACTGTAGTGTAGATGTATTAAACTGTAGTGTAGATGTATTAAACTGTAGTGTAGATGTACTAAACTGTAGTGTAGATGTGCTAACTGTAGTGTAGATGTACTAAACTGTAGTGTAGATGTGTTAAACTGTAGTGTAGATGTGTTAAACTGTAGTGTAGATGTATTAAACTGTAGTGTAGATGTGTTAAACTGTAGTGTAGATGTGTTAAACTGTAGTGTAGATGTATTAAACTGTAGTGTAGATGTGTTAAACTGTAGTGTAGATGTACTAAACTGTAGTGTAGATGTGTTAAACTGTAGTGTAGATGTACTAAACTGTAGTGTAGATGTACTAAACTGTAGTGTAGATGTGTTAAACTGTAGTGTAGATGTACTAAACTGTAGTGTAGATGTACTAAACTGTAGTGTAGATGTACTAAACTGTAGTGTAGATGTATTAAACTGTAGTGTAGATGTATTAAACTGTAGTGTAGATGTACTAAACTGTAGTGTAGATGTACTAAACTGTAGTGTAGATGTACTAAACTGTAGTGTAGATGTACTAAACTGTAGTGTAGATGTACTAAACTGTAGTGTAGATGTGTTAAACTGTAGTGTAGATGTACTAAACTGTAGTGTAGATGTATTAAACTGTAGTGTAGATGTACTAAACTGTAGTGTAGATGTACTAAACTGTAGTGTAGATGTATTAAACTGTAGTGTAGATGTACTAAACTGTAGTGTAGATGTGTTAAACTGTAGTGTAGATGTACTAAACTGTAGTGTAGATGTGTTAAACTGTAGTGTAGATGTATTAAACTGTAGTGTAGATGTACTAAACTGTAGTGTAGATGTACTAAACTGTAGTGTAGATGTATTAAACTGTAGTGTAGATGTACTAAACTGTAGTGTAGATGTACTAAACTGTAGTGTAGATGTACTAAACTGTAGTGTAGATGTACTAAACTGTAGTGTAGATGTGTTAAACTGTAGTCTAGATGTACTAAACTGTAGTGTAGATGTGTTAAACTCTAGTGTAGATGTATTAAACTGTAGTGTAGATGTGTTAAACTGTAGTGTAGATGTATTAAACTGTAGTGTAGATGTACTAAACTGTAGTGTAGATGTACTAAACTGTAGTGTAGATGTATTAAACTGTAGTGTAGATGTACTAAACTGTAGTGTAGATGTGTTAAACTGTAGTGTAGATGTACTAAACTGTAGTGTAGATGTACTAAACTGTAGTGTAGATGTACTAAACTGTAGTGTAGATGTACTAAACTGTAGTGTAGATGTATTAAACTGTAGTGTAGATGTACTAAACTGTAGTGTAGATGTGTTAAACTGTAGTGTAGATGTATTAAACTGTAGTGTAGATGTACTAAACTGTAGTGTAGATGTACTAAACTGTAGTGTAGATGTACTAAACTGTAGTGTAGATGTACTAAACTGTAGTGTAGATGTATTAAACTGTAGTGTAGATGTGTTAAACTGTAGTGTAGATGTACTAAACTGTAGTGTAGATGTGTTAAACTGTAGTGTAGATGTACTAAACTGTAGTGTAGATGTGTTAAACTGTAGTGTAGATGTGTTAAACTGTAGTGTAGATGTACTAAACTGTAGTGTAGATGTGTTAAACTGTAGTGTAGATGTGTTAAACTGTAGTGTAGATGTACTAAACTGTAGTGTAGATGTACTAAACTGTAGTGTAGATGTACTAAACTGTAGTGTAGATGTATTAAACTGTAGTGTAGATGTGTTAAACTGTAGTGTAGATGTACTAAACTGTAGTGTAGATGTGTTAAACTGTAGTGTAGATGTACTAAACTGTAGTGTAGATGTGTTAAACTGTAGTGTAGATGTACTAAACTGTAGTGTAGATGTGTTAAACTGTAGTGTAGATGTGTTAAACTGTAGTGTAGATGTACTAAACTGTAGTGTAGATGTACTAAACTGTAGTGTAGATGTACTAAACTGTAGTGTAGATGTGTTAAACTGTAGTGTAGATGTATTAAACTGTAGTGTAGATGTACTAAACTGTAGTGTAGATGTACTAAACTGTAGTGTAGATGTACTAAACTGTAGTGTAGATGTACTAAACTGTAGTGTAGATGTACTAAACTGTAGTGTAGATGTACTAAACTGTAGTGTAAATGTGCTAAACTATAGTGTAGATGTTTTAAACTGTAGTGTAGATGTACTAAACTGTAGTGTAGATGTGTTAACCTGTAGTGTAGATGTACTAAACTGTAGTGTAAATGTGCTAAACTATAGTGTAGATGTTTTAAACTGTAGTGTAGATGTGCTAACTGTAGTGTAGATGTACTAAACTGTAGTGTAGATGTGTTAAACTGTAGTGTAGATGTACTAAACTGTAGTGTAAATGTGCTAAACTATAGTGTAGATGTTTTAAACTGTAGTGTAGATGTGCTAACTGTAGTGTAGATGTACTAAACTGTAGTGTAGATGTGTTAAACTGTAGTGTAGATGTGTTAAACTGTAGTGTAGATGTATTAAACTGTAGTGTAGATGTACTAAACTGTAGTGTAGATGTGCTAACTGTAGTGTAGATGTACTAAACTGTAGTGTAGATGTGTTAAACTGTAGTGTAGATGTGTTAAACTGTAGTGTAGATGTATTAAACTGTAGTGTAGATGTGTTAAACTGTAGTGTAGATGTGTTAAACTGTAGTGTAGATGTATTAAACTGTAGTGTAGATGTGTTAAACTGTAGTGTAGATGTGTTAAACTGTAGTGTAGATGTACTAAACTGTAGTGTAGATGTACTAAACTGTAGTGTAGATGTACTAAACTGTAGTGTAGATGTACTAAACTGTAGTGTAGATGTGTTAAACTGTAGTGTAGATGTATTAAACTGTAGTGTAGATGTGTTAAACTGTAGTGTAGATGTGTTAAACTGTAGTGTAGATGTACTAAACTGTAGTGTAGATGTGTTAAACTGTAGTGTAGATGTGTTAAACTGTAGTGTAGATGTACTAAACTGTAGTGTAGATGTGTTAAACTGTAGTGTAGATGTATTAAACTGTAGTGTAGATGTATTAAACTGTAGTGTAGATGTGTTAAACTGTAGTGTAGATGTGTTAAACTGTAGTGTAGATGTACTAAACTGTAGTGTAGATGTACTAAACTGTAGTGTAGATGTACTAAACTGTAGTGTAGATGTATTAAACTGTAGTGTAGATGTGTTAAACTGTAGTGTAGATGTACTAAACTGTAGTGTAGATGTACTAAACTGTAGTGTAGATGTACTAAACTGTAGTGTAGATGTACTAAACTGTAGTGTAGATGTACTAAACTGTAGTGTAGATGTACTAAACTGTAGTGTAGATGTACTAAACTGTAGTGTAGATGTGTTAAACTGTAGTGTAGATGTACTAAACTGTAGTGTAGATGTATTAAACTGTAGTGTAGATGTACTAAACTGTAGTGTAGATGTGTTAAACTGTAGTGTAGATGTGTTAAACTGTAGTGTAGATGTGTTAAACTGTAGTGTAGATGTACTAAACTGTAGTGTAGATGTGTTAAACTGTAGTGTAGATGTACTAAACTGTAGTGTAGATGTACTAAACTGTAGTGTAGATGTGTTAAACTGTAGTGTAGATGTACTAAACTGTAGTGTAGATGTACTAAACTGTAGTGTAGATGTGTTAAACTGTAGTGTAGATGTATTAAACTGTAGTGTAGATGTGTTAAACTGTAGTGTAGATGTACTAAACTGTAGTGTAGATGTACTAAACTGTAGTGTAGATGTATTAAACTGTAGTGTAGATGTACTAAACTGTAGTGTAGATGTACTAAACTGTAGTGTAGATGTACTAAACTGTAGTGTAGATGTATTAAACTGTAGTGTAGATGTGTTAAACTGTAGTGTAGATGTACTAAACTGTAGTGTAGATGTGTTAAACTGTAGTGTAGATGTACTAAACTGTAGTGTAGATGTGTTAAACTGTAGTGTAGATGTGTTAAACTGTAGTGTAGATGTACTAAACTGTAGTGTAGATGTGTTAAACTGTAGTGTAGATGTGTTAAACTGTAGTGTAGATGTACTAAACTGTAGCATAGATGTGTGTGTAGATGAGGTAACAAACGCAATGAACATTAGAAATATCTGACATGTAAAAATTCAAGACCAGATAAACATCTTACTGCTAATTGTTGATGTTTCATACAAGACGGTCTTGTTGTGCCTGGATGGCCTGAAGGTGGCATGCTTGGCTTCTGGGTCCAGCACGAACTTCATAGATTTTCTCACCCGCAGACCTTCAGCCTTGGAGACATAAGCACTGATCTTGAACAATTATGTTCCATCCAATCAAACATAACATACATCATTAAAATATGTCTCTCTGTGTGTTCGTGGGTTTCCTGAGGTCTCTCACACATGATCTTTCTCTTTATCTCCCTTAATCACACTTGCCTTTGTTGTGAGTATAATTATGTTTATTTATGCATTGTTTAGTCTGAAGGTTTCCTGGGGGTCTCTCACACATGGTCTTCTTTCTCTTTACCTCCATTCTCGCAATTTTCTTTGTCATGAGTATAATTATGTTTGTTTATGCATTGTTTAGTCTGTGGGTTTCCTGGGGTTTCCGACATATGATCTTTCTCTATACGTCTCTTTCTCACACTTTTCTTTGTTGTGAGTATAATTATGTTTGTTTATGCATTGTTTAGTCTGAGCGAATTCCTGTTACTTTCAGCTGTTGTGATGTTCATTCATTCTTTCAATTTCTGACTATCAGTATTGTCTTCAATTCAATGAAAGAATCATAAAATAGAATCAGTCAGCTTTACTAAAACATGATCAGTGACACCATGGATATTGTGGATACAGATTTACTAAAACATTATAAGTGACAACATGGATGTTGTGGATACAGTCAGCTATACTAGAACATGATTAGTGCACATGTGAGATGCACACAAATTTGTGATGTCACCACTCTGTGTGTTCTTGCCAGATAGACACAAAGTTATGATGTAACTACTTTATTTGTACCAACCAGACACACACAATACTCAGTTATAAGTTATCAGTTATCAGTTGGGGTATCTTAATTGCACTCCGGACATGTCCATAGGTGCTCAGATCCTCCCCCCAGCATATGCATCAGCGTCTGGTGGCTAATAGTGCCAGTTCTGTGTTGGTTGACGAGGTGCCTTATTTTCCTGATGTACCTCTCGCGTCTGGCCGTGCCGATTCTTACTCCCAAGTCTTTCATCCTGGACAGCGATGTGGATTCACTGACGTCAAAGTCCTTTGTTCTCAGCATGTCTTTGAGGACGTTAATAACATCGGCACGATCCATGGGCTGGCCATCTACAGGGGGTGCAGAGCCAGCCAGTTTGTCAGCTCGTTCATTTCCCTCAACTCCTGCATGTCCCGGGACGAAGATGAAGGTGACTTTACGGACAACAGACTTCCGCAGTGACTCAGTCCACTGTCTACGTACAGATCCAGCTTCGACCTTCTGAATCATGCTCATTGAATCACTTAGTACACACACGTTAGTATAATGCTGTGATTCCAGCCATATGAAAGCCTGTGTAACTGCCATCCCCTCCATCGTCATGCTGCTCGTGGTCATAGAGTGGGCACAACTGGATTCTTGAACGGTTCGGCCTGCTGAATGGGCTGTAAATGCCCACGCACTTCTCTGCTGCTTTACAACAGATCCATCTGTATAGATGAGCACTTCGGGGCTATCTGAGTGTTCATAGATGAGCGCGTTAACCTCAGCATTGACAGCGGCGGGGTTCTGCTCTCTGCACCGTCTGTCGAGTGTGATAATGCAGGAGAAAGTGCACTTAAAAGCTGGAGGCACTGGCACTCATTCCTTGCCGGGGTTGATACTGGTAAGACTGCAGACCTGTCTGACAACATCTTCCGCCCGACCCATCCATGATTTGCCCCTCTTTAGCCTGTCACCCTTTTCTCTGAATATAGCGTCATGCAGAGGGTGCTGCTCATCTGCACTTATTTTTAAGTATGCACGAGCTCTCCAGATCTTGATCCTATGTTCCATTGTCGGGAAGTCAAGGAGGTATCTCATTGCTACACAGCTGGTGTCTCTCGTGCAGCCCAAAATGATGCGCATGGCTTCGTTTTGTACCTTTTCAAGTCTTCCAATCTGTGTAGGGCTGACAGTGAGGATGGCCAGGGCATACATACACATAATACTACTGTGTCACTACCCTGTGTGTTCTTGCTGCTATCATAAAGTTATGAGTTACTAATATTTCTATAATACTAGGCTGATAATCTATCTGAAAAAAATTTGCAAGCCCACATAATCTCGCTGCCAGGAAACAAGAGTCCAACTTACCATAGGCTGCATCACACTTTTCTAGTTAGAATATTGGTTGGAAACTCTAATTTACCTACAGCTTTCGCATGTTACTGAAGCCTCAAATTTACCTACAGCTTTTGCATGTTTCTGAAACCTCAAATTTACCTACAGCTTTTGCATGTTTCTGAAGCCTCAAATTTACCTACAGCTTTTGCATGTTTCTGAAACCTCAAATTTACCTACAGCTTTTGCATGTTTCTGAAGCCTCAAATTTACCTACAGCTTATGCATGTTTCTGAAGCCTCAAATTTACCTACAGCTTTTGCATGTTTCTGAAGCCTCAAATTTACCTACAGCTTATGCATGTTTCTGAAGCCTCAAATTTCCTCTGGCAATGGCATCCTCTCAATGACAGTCAGTACCTATTATTTCTTTACCTTGACACAGCTAAAATATACTAAATTATTAAAATGTTGCAAGTAAAATGGAAGACCTACAACAATTTACTCAAAGATGAAAATTTTGTAATAAAAATGGACACACAGCCACATAGTGAATAATGAAATTGTTGCCAGTTAGACTTACAACCACATGCAGTTGTTTCTCAACCACATCCCTCTCATTCTGACTCTGGACATCCACCCTCAAAGTTAGATCTCCGTTGCGTAAGGGAATCACCTAAATTGTTGAAAAATAGGAAACAAACAGACAGACAATTATTCTCTATGACATTTCAAGGACATATGAACACAATAACATGAAACTGTTGGATAAAGATACAAGCTGTCTGAAATACGAGCGTATAATACTGGTTGCATTAAGTGAATTAGCACATAAAGGCATCACCTTGAACTCTGCAAGACAAGACTTCTGCTACAGGTACTGGGGTTGAAATACCTAAGGTTAGAAATAAGATGTTTTTTTGTCTGAAGGTCACATCAGTTCATGGTCAGGTATGATGAAGGCAGTTGTAAATGTTGTAGATTGTGTAGCTGTAACTGTTGTGGGTTGTTTAATGGCTTTGATAATGAGGATATGAACAGTGAAGGCCAGTGGTCGAGTGATCAGAATGTCAGTGGGATGTGTGTTAGATCCTCAGTAGGGCTCAAGGATCTGAAATAATCCTGGCCTGTAGCATGATGGGGCGACTACTTGGGTACGTCACAGTACAGGACATGTTTACACTCCCTCAGCTGTACTTGACCTCTGGTAAATAAGTCACAGGTCAAGGTTTGTTGACATCCGTCAGACACATTTGACTTATGGTGCTAGCCGCATTATTGTATAGACCAATCAACATTTGAGGGGTAATGTGACCAATCAGCATTCCAGGGGTGATGTGACCAATCAGCATTCCAGGGGTGATGTGACCAATCAGCATTCCAGGGGTGATGTGACCAATCAGCATTCCAGGGGTGATGTGACCAATCAGCATTCCAGGGGTGATGTGACCAATCAGCATTCCAGGGGTGATGTGACCAATCAGCATTCCAGGGGTCATGTGACCAATCAGCATTTGAGGGGTCATGTGACCAATCAGCATTTCAGGGGTCATGTGACCAATCAGCATTTCAGGGGTCATGTGACCAATCAGCATTCAAGGGGTAATGAAGTGGGAGATCTTTGCCGGTGGGGTCAAGGTTAAGTTGGAATATTTGCCTAGATGAGAATTTGAACCATGACCTACAGGCAAGGATGCTGGCCACTGGACTGCCACAGATCCTGAGAGTTGGGGCAAGTAGCCTAATATCTCAGCTGAGACAAAACTCTCCCATAACAGTCCAGCCATGGAATGGATGCTGCAATGAACCCCCCCCCCCCCCCCCCTCCCCAGACAGCTGAGACAAAACTCTCCCATCACAGACTAGCCATGGAATGGATGCTGCAATGAAAACCCCCCAGACAGCTGAGAAAAACTCTCCCATCACAGAGCAGCCATGGAATGGACGCTGCAATGAAAACCCCCCAGACAGCTGAGACAAAACTCTCCCATCACTGACCAGCCATGGAATGGACGCTGCAATGAAAACCCCCCAGACAGCTGAGACAAAACTCTCCCATTAAAGACCAGCCATGGAATGGACGCTGCAATGAAAACCTCCCAGACAGTGAAGATAATAATGGTGGCAATGATTATGTGGTTGATGACAATGATGTTGTGGTTGATGACAATGATGATGTGGTTGATGACAATGATGATGTGGTTGATGACAATGATGATAATCATGATGATGATGTTTCAGGAGAGAGACACTATAAGCTGCCTGCCATGTACCCTCCATGTTATCATGGAACACACTAGACAACAAAAAAAGTCTCTTAAAAGTCGACAGGGTTGACTTCATTGCACCGGGTTTTTATCCCATATGGCTCGGTCTTTTTCTGCAGCACGGAAAGCATTGCACAAAGCATGAACTCTGTAACTCCAGTGATGACCCCCAGGAGTCTCCCAAAAAAAATTCACTCGTGAACAGAATGTTGCAGCCCGGAATCGAACCCACAACCTTCAGAGTCCGAGTCAGGCGGCTTTGCCACTTCACCACAGAGACTCCTTAGACAATATGCTGAGTTCAATATGTTGATAAAAACAACAAACATCACACACTGGCGCCACCTCTCACCTTGATGGCTCCCCCTCTCGCCTGCTGGGCTGGGATGCTCAGGCGGAAGCTGGTACTGTTCTGGGTGCTACCTCGAATCGTGTTGGCCGAAAAACACAATCCATCCGATCCTGTGACAGTCACCAGTACCTGTACATCAACATTGTAGTTCAAGCTGAGTCGTGAGTGATGTTTTCGGTGTTACAACACAGGCTGACAAATTAACTCAATGTTACAACATGGGTTGATAAATTAACTCAATATTACAACACCATCCATCAATCATGTGCCATGCCTATAAACGTGGGAGGTCATATTCTGCCATCTCACTTGATCACCAGAGTCGTAGGTCAGCTCCGTCTTCCAGTCTCGACCATGCCACGTGGCCAAGCCATCCAGGTATTTTCTTCTCGGTCTTCCCCTTGGTCTCTTCCCTTCAATCTTGCACAGGCTGATAAATTAAATCAATGTTACAGCACAGGCTGATAAATTAACTCAATGTTACAACACATGCTGATAAATCAACTCAATGTTACAACACAGGCTGATATATCAACTCAATGTTACAACATTGGTTGATAAATTCTGTTAATTTGTATTGATCAGAGCTAATAACAGTTAGTGAAGAAAACACAGCCTCTTTATTTATTCCTGAATGATCCTTGGTTGATGTTTTCATTATGTTGAAAAGAAAGAAATAATATACCACAAGACAACAGACACAAAATAATCGAGTTTGTGTTTAAAAGAAGAACATATTGTAAGTATAAATGAAGAAGATTGCAAATTGATGCCAGAAATTGTCATTACCATCATGTGCTATGCCAGTTATCTACAACAACGGCAGTTAGCTCCAACAACCACAGTCATCATCTACAACAACCACACACATCATCTACAGCAACCACAGTCATCATCTACAGCAACCACAGTCATCATCTACAACCACAGTCACCTACAACAACCACAGTCATCATCTAAAACAACCACAGTCATCTACAACAACCACAGTCATCTACAACAACCACAGTCATCATCTACAACAACCACAGTCATCATCTACAACAACCACAATTATCTACAACAACCACAGTAATCTACAACAACCACAGTCATCATCTACAACAACCACAGTCATCATCTACAACAACCACAATTATCATCTACAACAACCAGTTACCTCAGCAGCATAAATGTGGTAATTGTATACTGCTATCTTGACCTTGACCTCCTCCAGACGTGTGACCTTATATGGCAGTCTGACATCTGTGAAGAACAGCTTGCGAACGGGCTGATCTAGGGGCCTGGAGACACAGATCCCTCTTGTTGAGGACACTCCGACAGCCATGAATGACCAGGTGGTGATGGAGTCAGGCAATTGCAGACTCACTTCCATCTGCCCACTCCTGAAAGAGGAGGAGACGATTAATGAGAAGGCACAAACATTAACATAAAATTAACATAATGTGGGAAAATGTGCTTGGGTTATTCAAATGAGAGAGATCAAATGCTACCCAAGCTGTGGTAGCATAGTACCTAGTGCTCTTGCCTGTGGTAGCACAGAACATAGTACTCTATTGACAAAAGCTGTGGTAGCACAGTACCTAGTACTCTTGTCTGTGGTAGCACAGAACATAGTACTCTATTGACAAAAGCTGTGGTAGCACAGTACCTAGTGCTCTTGTCTGTGGTAACACAGTACCTAGTACTCTATTGACAAAAGCTGTGGTAGCACAGTACCTAGTGCTCTTGTCTGTGGTAACACAGTACCTAGTACTCTATTGACAAAAGCTGTGGTAGCACAGTACTTAGTGCTCTTGTCTGTGGTAACACAGTACCTAGTACACTATTGACAAAAGCTGTGGTAGCACAGTACCTAGTACTCTATTGACAAAAGCTGTGGTAGCACAGTACCTAGTGCTCTTGTCTGTGGCAACACAGTACCTAGTACTCTATTGACAAAAGCTGTGGTAGCACAGTACCTAGTACTCTTGTCTGTGGTAACACAGTACCTAGTACTCTATTGACAAAAGCTGTGGTAGCACAGTACCTAGTACTCTTGTCTGTGGTAGCACAGTACCTAGTACTCTATTGACAAAAGCTGTGGTAGCACAGTACCTAGTACTCTTGTCTGTGGTAACACAGTACCTAGTACTCTATTGACAAAAGCTGTGGTAGCACAGTACCTAGTACTCTTGTCTGTGGTAGCACAGTACCTAGTACTCTATTGACAAAAGCTGTGGTAGAACAGTACCTAGTACTCTTGTCTGTGGTAACACAGTACCTAGTACTCTATTGACAAAAGCTGTGGTAGCACAGTACCTAGTGCTCTTGTCTGTGGTAACACAGTACCTAGTACTCTATTGACAAAAGCTGTGGTAGCACAGTACCTAGTACTCGTGTCTGTGGTAACACAGTACCAAGTGCTCTTGTTTGTGGTAACACAGTACCTAGTACTCTTGTCTGTGGTAACACAGTACCTAGTACTCTATTGACAAAAGTTGTGGTAGCACAGTACCTAGTGCTCTTGTCTGTGGTAGCACAGTACCTAGTGCTCTTGTCTGTGGTAACACAGTACCTAGTACTCTTGTCTGTGGTAACACAGTACCTAGTACTTTTGTCTGTGGTAACACAGTACCTAGTGCTCTTGCCTGTGGTAGCACAGAACATAGTACTCTATTGACAAAAGCTGTGGTAACACAGTAACTAGTGCTCTTGTCTGTGGTAGCACAGTACCTAGTGCTCTTGTCTGTGGTAACACAGTACCTAGTACTCTATTGACAAAAACTGTGGTAGCACAGTACCTAGTACTCTTGCCTGTGTTAGCACATTACCTAGTACTCTATTGACAAAAGCTGTGGTAACACAGTACCTAGTACTCTATTGACAAAAGCTGTGGTAGCACAGTACCTAGTGCACTTGCCTGTGGTAGCACAGTACCTAGTGCTCTTGTCTGTGGTAACAAAGTACCGAGTACTCTTGTCTGTGGTAACACAGTACCTAGTACTCTTGTCTGTGGTAACACAGTACCTAGTGCTCTTGCCTGTGGTAGCAAAGAACATAGTACTCTATTGACAAAAGCTGTGGTAACACAGTACCTAGTGCTCTTGTCTGTGGTAGCACAGTAACTAGTGCTCTTGTCTGTGGTAGCACAGAACATAGTACTCTATTGACAAAAGCTGTGGTAGCACAGTACCTAGTACTCTTGCCTATGTTAGCACAGTACCTAGTTCTCTATTGACAAAAGCTGTGGTAGCACAGTACCTAGTACTTTATTGACAAAAGCTGTGGTAGTACAGAATATAGTACTCTTGCCTGTGGTAGCACAGTACCTAGTGCTCTTGTCTGTGGTAACACAGTACCTAGTACTCTATTGACCAAAGCTGTGGTAGCACAGTACCTAGTACTCTTGTCTGTGGTAACACAGTACCTAGTACTTTATTGACAAAAGCTGTGGTAGCACAGTACCTAGTGTTCTTGTCTGTGGTAGCACAGTACCTAGTACTCTATTGACAAAAGCTGTGGTAGCACAGTACCTAGTTCTCTATTGACAAAAGCTGTGGTAGCACAGTACCTAGTACTTTATTGACAAAAGCTGTGGTAGTACAGAATATAGTACTCTTGCCTGTGGTAGCACAGTACCTAGTGCTCTTGTCTGTGGTAACACAGTACCTAGTACTCTACTGACCAAAGCTGTGGTAGCACAGTACCTAGTACTCTTGTCTGTGGTAACACAGTACCTAGTACTTTATTGACAAAAGCTGTGGTAGCACAGTACCTAGTGCTCTTGTCTGTGGTAGCACAGTACCTAGTACTTTATTGACAAAAGCTGTGGTAGCACAGTACTTAGTGCTCTTGTCTGTGGTAGCACAGTACCTAGTACTCTATTGACAAAAGCTGTGGTAGCACAGTACCTAGTGCTCTTGTCTGTGGTAACACAGTACCTAGTACTCTATTGAGAAAAGCTGTGGTAGCACAGTACCTAGTGCTCTTGTCTGTGGTAACACAGTACCTAGTACTCTATTGACAAAAGCTGTGGTAGCACAGTACCTAGTGCTCTTGTCTGTGGTAACACAGTACCTAGTACTCTATTGACAAAAGCTGTGGTAGCACAGTACCTAGTACTCTTGTCTGTGGTAACACAGTACCTAGTACTTTATTGACAAAAGCTGTGGTAGCACAGTACCTAGTGCTCTTGTCTGTGGTAACACAGTACCTAGTACTCTATTGACAAAAGTGTGGTAGCACAGTACCTAGTACTCTTGTCTGTGGTAACACAGTACCTAGTGCTCTTGTCTGTGGTAACACAGTACCTAGTGCTCTTGTCTGTGGTAACACAGTACCTAGTACTCTATTGACAAAAGCTGTGGTAGCACAGTACCTAGTGCTCTTGTCTGTGGTAACACAGTACCTAGTGCTCTTGTCTGTGGTAACACAGTACCTAGTGCTCTTGTCTGTAGTAACACAGTACCTAGTACTCTATTGACAAAAGCTGTGGTAGCACAGTACCTAGTACTCTATTGACAAAAGCTGTGGTAGCACAGTACCTAGTACTCTATTGACAAAAGCTGTGGTAGCACAGTACCTAGTACTCTATTGACAAAAGCTGTGGTAGCACAGAACATAGTACTCTTGCCTGTGGTAACACAGTACCTAGTACTCTATTGACAAAAGCTGTGGTAGCACAGTACCTAGTGCTCTTGTCTGTGGTAGCACAGTACCTAGTACTCTTGTCTGTGGTAACACAGTACCTAGTACTCTTGTCTGTGGTAACACAGTACCTAGTACTCTTGTCTGTGGTAACACAGTACCTAGTACTCTTGTCTGTGGTAACACAGTACCTAGTACTCTATTGACAAAAGCTGTGGTAGCACAGTACCTAGTGCTCTTGTCTGTGGTAACACAGTACCTAGTACTCTATTGACAAAAGCTGTGGTAGCACAGTACCTAGTGCTCTTGTCTGTGGTAACACAGTACCTAGTACTCTATTGACAAAAGCTGTGGTAGCACAGTACCTAGTACTCTTGTCCGTGGTAACACAGTACCTAGTACTCTATTGACAAAAGCTGTGGTAGCACAGTACCTAGTGCTCTTGTCTCTTGGCATAAGAGAAGGCTTAAAGGGAGAACAACTAGAAACATATATCATATCAGAGTTAGAATGGTAGGACCAAGAAGAAGAAATGATGTTTAAAAGTCATAATGAGTCCTTTGAAGCACAAGAGCGTAGCAAAACTGAAGGAGTAGAGATGGAGAAAACGCATATGGAAGCAGTCAATGCGGAGAAGCTAACCTTTCTAGCAGAACATAAGGTAGGAGATACGGATGCTCACCCAACCAGGAAGGAAGGGACATCTTTGCCACCCACCGCGGAATCAGAGTTAGTGGACCGGGAACTACAGGTTCTCATTCGACCCAGTCCTAAACAGAAAAGAGGGAAGAAAAAACGTGCCAAAGGCACTTCAAACAGTCAAAAATGTGATAACTGTTTGCACCACGGCAATAGTCGTTTGACAGTAGAGGACCTTCAGGAAAACCACTTGACTGCTACGAGAAATGAATCTTGAGAGAAAGAGGAACTGAAGACAACCTTTAATGAGGTCGCAGGCAGAGACCTAGCCGATTCTCACATTCCCTTCGGTTCAGAGAATTACGAAGTGGAATTACATCTGACTGAAATAGGGAGGAAGGAAGAAACGGAATCCCAGGTGAATTTCATTACTGCAACGAGGAAAGAATCACTAATTATCAGTTCAGATAATTTACCTATTAACAGTTACCCAGAGGACAACTGTTTGCACTATGGTTTGCCAGTACAAGACTCCCAGGAATCTCATTTTACTTCAACGAGGGGTGAAACTCAAGAGGAAGATGACCTGAGGACATTGTTTAAAGAGGTCGGAGATGGAGAGGTAACCAACACTTGTATTTCCTTTAGCTTAGGCGAGGAAGAAGTGGGAGTAAATTTGACTGATAGAGGGAAGAAGGACGACCCGGAACTCTTTGTGATCTTTGAGGCTGCAGCTCAGGAAAAGACACTAGACATCAGTTCAAATCATTTACCTATTGTGATGGATTGCTTAGACACAAGCCCACCACAGGATTTACCTCAACTGGACTTAGCCCATGACAGCAGGGCCAGAGAGGAACATCCAGATAAGGAAACATTTCCAATTGTTATCGCGAAGTATACCAGTTCGGAGACTCAGGAAACACAGGGAATTGTTAGGAGCCAGAAAATGGATTCTGATTTTGTGCAGACAACATTGTCTGTAGTTACTAGCAAAGAAAACTCTTCACACAAGATGGAGGTAGAAACTGCTAGCATCGCTATAGCTGAAATAATCAGGGTATTCCAGCAACGGGAACCTGAAGTAACAGAAGTCAAGAGTGGTTTGGAATCAACACTCTTAGGACTAAATCTACCCTTCAGTCAGGTCGATTTGATAGGAGTAGATCAGCTATTTGTGGATACTTCATTTAAAAGTAACTCCACTTTACCGCCCTTGAATAACTATGTTATTTCTCAAGGCTGGACAGCTTGGCACAGTAAATTTCCAATTTCTAGCACGGTTTGTACAAGAAACTCTAATGCAGAGAAACTCAGCCCGTTAACTGATTATCAGGGGAAGAAACCGCGACACCGAGGAGGGAAGATTGTTACGCCCAACTTTGAAGGAGGAAAGCGCCAGTTGAACTTACATCGTGGAAACATGATGTTTAACACTATTCCTTTTAAAAGGAAGTTATTGATGGATCAGTTAAGGATCTATAAAGGATGGAGGAAAATCATGGAGACAAGCTTTGCTGTGGCCAGCTTATGTGAGACTTCACTACGGGGACATCCTAGGCTGAAAGGATTAAATCACGTGAGGGAGTGGACTAAGACAGTCGCCCACAGGCGTAGACGAATCCCGATGATTGTGATCTTTCCCAGAGGGGTAAAAATACAACCTCCTGACAATTACCGGATTTCACCAAGCTATTGCATGGAATCCCGGCCGAAAACCAGGTACAAGGACCTATCCAAAATATCCTTGGATTATGGAAATGGGACGTCTTTATGCAGATGCAGGACAACCCACTGCCACAAGGAATATTGGAAACCGTTAGGCAGATACAGAACGAAGAGTGCTTAGACATTGTTCTGCGATGTACGGCGTGCTTTGACAAAATATTTCTGGCAGAAACTTTTTTTTAAATGGGGAAGCTCTGTCATGAAATGCCGCCTTTACATCCCAGAATAATTTTCGGTTCACTTTTGATGGGCCATGTAGGGAATCAACAGACGAACAAAATTGTTTTCTCTATATTCAAGGCTATACCATCTTGACGTAAGCTTGCAAAGCCTGCAAGTAAACAAACCACCAGGAATGTCTTTCTATCTGAGAAGTGTAATTTGACACCAGTCAAGCTACCCAGCCAGTCCAGCTTCAAAGTGTTACAGGTCAAACTTATAATTACACCCACAGGATGGCAGACTCCATGGACTGTGTAATTAAAACCGACCAGGCATGACACAGGCACCCCAGGTTTACCAACAGAGTTGTAAACTGACCACTGACCATGAGAACCTAATTGTTCCTTTGACATGACACCTGATAAGCAGAGGTAGGAAATCTCCCAACCGCGATGGCTGACCTCCATCTGAACACAGACTAGAGGTGCAAGGTGTGAAATCACTTATAAGACTCAGACTGGCAGACTCAGGGAGGTGTGAACCAGGTCTGATAAGGCAATTAACACTGGGCCTGTGGACTTTGTACCAGACAGAGGGAAGTCTGCACTGTAGGAATGTGTGAAACATTTTATTAGAGCAAGACTGGAGGATTGAGAGTGATGGCCAGTTTTGAAGTGAGAACTGCAATTAACGTCAGGGGGAGAAAAGAAGAATTTATGACGGGAATTTCTGGGAGATAATACTGTCTGCTGGACTCAGCATAAAATAGGCTGTTAGCTCTGGTCTTGTTAGAAATGAAAAAAATCTCTGAACAGGTAGGCCACCAGCTCGTTTTGTAGTCATATGTATGATTCTGATGTTGCTAGATTTCACTAGGAAAGTTATTTCTTAGTAACTAGTCAAGTCTTTTAGATGAATGTACTGATTTTCAGTCTATATCTGACCTAGGTTACTTCAAGAATTATCATTGCTTCAGGTTTCTTGAGTGTACATCCTATTGCTATAAGGGTTGTTCTTACTATACCTTTTGTGAGGCAGACTTTTGACTTTCATTTATCATGTTAGATGTCTGTTACTCTATGGACACTTAGTAGTTTCTCAGTCGTTGTAGATAATCATGTTACTACAACTTATTTTGCATTTTCATACTATGAATGTAGGAATACTTTCATATGCCTAATGTTTACGTATATGTTGGATGTATTTGTAACTTCATATGAATATACGATGCTAGGAATATGCTAGGAATATTTTTGTGTATGTACGTCTCATTTCGTATACATACAAACTAACTAGTGCATTATGCTATTATGTTAAAGTATCATAATATGTCTAGTTTAAGTAATATATTTTATGGGTATTTCATGTTTGGTATATTGATTTGTCCTATGCAAACCTACCAATATGAAGTGTTATGCTATTGTCTGCGCATTGGCACATTGGTCATCGATTGTGTTGGAAGCAGAGGTGTAATGGTACAGACATTACCCACAATTGGTATAGGGTATATGGTGCTAAACTTTCTCAGTGTATTGTGGGCGTGCGTTCACGGTAATGCATGGAAACCTGGCACAGCTACTGGTCACGGCTTGTAAGCCCGGATGACCCGGTCCTATTATAATACCATTACCGACCCTGTGAGCTGCTAAACCAACTTTGGACAGAGCGGCTGTATGACACAGAATTTCTGTATTAGCGACATGGACATGGGGCGGCAGAAATGTAATCATTACAGGCGTGTGAGACAATTGAAAAGCCCGTCCCCGACTAAGACAGTAGGAGGGAGAAGGAGGATGGTGAACGCAGTAGAGCTGGAAGAGAAACTTGGCCAGACTGGTCATTGTATATGTATGTGTTAGTATTACTTAGGATTGTGCTGATGTAGAACTAGATATAACACATTCTTGACTTTCTTTCAAGCTCTCACAAGGAGCACCTATGTTATAGATCTCAAGAACGAGTGATGACTAGGTAGAGCCAGGACTGACAGGGTCAGAATACCGGCAAGCTGTTTTTTGTTTCTACTGGAGAGAGGGGATCTGGACCACAGATCCAGATTGTTCAAGTAAAATTGAAGTTATGTAATGTTTTTCATCAATATCAATATGTTATATGATTTCATCATCCTCATATTGAAAACCATCAGATGTCTATGATTATGATTAGTAAATAAATGTTGTAGTATTGTAACTCATAGTTCTGTCATTATATTAATTCCAATTGTGCATATGTGTTGTGTGTGTACATTGGTGGGGGTTCACTTAGACACCAAGGAAGGGAGCAGTCAGGGAGAAAAACCTGTGCTGGGATAGTTGTCAATGACACTTCAATTTAGACTTAAAAATCTATCCTAGCTAACCTTCTCTTTCCTATTCCTTTGCGAATATTCAGAACAGTTCATTTCATTTTGTTACGAGCCACTTGGAGCTGTACGTTGGATATTCAGGGCTTAATCTGTAGTTCAGCCATATAGATTTTGTCCCTAGTCAGTTTCTGACTATTTGGGGTTGCTCGCCAGTGAATAATACTTTCTTCTAGCCGGTGGGGCACCCCGACTTCTGACAGTAACACAGTACCTAGTACTCTATTGACAAAAGCTGTGGTAGCACAGTACCTAGTGCTCTTGTCTGTGGTAACACAGTACCTAGTACTCTATTGACAAAAGCTGTGGTAGCACAATACCTAGTGCTCTTGTCTGTGGTAACACAGTACCTAGTACTCTATTGACAAAAGCTGTGGTAGCACAGTACCTAGTGCTCTTGCCTGTGATAGCACAGAACATTGTACTCTTGTCTGTGGTAGCACATAACATAGTGCTCTTGCCTGTGGTAGCACATAACAGTACCTAACACTCTGGCCTGTTGGCCCAGTGGTCAAAAGTTCCAATTAACATCGAGGCAGATTTTTTACACTAGTCTGGGCTGCCTGGTTGCCTCAGCCTAAAATCTAAAATTAGTATGAGGAAATGACCTGGAAAGTAGCAGTGGCTGTCATCATGTGATCACATCATGTAGGGACTGGTCTATCATGTTATCACATCATGTAGGGACTGGTCTATCATGTGATCACATCATGTAGGGACTGTAGGGACTGGTCTATCATGAGATCACATCATGTAGGGACTGGTCTATCACGTGGGGCCAGGACCATACGTCCATTATGTCAGGCATGTAGAAAAGTCCATTACTTTGAAAACCTACTGCTGCACAAGGCCGTATATTCATGGACCTTGCAGAAAACCAGATGTAAACATTGCACAATGCTAGACTTAAGCATTCCATAAACTCAAATATTAAAATATTGCATTACACAATATATGAACATTACACAAAATCAAATATGAACTTTACACAATTGAGATTTGCACATTAGATAAAACCAAATATGAAATATACACTAAACTAGACATGAGCCTTGTCCTAAACCAAATGAACTTTCTACAAACCAGATGTGAAGATTACATAAAACCAAATACTGAAACATCACATTACACAAAGCAAACCTTGGACATATACAAACCAAATACTAAAACATCACATTACACAAAGCAAAACTTGGACACATACAAACCAAATACTAAAACATCACATTACACAAAGCAAAACTTGGACACATACAAACCAAATACTAAAACATCACATTACACAAAGCAAAACTTGGACACATACTGAAGGTATAAGACAGAGGCTGTACAAGAGAAAGAGTTGACAGAGAAACCAGGCTGAATGGTGTAAGACCATGGCTGTACAAGAGACAGAGTTGACAGAGAAAGCATGCTGAAGGTCTAAGACCGAGGCTGTACAAGAGAAAGAGTTGACAGAGAAACCAGGCTCAAGGTCTAAGACCGAGGCTGTACAAGAGAAAGAGTTGACAGAGAAACCATGCTGAAGGTCTAAGACCGAGGCTGTACAAGAGAAAGAGTTGACAGAGAAACCATGCTGAAGGTCTAAGACCGAGGCTGTACAAGAGAAAGAGTTGACAGAGAAACCAGGCTGAATGGTGTAAGACCATGGCTGTACAAGAGACAGAGTTGACAGAGAAACCATGCTGAAGGTCTAAGACCAAGGCTGTACAAGAGAAAGAGTTGACAGAGAAACCATGCTGAAGGTCTAAGACCATGGCTGTACAAGAGACAGAGTTGACAGAGAAACCATGCTGAAGGTCTAAGACCAAGGCTGTACAAGAGACAGAGTTGACAGATAAACCATGGTGAAGGTCTAAGACCATGGCTGTACAAGAGAAAGAGTTGACAGAGAAACCAGGCTGAAGGTCTAAGACCATGGCTGTACAAGAGACAGAGTTGACAGAGAAACCATGCTGAAGGTCTAAGACCAAGGGTGTACAAGAGGCAGAGTTGACAGAGAAACCACGGTGAAGGTCTAAGACTGAGGCTGTATAAGAGAAAGAGTTGACAGAGAAACCAGGCTCAAGGTCTAAGACCATGGCTGTACAAGAGACAGAGTTGACAGAGAAACCAGGCTGAATGGTGTAAGACCATGGCTGTACACGAGACAGAGTTGACAGAGAAACCATGCTGAAGGTCTAAGACCATGGCTGTACAAGAGACAGAGTTAACAGAGAAACCATGCTGAAGGTCTAAGACCATGGCTGTACACGAGACAAAGTTGACAGATAAACCAGGCTGAATGGTGTAAGACCATGGCTGTACAAGAGACAGAGTTGACAGAGAAAGCATGCTGAAGGTCTAAGACTGAGGCTGTACAAGAGAAAGAGTTGACAGAGAAACCAGGCTCAAGGTCTAAGACCGAGGCTGTACAAGACAAAGAGTTGACAGAGAAACCATGCTGAAGGTCTAAGACCAAGGGTGTACAAGAGGCAGAGTTGACAGAGAAACCATGGTGAAGGTCTAAGACCGAGGCTTTATAAGAGACAGAGTTGGCAGAGAAACCAAGCTGAAGGTCTAAGACTGAGACTGTACAAGAGAAAGAGTTGACAGAGAAACCAGGCTGAATGGTCTGAGTCGGTGGCATGGAGGAATATCAATAAGTAGATCCTGAACACCAAACACTGCGATCTGTGCCGAGACATGAATGCCTGTGCCATCTGGCAATGCAAATGATGATGGGGATCACATTAATTCATTCAGTAGCATGTCCGTTGCAGAACCTCGCTCCCAAAACAACCTTCCGGAAAACTTTTCGGTCATAAGCAAAATGTCCCGTGTCAGACGCCCATTTGGAGATCATCCGCCACATCCTGCATCCATCTTCTCTTTGGGGTATGAAGTACACATGACAAAATTATAAAATCAAGCACAGCATGAAACTTAAGAATGAATAACAAGAAGATTCACAAATCCATTAAAATCTGGAAGCAAGAGAAAGTCACTGGAAAAAACAAGGAGAATTAGAGGACACACAAGGACATTTAACATCATAGCTTCTTAAACAGAGAGACACCAGATCTCAACCATAGCCCAGTGGGACACCGGATCTCAACCTTGGTACAGTGGGACACCAGATTGCATCCATGGTACAGTGGGACACCAGATCTCAACCAGGTACAGTGAGACACCAGATCTCAGCCATGGTACAGTGAGACACCAGATCTCAGCCATGGTACAGTGAGACACCTGGTCTCAGCCATGGTACAGTGGGACACCAGATCTCAGCCATGGTACAGTGGGACACTGGATCTCAACCATGGTACAGTGAGACACCAGATCTCAGCCATGGTACAGTGGGACACCAGATCTCAGCCATGTTACAATGGGACACCAGATCTCAGCCATGGTACAGTGGGACACCAGATCTCAGCAATGGTACAGTGGTACACCAGATCACAGCCATGGTACAGTGGGACATATGATCTAAGCCATGGTACAGTGGGACATATGATCTAAGCCATGGCACAGTGGGAGATCTCAGCCATGGTACAATCGGACACCTGATCTAAGCTATGGTACAGTGGGAGATCTTAGCAATGGTACAGTGAGACACCAGATCTCAGCCATGGTACAGTGGGATGCTAGATCTAATCCATGGTACAGTGGGACACCAGAAATCAGCCATGGTACTGTGGGACACCAGATCTCAGCCATGGTACAGTGGGACACCAGATCTCAGCCATGGTACAGTGGAAGATCTCAGCCATGGTACAGTGGGACACTGGATCTCAGCCATGGTACAGTGGGACACCTGATTTAAGCCATGGTACAGTGGGAGATCTCAGCAATGGTACAGTGGGACACCGGATCTCAGTCATGGTACAGTGGGAGATCTCAGCCATGGTACAGTGGGACACCAGATCACAGCCATGGTGCAGTGGAAGATTGCATCAATGGTACAGTGGGAGATCTTAACCATGGTATAGTGAGAGATCGCATTCATGGCACAGTAGGAGATCTCAGCAATGGTACAGTGAGACACCGGATCTCAGCACTGGTACAGTGGGAGATCTAAGCCATGGTACAGTGGGAGATCTAGGCCATGGTACAGTGGGACAACAGATCAAAACCATGGTACAGTGGGGGATCTAAGCCATGGTACAGTAGGAGATCTAAGCCATGGTACAGTGGGAGATCTAAGCTATGGTACAGTGGGAGATCTCAACCATGGTACAGTGGGAGATCTAAGCCATGGTACAGTGGGAGATCTAAACAATGGTACAGTGAGACACCAAATCTCAGTCATGGTACAGTGGGAAATCTAAGCCATGGTATAGTGGGAGAACTAAGCCATGGTACAGTGGGAGATCTAAGCCATAGTACAGTGGGAGATCTCAACCAAGGTACAGTGGGAGATCTTAACCATGGTACAGTGGGAGATCTAAGCTATGGTTCAGTGGGAGATCTAAGCCATGGTACAGTGGGAGATCTAAGCCATGGGAGATCTAAGCCATGGTACAGTGGGATATCTAAGCCATGGGAGATCTAAGCCATGTTACAGTGTGAGATCTAAGCTATGGTACAGTGGGAGATCTAAGCCATGGTACAGTGGGAGATCTTAACCATGGTACAGTGGGAGATCTAAGCTATGGTACAGTGGGAGATCTCAACCATGGTACAGTGGGAGATCTAAGCCATGGTACAGTGGGAGATCTAAACAATGGTACAGTGAGACACCAAATCTCAGTCATGGTACAGTGGGAAATCTAAGCTATGGTACAGTGGGAGATGTAAGCCATGGTACAGTGTGAGATCTAAGCTATGGTACAGTGGGAGATGTAAGCCATGGTACAGTGGGAGATCTAAGTAATAGTACAGTGGGACACCTGATTTCAGCCATGGTACAGTGGAAGATCTAAGCCATGGTACAGTGAGAGATCTCAACCATGGTACAGTGGAACACCAGATCTCAGCCATGGTACAGTGGGACACCAGATCTCAGCCAAGGTACAGTGGGACACAAGATCTCAGCCATGGTATAGCGGGAGATCTCAGCCATGGCACAGTGCGACACCAGATCTCAGCCATGGTACAGTGGGACACAAGATCTCAGCCATGGTATAGTGGGACACAAGATCTCAGCCATGGTATAGTGGGATATCTCAGCCATGGTACAGTGCGTCACCAGATCTCAGCCATGGCACAGTGCGTCACCAGATCTCAGCCATAGTACAGTGGGAGATCTCAGCCATGGTATGTGGGACATCAGATCTCAATGATGACACAACCGATATATAATTATATGTTTGATTTATGCAACAAATAAATAACACTTCAGACAAGCCTTTAAGCACATAAAAATGGCAGTCAGTTAATGAAAAACCATCACCAAACAGTTCAAGGAACAAATATAAAATTATGAAAAAGTTCATTAAACAATTAAATAACTAGGACAGTTTGTGAAGCACATACAAGAATCAGGGACAGTTCACACAAAGAAAAAGAAAACCTTTGAGGCAAGAAAAGCAAAAAATAACATCATTATGACACAAGCTACGAATGTTTGTAGCAAAAGCCAACAAGAATTAATACATCAATAACTCACTTCGGCAGCTTTCTCTCTTCAAAGAACCATGATTCTGGGAAATCTTTTCTCACCGTTTGAGGTGGCACTTCCTCGGCTGTCGAGATTGTCGGATCAAAACTACCTATGAAAAATTGCAAAAATCTCTGGTGACAACAATAAAAGAACACACATGCAAATCTATGCCATCATCATCATCCTCTTGCTGTGAGTGAGCAATCATGCCTCTCAAACAGAAGGTCACATAATTGATCATTATCAAATAATCAACATTTGTCTTGTTTCCAACAGAAGGTCATAATATCATCATGATACGTGTATACTCCAACACTCAATGTTGCATGTCATTCCCTCAGACAATATCATCATGATACTTGTATACACCAACACTCAATGTTGCATGTCCTTCACACAAACAATATCATCATGACACTTGTATACCCCAACACTCAATGTTGCATGTCCTTCACACAAACAATATCATCATGACACTTGTATACCCCAACACT
Source organism: Cepaea hortensis (assembly GCA_963921405.1). Classification (NCBI taxonomy): domain Eukaryota; kingdom Metazoa; phylum Mollusca; class Gastropoda; order Stylommatophora; family Helicidae; genus Cepaea; species Cepaea hortensis. Next base: position 2,448,305 of record OY992883.1, on the reverse strand, counting down.
CAATGTTGCATGTCCTTCACACAAACAATTTCATCATGACACTTGTATACCCCAACACTCAATGTTGCATGTCCTTCACACAGACAATATTATCATGATACTTGTATACCCCAACAATCAATGTTGCATGTCATTCCCTCAGACAATATCATCATGATACTTGTATACCTCAACACTCAATGTTGCATGTCCTTCCCTCAGACAGTATCATCATGATACTTGTATACCTCAACACTCAATGTTGCATGTCCTTCCCTCAGACAGTATCATCATGATACTTGTATACCTCAACACTCAATGTTGCATGTCCTTCCCTCAGACAGTATCATCATGATACTTGTATATTCCAACACTCAAAGTTGCATGTCATCCACACAGACAATATCATCATGATACTTGTATACCCCAACACTCAATGTTGCATGTCCTTCCCTCAGGAAATATCATCATGATACTTGTATACCTCAACACTCAATGTTGCATGTCCTTCCCTCTGGCAATATCATCATGATACTTGTATACCTCAACACTCAATGTTGCATGTCCTTCACACAGACAATATAATCAAGATATTTGTATATCTCAACCTTTAATGTTGCATGTCCTTCCCTCAGACAATATTATCATGATACTTGTATACCTCAACACTCAATGTTGCATGTCCTTCCCTCAGACAGTATCATCATGATACTTGTATATCTCAACACTCAATGTTGCATGTCCTTCCCTCAGACAGTATCATCATGATACTTGTATATTCCAACACTCAAAGTTGCATGTCATCCACACAGACAATATCATCATGATACTTGTATACCCCAACACTCAATGTTGCATGTCCTTCCCTCAGAAAATATCATCATGATACTTGTATACCTCAACACTCAATGTTGCATGTCATTCCCTCAGACAATATCATCATGATACTTGTATACCTCCAACACTCAATGTTGCATGTCCTTCACACAGACAATATCATCATGATACTTGTATACCTCAACACTCAATGTTGCATGTCCTTCCCTCAGACAATATCATCTTGATACTTGTATACCTCCAACACTCAATGTTGCATGTCCTTCCCTCAGACAATATCATCATGATACTTGTATACCCCAACACTCAATGTTGCATGTCCTTCACACAGACAATATCATCATGATACTTGTATACCTAAACACTCAATGTTGCATGTCCTTCACACAGACAATATAATCAGGATATTTGTATATCTCAACATTTAATGTTGCATGTCCTTCACACAGACAATATCATCATGATACTTGTATACCTCAACACTCAATGTTGCATGTCCTTCACTGTCACCGCCTCACTTGCATATCTAGTAAAGGGCTGTAATTCCAGCCCAAGGGAAACCATTGAGTCGAGCAGGACCCAAGTAATCTAGAACCTTCTAGATAGAGATGGTCACCAAGTCCATGATTCCGTGGACACTGATGTGGCCCGCCTGGTGCGGGGTCCACGGGGAACTCGGACAGAGTTACCGCCAAAACTAGACAAAACGCTAGATAGCTACTAGTTTTATGTACCCTTGTAACGTTAACAATTTCTTTGATTTAAACAAATCAATGTGTTATCAAAAATCAATGTGATATGATTAAATAATTAATTTTACATGGCATTTAATAGGTTTTTAAGAAAACATTCTATGCCAAAACCGGAAAACTAGCCCCCAAAAAGCCTGTCATAGTCTTGCTCGTATCTAGATAACTAACTTTGGGTTCATACAGGCAACAATAAATCTGTTCGTTATGAGATCGAATATTTATTGTAGTTACATATACAGTATGCGTTGGCGCAGTGGGTAAACAGACCCGCGCTATATTACATCTGTCAAATAGTAAACATCAAACACATCAGTATCATTTAACAGTCTAGCAAACTATCTAGCCTATGTCTATATATCTATTGATATCTATAGAGTCCCTCAAAGGCAGGCCCTGTTGCCTCTCTCAAGTCCATCCGTCCTCTGCCGGCCTCCGCGTGTCCTAACTCGACACGGGCGGTAACTCTGTCCGAGTTCCCCGTGGACCCCGCACCAGGCGGGCCACATCAGTGTCCACGGAATCATGGACTTGGTGACCATCTCTATCTAGAAGGTTCTAGATTACTTGGGTCCTGCTCGACTCAATGGTTTCCCTTGGGCTGGAATTACAGCCCTTTACTAGATATGCAAGTGAGGCGGTGACATTCACACAGACAATATCATCATGATACTTGTATACCTCAACACTCAATGTTGCATGTCCTTCACACAGACAATATCATCATGATACTTGTATACCCCAACACTCAATGTTGCATGTCCTTCACACAGACAATATCATCTTGATACTTGTATACCTCAACACTCAATGTTGCATGTCCTTCACACAGACAATATCATCTTGATACTTGTATACCTCAACACTCAATGTTGCATGTCCTTCCCTCAGACAGTATCATCATGATACTTGTATACCTCAACACTCAATGTTGCATGTCCTTCCCTCAGACAGTATCATCATGATACTTGTATACCTGAAAACTCAATGTTGCATGTCCTCCACACAGACAATATCATCGTGATACTTGTATACCTGAAAACTCAATGTTGCATGTCCTCCACACAGACAATATCATCATGATACTTGTATACCTCAACACTCAATGTTGCATGTCCTTCACACAGACAATATCATCTTGATACTTGTATACCACGACACTCAATGTTGCATGTCCTTCACACAGACAATATCATCTTGATACTTGTATACCTCAACACTCAATGTTGCATGTCCTTCACACAGACAATATCATCTTGATACTTGTATACCTTGACACTCAATGTTGCATGTCCTTCCCTCAGACAGTATCATCTTGATACTTGTATACCTCAACACTCAATGTTGCATGTCCTTCACACAGACAATATCATCATGATACTTGTATACCCCAACACTCAATGTTGCATGTCCTTCACACAGACAATATCATCTTGATACTTGTATACCTCAACACTCAATGTTGCATGTCCTTCACACAGACAATATCATCTTGATACTTGTATACCTCGACACTCAATGTTCCATGTCCTTCCCTCAGACAGTATCATCATGATACTTGTATACCTCAACACTCAATGTTGCATGTCCTTCCCTCAGACAGTATCATCATGATACTTGTATACCTGAAAACTCAATGTTGCATGTCCTCCACACAGACAATATCATCGTGATACTTGTATACCTGAAAACTCAATGTTGCATGTCCTCCACACAGACAATATCATCATGATACTTGTATACCTCAACACTCAATGTTGCATGTCCTTCACACAGACAATATCATCTTGATACTTGTATACCTCGACACTCAATGTTGCATGTCCTTCACACAGACAATATCATCTTGATACTTGTATACCTCAACACTCAATGTTGCATGTCCTTCACACAGACAATATCATCTTGATACTTGTATACCTTGACACTCAATGTTGCATGTCCTTCCCTCAGACAGTATCATCTTGATACTTGTATACCTCAACACTCAATGTTGCATGTCCTCCACACAGACAATATCATCATGTTACTTGTATACCCAAAAACTCAATGTTGCACATCCTTCCCTCTGGCAATATCATCATGTTACTTGTATACCCCAACACTCAATGTTGCATGTCATCCACACAGACAATATCATCATGTTACTTGTATACCCCAACACTCAATGTTGCATGTCTTTCATGCAGAGAATATCATCATGATACTTGTATACCCCAACACTCAATGTTGCATATCCTTGCCTCAGACAATATCATTGTTATACTTGTATACCCCAACACTCAATGTTGCATGTCCTTCCCTCAGACAATATCATCATGATACTTGAATACCCCAACACTCAATGTTGCATGTCCTTCCCTCAGACAATATCATCATGATACTTGTATACCCCAACACTCAATGTTGCATGTCATTCCCTCAGACAATATCATCATGATACTTGTATACCTCAACTCTCAATGTTGCATGTCCTTCACACAGACAATATCATCATGATACTTGTATACCCCAACACTCAATGTTGCATGTCCTTCCCTCAGACAATATCATCATGATACTTGTATACCCCAACACTCAATGTTGCATGTCCTTCACATAGACAATATCATCATGATACTTGTATACCCCAACATTCAATGTTGCATGTCCTTCACACAGACAATATCATCATGATACTTGTATACCCCAACATTCAATGTTGCATGTCCTTCACATAGACAATATCATCATGGTACTTGTATACCCCAACACTCAATGTTGCATATCCTTGCAAGACATTGTGGTCAACCCCAAACTCAGGGTAATACATTGGACAATGTTACGTTCAGTAGATTGACAGGATACTACCTAGGAGAAAGTGAATATTATCGCCATTTCTTCCTTCCACGACTCCGCTGGGCCTCCGTGTCACCGGCTGGTTGAGGTCAAGGGTCATGTGATGGAGTCCAGAGTTCTGCAATAGAAAAAGACAAGGGTTAGTTGTTTTGTGGGTATAGCACATTAGTTGTGTGGGTACAGGACATTAGTTGTGTAGGTACAGCATATTAGTTGTGTGGGTACAGCACATTAGTTGTGTGGGTACAGGACAATAGTTGTGTAGGTACTGGACAATAGTGTGGGTACTGGACAATAGTTGTATGGGTACTGGACAATAGTTGTATGGGTACAGGACAATAGTTGTGTGGGTGCTGGACAATAGTTGTATGGGTACAGGACAATAGTTGTATGGGTACTGGACAATAGTTGTGTGGGTACAGGACATTAGTTGTGTGAGTACTGGACATTAGTTGTGTGGGTACTGGACATTAGTTGTGTGAGTACTGGACATTAGTTGTGTGAGTACAGGACATTAGTTGTGTGGGTACTGGACATTAGTTGTGTGAGTACTGGACATTAGTTGTGTGAGTACAGGACATTAGTTGTGTGAGTACTGGACATTAGTTGTGTGGGTACAGGACAATAGTTGTATGGGTACAGGACAATAGTTGTATGGGTACTGGACAATAGTTGTGTGGGTACAGGACATTAGTTGTGTGGGTACAGGACAATAGTTGTGTGGGTACTGGACATTAGTTGTGTGAGTACTAGACATTAGTTGTGTGAGTACAGGACATTAGTTGTGTGAGTACAGGACATTAGTTGTGTGAGTACTGGACATTAGTTGTGTGAGTACAGGACATTAGTTGTGTGAGTACTCGACATTAGTTGTGTGGGTACAGGACAATAGTTGTATGGGTACAGGACAATAGTTGTGTGGGTGCTGGACAATAGTTGTATGGGTACAGGACAATAGTTGTATGGGTACTGGACAATAGTTGTGTGGGTACAGGACATTAGTTGTGTGGGTACAGGACAATAGTTTTGTGGGTACTGGACATTAGTTGTGTGGGTACAGGACAATAGTTCAGTGGATATAAACAATCTAGATACACTATAGGAAATTAGTTGCCACAGCACGACATTTGTAGCTACAACAGGACATTGGTAGCCACAGCAGGACATTAGTTCTTGTGTGGATACAGACAATCTAGTGAAACTAAAGGACATTAGTTGTCACAGCAGGCCATTTATAGTTACAGCAGACATTTGTACAGCATAGGTAGGATTCAGCTCTGGCCAGTGCTTGGATCTATCAGAGTGAGGTTGTTACAGCTCTGATGGTGGCTTGTATCTATCAGAGTGAGGTTGTTACAGTTCTGATGGTGGCTTTTATCTATCAGAGTGAGGTTGTTACAGCTCTGTTCATGGCATGTATCTATCAGAGTGAAGTTGTTACAGCTCTGTTCATGGCATGTAGGCTATCTATCAGAGTGAAGTTGTTACAGCTCTGTTCATGGCATGTATCTATCAGAGTGAAGTTGTTACAGCTCTGTTCATGGCATGTATCTATCAGAGTGAAGTTGTTACAGCTCTGTTCATGGCATGTATCTATCAGAGTGAAGTTGTTACAGCTCTGTTCATGGCATGTATCTATTAGAGTGAAGTTGTTACAGCTCTGTTCATGGCATGTATCTATCAGAGTGAAGTTGTTACAGCTCTGTTCATGGCATGTATCTGTCAGCGTGAAGTTGTTACAGCTCTGTTCATGACTTGTATCTATCAGAGTGAGGTTGTTACAGCTCTGTTCATGGCTTGTATCTATCAGAGTGAGGTTGTTACAGCTCTGGTGGTGGCATGTGTCTATTGGAGTGAGGTTGTTACAACTCTGGTGGTGGCATGTGTCTATTGGAGTGAATCTGGTGTAGAGATCTGTCTCCCAACTCGGGACAAAAGTCCCATCCTTGTGGGAACTGTTGCAGAGCCCTCCTTGCCCTCTATAATCTCTGGCACAGAACATAGGGCATACAAATAATACAGAATATAAAACTGGACCATTCTCAGATAGAATTAACAAAGCAACTTAATATAACATTCTTTGTATCAGACAGACAGACAGACAGACAGACAGACAGACAGACAGACAGACAGACAGACAGACAGACAGACAGACAGACAGACAGACAGACAGACAGACAGACAGACAGACAGACAGACAGACAGACAGACAGACAGACAGACAGACAGACAGACAGACAGACAGACAGGCAGGCAGGCAGGCAGGCAGGCAGGCAGGCAGGCAGACATAGCGAGAACGAGAGTGAGAGAGAGACAAAGAGAGAGAGAGACAAAATGATAGACAGAGACAGAGAGAGACAAACAAAGAATGAACGACCGAACGAACAAACGAACGAACAAATGAACGAACAGACTTTATTTTCAAAGGGTAACAAATTGGGCACGCAGTCCCGTCTTACATTCGGCCCTTCCAATCACTCATCTTTCTTTCATCAACAGTGCATAGGAAAAAACATTGTCACATGAATTTTGTAAACATAAAACAATGCATATTACTATGTTATGAGACACATCCACCACCCACCCACACATCCCCCATTCACTCCAACCACCCCCCACCCAACCACACACACATACAATACATTCCCCCACCCATCCACCACATCCCTACACCTACACATCTCCCCACCCACACACACCTATCACCTACCACACATCCCATCCACCCACACCCCAAGCGCACATACATTCAATAACCCACACATCCCCCACCTACACACATCTCCCCACCCACTCACATATCCTCTACCTGTCCCATTTCCCACCAACAATCACTCACCCAATATCCTCCTCCACCCACACACCTCCAACCACCCAGCAAAACACACATTCCTCAGCCACACACACATCTCCCCGTCAACTCACATATTCCGCACCTACCAACAAATAAATTCCGCACTCACCCACATAATCTCCCATCTCCCCCAGCCCACTCACAGATCCCGAGCCCACACCTACAAACATCCCCCACCATCTCCTAACCTGCACACACTCACCCACCCACATATCCTCTACCCACCCACACATCCTCTACCCACCCATCCCCCAACCAAACATCCCTTAACCACACACCCTTACTCATATACAATCACCCACCCACACATCCTATACCCAATCACACATCCTCCATCCACCCATTCCCCCAGCCACACATCCCTTAACCACACACCCCTACCCATATACACACACATCCCCACCCACGCACTATCTCCCCACCCATACAAACATCCCTCACGCACATCCCCACCCACCAACACATCCCCCATTCACAAACACACACCTCCCATCCACGTACACACAACCCACACACACATCCCCAACCCATACACTCATCCCCTCACACATCCCTAGACACACATACTTATCCCTCAACCACTAACACCCACACATCCCTTACCCACTCATCAACACATACAACTCCTATCTACCCACCCACACTCACACACCCCAACAACCCATCTAAGCACACATCCCCCACCCTCACACACATCCTTCACCCACCCGCAAACCCAACCACACCTTCACCCACCCACACAAACATCATTTATCCACACCCAGCTCCCCTCCCACACAACACCACACCCACACACATCCCAAAGACACATCCCTCACCCACACACACATCTATCCACACATCACCTACCCATCCACACATCCCCCAACTACAATCACCCTCACTACCCACACATACATCCTCCATCCAGCCACACACACCCCCACCCAGCCAGACATATCCCTCACCCACACACACATCTCCAAATCCATCACCCACACCCATCATGCACCCCTCCCCCAACCAACACACAACCCCCACACACATTCATCCACACATCTCTCACCCACACACACTCCCCACCCATCCACCCAAACATCCCACACCCATACACATCCCTCACCCACACACACATCCCCAAACCCACAACCACCCTCGCGTGCACACATCTCCCACCCACCACATATCCCCACATCCACATCTCCCCACCCACACATATACCCCCACCCATCCCATAACCCACCATTAATCATCCATCAACATATCCTCCTCCACCCACTCACCCACAACCACCTAGACAAACACACATCCCCACCCACAAACACATCTCCCTGCCAACCCATACATCTCGCACGCACCCACACACAAATCCCCCACCCACCCACACAATCCCACCCCGCCCACCCACACATCCTGAGCCCACCCACACACATCATGAATCCACCCACATACACATCCCCCCATCCCCCAACCTACTATTATGATCAAACTCCCACACTTTACACACACATACAGTGACGATTGTCGTGAGCATTGTCGCAAAATTGTAAAGAAAATGGAGAAAAATTGTACATATACATTTTGTAACTTAAAAATTTGTGATGCAATTCAACTCTCTCTCTCCCTCCCCTCCCTCTCTCTCTGTCTCTCTCTCTGTCTGTCTCTCTCTCTCTCTCTCTCTCTCTCTCTCTCTCTATTACACAGGCACACACACATTCCCCACACACACACACACACACATCCCTCACATACACACCCATACATACATCCTCACATCTAGACAAATACATGATGCCTCACATGATAACTGAAACTAATAAGAACAAACTCCCACACTTTACACACAATTGAGACACTGACGATTGTCGTGAGAATTCTTGCAAAAATTGTACATATACATTCAATCAATCAATCAATCATGTGCCATGCCGGAAAGCGTGGGCGGTCATGATTCGCCATTTCACTCAATCACCAGAGTCGTGGATCAGCTCAGTGTTCCTGTCTCGTCCATGCCATGTGGCCAAGCCATCCAGGTATTTTCCTCTCGGTCTTCCTCTTGGTCTGTTCCCCTCGATCTTGCCAGCTGTCACCAAGTTCTCCAGTCCATTTGTTCTCATAACATGTCCAAAACATTTTGACTGTCTACATATACATTATGTAGCATAAAAATTAGTGATGCAATTCAACTCTCTCTCTCTCTCTCTCTCTCTCTCTCTCTCTCTCTCTCTCTCTCTCTCTCTCTCTCTCTCTCTCTCTCACTAACTCTCTCACTCACATCACAGTAATGTTATATTATACATGATAAAATCAAGTGGCATACAAAATGATAAGATGAGAATAAAAAAAAAAACATATGGAATGGCATGTTACAGGACAATCAGGTGGCATTAAACGATACCTCGTAATATGAAAGATGAGAATACATAAAAAAATATGGAATAGCATGTTACATGACATGCGTGGGCTCAACTCTCTCTCTCTCTCTCTCTCTCTCTCTCTCTCTCTCTCTCTCTCTCTCTCTCTCTCTCTCTCTCTCTCTCACACTAACTCTCTCACTCACATCACAGTAATGTTATATTATACATGATAAAATCAAGTGGCATACAAAATGATAAGGTGAGAATTTAAAAAAAAAAAAAAATATGGAATGGCATGTTACAGGACAATCAGGTGGCATTAAATGATACCTCGTAATATGAAAGATGAGAATACATAAAAAATATGGAATAGCATGTTACATGACATGCGTGGGCTCAACTCTCTCTCTCTCTCTTTACATACACACACTCTCACACTCTCTCTCTCTCTCTCTTACTTACACTCACTAACTCTCTCACTTGCTTTACAGTAATTTACATGAATTCATTTTATGCATGTTAAAATCAAGTGCATCAAAATGATAATATGAAAAAAATGAGAATACACAAAACATATGGATCAGCATGTTTGATGACATGCGTGCGCTCAACTCTCTCTCTTTCTTTCTCTCTCTCTCTCTCTCTCTCTCTCTCTCTCTCTCTTGCTCTCTCTCTCTCTCTCTTCTCTCTCACACACATGTACATACACACACCCACATACATCATACCCACGCAATACACACACCTGCACACATCCATATACTTACTCACACGTACTCACATAACACCCGAATATACACTCCCTCGCATACACTGCATGCATGCACACTTACACATACAAAGATATACAATACATACACGAGCACACATACACACACGCACTCATCCATACACACATACACACACGCACATGCATATAAACGCATATAAACACATGAATGCACACCTTAACACACGTACAGACATACACACAGAGGCACACACAAATACACACATGTACACACATATACACCCATACACACATCCAGACATGCACACACATACATCACACTTTCTCATGCACTCTCTCATTCACCCATGCTCTCTCGTTTACACACTCACTCGCTCTCACACTCACTCATTTGCGCACATACACGCATACCCACAAATTCTCTCTCACTCACTCACACTCCCTTACTCACTCATTTACTCGATGACTCTCTAACTCACACTCACTCACTAACTTTCACACTCTATCACACAGACAGGCAGACACACAACACACCCACTCTCTCAGATTCACTCATTCTCTAACTAAATCTCTCACACATATGTCCACACACTCACTCACTTTTACGCTCACTCAGGCACACGCGCATGTATACTCTCTCACTCTCACTCATACTAATTCTTCCACTCACACTCTTTCTCACTCACTCTCTCACCCACTGTCTCGCTCACACACATACAGTGAAGAATGATAGTGGAAGAATGATACTAGTAGGTGACTTATGGAGGCATATAGTCGGTATGAAGTAAGTATTGAAAGAGTTTTCGGTTGAATGTGTAGGGACTCATTGGTGTTTTCAGTTCTGGTGGAAGGCTATTCCACAAGTGAGCACCAGAATATACGAAACAAGTTTTGTATAAGTCCAATCTAGGCTTAGGAAGCTGTAATAAATTTAAGCGCTTACTGTTCATTGCATTAGATTGAATTAACCCTTTACAAGGCAGAACGTCCATTTCCGTCCGATCGCTTAAACGGGCAGATCGTCTGAAACCGTCCGATACTATTATGCATTATAAAAACGCGACCTCTCGGCTTTCCGATACTTCTGACGGCTACTTTCACTTTCGCCGATAGCTTGACAACGTGGCCGCCATTTGTAAGCACCTACTATGAATTTGAACGGACTTTTTTTGATAGTTTTCGGGATTTTTACGCTTAGTTTTTCCAAATGGATTTCGGCGATTCTTCAAGTGATAGCCGAGATTTCGCTAGGTTCAATTTAAGTGACATTAAAGGGCACGAAGTTGACTATTAATCGGAGCTAGATATCAGTGAAAAGCGTTACTTTGCATTCAGTCGTGAGTCGAACTTTAAAGAAAGTGATTATGATTCTGAAAATGTGCTTGTAAATTGCCGTATAGATGACGGAAAATCACAAACAATATGCTGTATTTAATAAATATTTGTGTTCATATATGGATTACCGACAACAATCACATGAGTAACATATTCTGCATGCTTTTTCCTTCATTGTTTTGTTTATTTAACTAAAATCGGTTGACTAACACCTTTTTTGTGATGTTTTTACTAACGCAACCTGAAATTTTACCGAACCTGAAAAAATCTTGCCCGTTCAGGGCTAAAAAATGGACAAACGTCTGCCCTGTAAAGGGTTAATGGTAGAAGATACTCTGGGGTATTTTCAGATATAATTTTATTCACTAATTTGGCTTTGTTAAAAAGGAAGCACTTTTGAAGTGGTAGAAGTCTTAGATGGCTGTATAATTTATTACTTTCAATGTGCTTTATGCTAGAAACTAGACGTATAGCGCGGTTTTGAAGCGAACACAGTCGTTTCATATTAGATTTAGGGCAGCCATCCCAGACTGTGGAAGAATAATCGAGAGGTGATTGGATATAGGATGCATAGAATATTTTACGTGTGCTTTCATCCAAAAAGTGTTGAATTTTAGCAAGTTGGTAAACTTTTTGTGCTATTCTCTTGGTAAGGACGTGAACATGAGGGCTCCAGTTTAAATGTCTGTCAATTAAAAGACCTAATGTTTTATGTTCATTTACATTAATTATAGGTAACGTGTCCACGTGGAGCTCAAGCGGTGTCCCAGTTATGGCTAGGGTCTGTAGTTTTTGTCTGGTCGTTATTAGCATGGATTTGGTTTTGTCGATGTTAATCAACATGCGATTTTCATTGCTCCATCTACTAAGGTTGTCAAGTTCGTTTTGTAAAGAGCTCTCTAAGTCACAAAGGCTCTCTTGACTTGTGTAAATAGTGCAGTCGTCCGCAAATAGATCACACGAAGTATTGAGGTATCAAGGAAGATCGTTAATATACACTGCAAAAAGCAGCGGACCTAGTATTGAGCCCTGAGGCACCCCAAAATTAAGTTGTGTGTGTCTTGATAGACAGTTACTGAAGGACACTACTTGTTGTCTGTCTGATAAAAATGACGTAATTAGGTTCACCATATTGGTGCTAGTCTTCATGTGTTTTAATTTTCTAATTAAAATATCATGATCTACCATTTCAAAAGCCTTTTTAAAGTCTACAAATACTGCTCCACAAATGTTGCCATTGTTGATACAAAGATGCCAATTATCGGTCATTTGTGTAAGGGCACTATGGCAAGAATATTTAGGTCGAAACCCAGATTGACTGTCAATTATTAGATCGTTGTTAATTAAATGATGTAGTGTTATTTTATGCATGTGTTTTTCTAATGGCTTTGATAGCGACGATAGTAAGAAAATAAGTCTATAATTACCCAAGACGCTAATATCAGTTGAGCCATTTTTAAGTAGAGGATACACTTTAGCAACTTTAAAGGCAGATGGAAAGTAGTTTTTGGATAGGCACTGGTTATATATGAACGTTAAGGACTCACTAATAATAGGTGCAGCACACCGAAGAATTCTATTACTGATACCATCTAGGCCTTCTGAATTTGTTGCTTTGAGATTCGAGAGATATTTATATACTTCTGCAACAGACATCAAGGGAATCTCAGGGGGAATATTACTAGAGCACTTCCCTTCACAGAATGATGACAGTGAACTTAAATTACATACTGAGTCTGGTATTGAGGACTTTAGATTCTCTATTTCTGATTGAAAGAAGTAACTGAAATCCTCGCATGTTATAGAGTTTGGTATTGCTGACTCTGAAGCGTGTTTCTTGTTGTTTAGCGAGTTAATAGCCTTCCATATATTTGTGTTATTTGATTTATCTACAATCAAATTTTTTAAATGATCTTTCTTTATCCTACGAATTTCATATTTAACTTTATTTCTTAGTCTGCGGTAATTGATAAAATCTTTATTTTTGTGTGCTGTATCTCGTTCTCTCATGATTTCGAGAACTTCGCTAGTGACCCACGGGGACTTATATTGATCTTTGACTCCAACTTCTTTGACTGGCACATGTTTATCAAATACATTGTAGACTGTCTTTGTCCAGTAAGCTAGTGCATCATCCGGATCAGGAAGCTGGTAAACATGTTCAAGGGCTGCATTTTTTAAGTCGTCTAAAAATAAATTTTGGTTGAGAGCTTTAAAGTTTCTAAATTTGATGCTTAAATGTTTATTTTTAGGAGTTTTGAACCCAATTTTCGACCATGTACAACATATTGGGTAATGTCACTAACTGCACTAACAGGAACAGAACATTTGGTAATATTAACTGGACAAGTAACATATATATGATCAATTATAGTTGAGGAGGTGTCTGTAACTCTTGTGGGATGATTTATTTGTTGTTTGAAATTGTAAGATAGAATGATATCTTCCCATGTCTGGTTGGATTTAGTAATGTCTATGTTAAAGTCACCTACTAATATCATGACTTCTCTACCTGCTGTAAACACCCTATCCATCATTGTAGTGAAACAGTCATACCAACTATACCCAGCACAGGTATTTCGATATAGGTATCCAATGAGAAACGGTTGCTGGCTGACTGGCTTCACCTCTAACCAAATACATTCTATCTCTTCTATCTCGAGATCACTTCTACGGGAACAGTTGAGAGAATTTGAAATGTATACAGCAATACCTGTTTCTAATTTTTGATTTGCGTCTCTTTGAATTACTTTAAACCCCTTAAGAGAGATTTCAGAGTCGGTTATTTTGTCGTTGAGATGACTTTCTGTGATTCCAAACACATGGAACTGTTTGCACAGTATTACTGAAAGCTCAGGTAATTTATTGAGCAAATGATAGATGTTGAGATGGCCTATATGTAGACCATCTTTGCTGAGCCACTGATGTTGAGAGAGAGAGAGAGAGAGAGAGAGAGAGAGAGAGAGAGAGAGAGAGAGAGAGAGAGAGAGAGAGAGAGAGAGAGAGAGAGAGAGACAGACAGACAGACAGACAGACAGACAGACAGACAGACAGACAGACAAACAGACAGAGAAAGTGAATATCTGATGGCCAGAAATCATAGAATACACTGAAACAATGAAATTTCCCAGCATACCTCGAGGACTTCCTCTGCCGTACTACCGTCTCCACCATTTTCTCCCTTGTCATGGCTGCCAAGTTGTGAGAAGAGCTGGAGACAATCACAAGACTGGTGATAAATGTCCACTCACACACACAAACACGTATCTGTCTATTTATATATATATATATATATATATATTCTGACACATGCATATATAAACAAACACATACCTAACACATACAGACATAGACAATAATACACACAGAGTGGCACACAAATAAAAACACACATATTCATAAACTGACACACACAGTCATTGATGCAAGATATATGGACTCACACATAGAGAAGCAAGCACATATGTGCACACATACATACTCATGTACACACATGATGGCAAAAACAAAAGATATTTTACTTTTATAAACAAAGCAAGGGAAGATATTTTACTGTAAAAAATAAAGCTATAGAAAGATGTTTTACTGAAATAAATAAAGCAAGGGAAGATATTTTACTGAAATAAATAAAGCAAGGGAAGATATTTTACTGAAATAAATAAAGCAAGGGAAGATATTTTACTGAAATAAATAAAGCAAGGGAAGATATTTTACTGAAATAAATAAAGCAAGGAAAGAATTTTACTGCAATAAATAATGCAAGGGAAGATATTTTACTGAAATAAATAAAGCAAGGGAAGATATTTTACTGAAATAAATAAAGCAAGGGAAGATATTTTACTGAAATAAATAAAGCAAGGGAAGATATTTTACTGAAATAAATAAAGCAAGGGAAGATATTTTACTGAAATAAATAAAGCAAGGGAAGATATTTTACTGAAATAAATAAAGCAAGGAAAGAATTTTACTGCAATAAATAATGCAAGGGAAGATCTTTTACTGCAATAAATAATGCAAGGGAAGATCTTTTACTGAAATACATAAAGCAAGGGAAGATATTTTACTGTAATTAATATGGCTAGGGAAGATATTTTACTGAAATAAATAAAGCAAGGTTCCGCCGGTCTTTGCATGATGGATTATTATAAACCAACTGATTCGCATGTATTCCGTCTCTATACCTCCTCCCAAACCTCCTCCTTGTAAAGTCTCTATTCCTCTCTCCCAGCTGTTACATCTCTGATGGCTTTGTCAGGATAGTAACGACTTCCATCAGAAAGCCCATGAAATATTGGATTTCTTCCACCTTCATGGCTATCCTGAGAAAGTTTTTTCTACAGCCCTTTATGGTGGTCACTCTGTCAGTCATGCCGAGGCTCTCTCCTCCAGGCCAAAACCACGCAATAATAGACCTATTCTTTCACTGATCTACCATCCTCATAATATTGCTGCCAGAATTTTCCTCCTGAGGCACCTATTCATTCTCCATGCATACCCAATCACTCGCGATGTCTTCTCAGAGACACCCCCCCCCCCCCCCCCCCATTTCCCCACGTGATCATAAGACATTTGAAAACCGATCCCAACTCACTGCCTCAATGTCCAACACAGTTTCATTTAACCTCCATTGAACTATGATTATTATCTCTATACACACCAGGTTTCGATTCAGGGTTGACTTGTCACTCAGAAGAAAGACAGCCTTGTCCACAGCCACAAATCCAACATTCATTTCAGGTCCACCTTCAACTTCCAGAGTGTAAATATCTTTTGGCTTGTACAGGGCACTACTTCCTGGCAGGATCAGGGCAATCTAAGAATAGACCAAGGCAAGTTCAAGGTTCACACAGAGGTCAAGAATTCAGAGACAGACAAGAAGTTTAATAATCTGAATATGAGAGGTCAAGAATGATGCTACAATTATCAGATCAGTTCGCATTTCCTAGAATGTAAGAACAGAAATAGAATCATGATGATGATGTTTGTATTATGAGGATGAAGAACAGTGTGAGGAGAATGGTGAACAAAGTGAGGAGGATGATGAACTAAGTGAGGAGAATGATGAACAGTGTGAGGAGGATGGTGAACAGTGTGAGGAGGACGATGAACATCCCATTTTAGATAAATATTTATGTATACATGAATTGATGTTATCACACAACTTCGACTATATCATTTATGTATATGTGAAGTGCCAGTCTCCCTGGCTAAAGGGTTAACAACTTTCTCCGTAATCCCGTATATCCACGTAGGGGAACACGGCTGAGCGAGATTCGGTAGCGGATCACGTCATGTTGGTTACTTACGGGAGTATGTGAGCCGGTTGCTCAGAAAGTAATGGCAAACTACTGAGCATAATCTTGCCAAGAAATCAACAACAGCGATAAAATGCTGGTGTTGACAGCGATGTCCTATAAATAGGGGGCTGAGTGGTCTTGAGGTATGGTGTCCACCTCGAGTGCTGGAGGTCCTGGGTTCAAGCCCCAGTGAGAGCTGGGATTTTTTCACGTGGACTTCTAGTAACAAAATTGGCCCTGGTGTCTGGGTAGTGAGATCGGATGCCCGTGTGTATTGTTGTGCACGTTAAAAAGTCCCTTGGCAGTTGGAAATCGAAAAAGAGTAGCCTAACAGTATTATCCGGGCAAAATTTCGAGTTAAACATCTACCCAAAGTATTTCAGGATCTTTGTAGGTGTTACGGAGTTCGTGCACTGAGCTGAGTTTCTCCAGACTCAGGCTTGAGTTAGGAGTAGAACAGAGCACTTATGGGTTACCATGTGCCGTGATGTTGATCCATCAACTAAACTAAACTAAACTAAACTAAATAGCAAATGCGGAAAAGAAAAAAAAATATGTGAAGTGATGTGATAAAACAATTTTGGCTTACCTCCTCAAGACAAACATCTGGTGTGTCCACTAACAGAGAATCAATGACAAACTCTGGTGTGCCAGACTGCACATAATAGTAGGCCACAATTCTCATTTTGGGGCTGATTTCCGTATAGATATGAGAAGGAAGAATTACATGTGACCTTCCATTTAAGTTTCTCACACTTGTGGTTGTGAATATAACATGACCTTTGGCAAGGACCTGTTAACAAGGATAAAAACCAATCAGAATGTACAAACTCCTACAGCATGTAACAATTTGTAATGGTGCTTAATTTTACATTTTCAGATAACAAACATGTCAGCCCACACAGTGATAGGTGACTCATTACATAAACAGAATACAGTTGACATGTTCACAGTTGAGTTGTTGAGTCATGAACTGGAAATATTCATGGTTGAGTTGTTGAGTCATGAACTGGAAATGTTCAGGGTTGAGTTGTTGAGTCATGAACTGGAAATGTTCAGGGTTGAGTTGTGGAGTCATGAACTGGAAATATTCACAGTTGAGTTGTTGAGTCATGAACTGGACATGTTCAGGGTTGAGTTGTTGAGTCATGAACTGGAAATATTCACGGTTGAGTTGTTGAGTCATGAACTGGACATGTTCAGGGTTGAGTTGTGGAGTCATGAACTGGAAATATTCACGGTTGAGTTGTTGAGTCATGAACTGGACATGTTCAGGGTTGAGTTGTTGAGTCATGAACTGGAAATGTTCATGGTTGAGTTGTTGAGTCATGAACGGGACATGTTCAGGGTTGAGTTGTGGAGTCATGAACTGGAAATATTCACAGTTGAGTTGTTGAGTCATGAACTGGACATATTCAGGGTTGAGTTGTGGAGTCATGAACTTGAAATATTCACGGATGAGTTGTTGAGTCATGAACTGGACATGTTCAGGGTTGAGTTGTTGAGTCATGAACTGGACATGTTCAGAGTTGAGTTGTGGAGTCATGAACTGGAAATGTTCACGGTTGAGTTGTTGAGTCATGAACTGGACATGTTCAGGGTTGAGTTGTGGAGTCTGTGACGAAGTCCCCAGCTTCCTCATCGTCTTTTGCTTAAATTGGGGAAGAATCCCTTAAAAACACTTATGTAATTATATAAGAATATATATATTCGTTTTTATTCCTATTTTTCTATGTATAGATAGCCCATGGCTATAGCATAAATCTACTGCTAATTGATGTTATTACTCTAGTGGGAAATAATACGTTATACTAGGATTGGGGGAGAGGCTGAATTTACAAAGTAGTGTACCCAGCCAAATCTACAAATTTGGCTACGACTATTTTACAATTTGGTCGGATAAATTAAAGGAAACGAACTCCCTGGCACGACCACTTCCGGTCAGGAGAAAAATAGCTAAACTCGTTCTTTCGCATTCTAGACGTCGGTGTAAAAACATCTGCTAGTCGCTAGGCTCTATAAAAGACTTATAAAGTGTTAAGAGTTTTATCTTTGGCGCGTATTACGGCCATATATATATTCAGATATATTAGAGAGATACCTAGAGCAGTCTTTGTACCCGACAAGTTTGGTCAGTAGATTAGAAGGGTAAGGAATAGTTATGTGTATCGATATAATATATTTCCGTGTGCGCCCGAGATTTCCGTGTGTAGTTAAAGTTGGAAACCGCCGATAATAGGTTATTTTACCTAATTATTTACCATAATAATTATATTACCGACTAAACTCGATCGCGTATATTATACTTCGTACAGGTAGTTTACTAAGCACACAGAGTAAAGGGTAAAACGTAACTGTGTAGAAAATTACCTTTACATGAGGTTTAGAGAGGTGTAGCCGATTTGAGATAGTTGTAAACTTGATAAAGTCGGATAGAACCCAATTTTCGATTAGTCCGTATAGCAGTAGACTAGGCCATACTAATCGAGCCGTTAGTTGAGGAATAACACGAGGCAGTTCCTAGTAATAATATGGCGAGGCCGCGAAAATAGATCTTACTAAACACGTAAAAATGTCAAATACTAGCGTGGTAGATCCTAGGCATGTTCGTTAATTTTTATCGATGATTTCTCACCAATTCGCAGTCCTGTTCTTGCCGGCCACTCCATTAACTTTCAGCCTATCATATTCTATTATGATAATTACATAAACTGTATTTTAAAATATACGTTATATAGAATCATTATTAATTATATGTTAGGAATATAGCTTCAGAAATTGAACATAAATATCTATAATAGATAATCTGTTTAATAGATTGTATTCATATCTACCTGTAGATTCCTTTGTAATTATTGTATTTTAATAATATAATTATGATATGCATTATATGATTATGTTTAATTATTACTGAATACTTATTACATTCACTTATAAGAAAGCTTAGAATGATTTTATTGAGCTGTTTTCTTAGGTCAGTGTTTTACTATTGATCCTAGGATAGGGAATAATAGGGAGCAGGGACAGATAGCTCATGCTATTTTGTTTCTGAAAATTTTATGAGATGTAATCGGCCATCAGGAACAATCCATGGCCGATGCTTACCGATGTCTCGACAGAAGAGTCAACTGCTCTCGCTGTATATATTTCACAGATTTGACACCTTCAGCGCCAAGCTTTAGATGCGCTAACCTGTGTGACTCATTGTGAAGCATCACTCACCATCTCACTTATGCTTACTAACTAGGGTTTACATGCACTGTGTAAGGCGGAGAACCAGAAGATAAGTGGCCAAACTTACCGTTGGCCACCACCACCACCACCATCTACATGCAAATAATACCAGCTTTGTCAGGCCATGTCAATGATTAAACTATAACATTTGTAGTCTCTAAAATTTACAACCGCTAGTTGTTACCTTAATTAGTAATCTTAGTCATAGTAGAGTGAGAAGTCACGAAAGTTTGTCTCTGTTATATATTTTACTCTGTCTTTCTCCGTGTCTGTGAGAGTGATTAGAGTTGGGGGCTCGAGCTTTGTTTTATTTCAGGCACGTAGCTAGACAACCTTGGCAGACTGTCTGTATCAAACCAGTATAGTTGTACGCCATTCCTGTCTGCCTGAACACTGTCAGAAGATTAGACTTGTTCTGGGACCTTTACTCCGTCTAGAATAACGAGCTATTCAGTCTTGTCTTCTCCAGTGACTTATTTTTCTATTCTTAGAAAGTCTATCCGCAGCACTTTGATAGATTCCTTATCATCGTAGCTGACGCCACGCTACAGAGTCATGAACTGGAAATGTTCACGGTTGAGTTGTTGAGTCATGAACTGGACATGTTCAGGGTTGAGTTGAGGAGTCATGAACTGGAAATATTCACAGTTGAGTTGTTGAGTCATGAACTGGACATATTCAGGGTTGAGTTGTGGAGTCATGAACTTGAAATATTCACGGATGAGTTGTTGAGTCATGAACTGGACATGTTCAGGGTTTAGTTGTTGAGTCATGAACTGGACATGTTCAGGGTTGAGTTGTGGAGTCATGAACTGGAAATATTCATGGTTGAGTTGTTGAGTCATGAACTGGAAATATTCACGATTGAGTTGTTGAGTCATGAACAGACATGTTCAGGGTTGAATTGTTGAGTCACAAACTGACACCACAGTGTTCTAGACATTACAATACGCAACACAAATACACAACATCCACTGCATAGTGAAATTATGAAGGTGAAGGGCAGCAGGTTAAAAAGAGGACGGTCGTGGATGGGTTAAGCCGAAGACATTCTTCAACAGATGTGTTCACTTGAGGACTTAGAACCTGGTGAGGAGTGGGTGCAAGTCCCAACAGATTTCTGCACATCCTTTTCAGTTTGCATCCAACTAGATAGAAAATGCAGACAAGAAAATCCGGCTGCTGTGGAGGCTGAAGCACAAGCGTTGATTTTCGAGAATTCGCTAGACGGTGATGCGGTCATCTACACAGATGGGTCGGTCGTCCGACATGTGAGAAGCTCATGGGCCTTTACGGCTTGGGCCAGAGGGAGAATTGTGAAGGAGGACTCTGGTGCTTTCACTGAAACCACAAGTAGCCTGACCATGGAAGTCATGGCAGTAAGTAAAGCAATAACATGGCTCGAGACACAGACATTCACTAGGGAATGTTTCCTTAGCGACTCAATGAACATGATCAAGAGGATAGGGGAGGGGTCAATCCGAAGAGAATGGTTGCTGCCTCTGGAGCGGTCTCGGCTGGCAAAGATTAGTTTCATCTTCGTGTCAGGGCATGCGGGAGTACAAGGAAATGAGCGGGCTGACAAGCTCGCAGGTGAGGCTACTGTGGAGGACGGACGCGCCATGGACCAGGCCGACATTCTGAATGCTCTACGAGAAGTAAGACTTTTGCGAGAACCAAGTGATGACTGTGAATCTACAACAATGGCCAGAATGTGAGAGCAGCAAATTAAAAGAGGGGTAGCCAAACAAGAACACAACGCAGGAAGCCAAAGAAGATTGATAAACCAACACAGAACTGGTGTCGTTAGAAGCTACACGTTGCGGGATTTGCTGAGGAGGGGATCCGAGCACTTATGGACTGAACCCCGACCACGTCTGCCTCATCATGCACCAGTACCCCATCCAGAGGTGCAGACTCAGCCAATCTGTCCACCTGCTCCTTTCGAAACACACCAGCATGTCCTGGAGAAAATATCCAACAGATGCTCCGAATCTTTGTTGTTTAACTTGTTCAGAAATGTAGGCGTTGAGACTTAGCTATGAAAGTATGATGATGACGGTAATACTTAGATTTATCTTTAATGTTAACCTTGATAACCCTTGGTTTGCCTTTGATTTTAACCTTTGTAACCCTTGGTTCCCATCGACCCTACTTGAAATAGACCAACAAACATTAACTGATTTAGGTGTTTCTTCATCAGGCAGAAGTCTCACACCATTTGCATGTTTATCACTTCCTGAATATATTAATGTGTTTATCTGGTGTTATTTGCATGTTTATCACTTCCTGAATATATTAATGTGTGTTTGTCTGGTATTATTTGAATGTTTATCACTTCCTTAATATATTAATGTGTGTTTGTCCGGTATTATTTGTATGTTTATCACTTCCTATATATATTAATGTGTGTTTGTCCGGTATTATTTGAATGTTTATCACTTCCTTAATATATTAATGTGTGTTTGTCCGGTATTATTTGTATGTTTATCACTTCCTATATATATTAATGTGTGTTTGTCCGGTATTATTTGAATGTTTATCACTTCCTTAATATATTAATGTGTGTTTGTCCGGTATTATTTGTATGTTTATCACTTCCTATATATATTAATGTGTGTTTGTCCGGTATTATTTGAATGTTTATCACTTCCTTAATATATTAATGTGTGTTTGTCCGGTATTATTTGTATGTTTATCACTTCCTATATATATTAATGTGTGTTTGTCTGGTATTATTTGAATGTTTATCACTTCCTTAATATATTAATGTGTGTTTGTCCGGTATTATTTGTATGTTTATCACTTCCTATATATATTAATGTGTGTTTGTCAGGTATTATTTGTATGTTTATCACTTCCTGAATACATTAATGTGTTTGTATGGTATTATTTGCATGTTTATCACTTCCTGAATATATTAATTTGCAAACTTCCTGAATATATTGATGTGTGTTTGTCCTGTGTTATCTGCATGTTTACCACTTCCTGAATTTATTAACGTATGTTTTTCCAGTATTATTTTACCAGATCTGTCCACCTCATCATGCTCATTTTTAGGATATTAATTTTCATCCTTTCCATTTCTTTTTCTAAACTGTCTAACTTTCCTATTTCTGCTAATGTCCTGACATTCCAAGTGCCTATTCTAAATTTGTTTTCCTTCTACCTTTGTGTGGATCAGTCATACAGAGTCCTCCTGATTGTCCTATCAAAGACTTGCTTGCTCTGCTCTTTCTCTTCTATCCTCTGGGCTATATGGAGAGTCCTCTTGATTGCCCCATCAATGACCTGCCTGCTCTGTTGTTCCTCTTCCAGTCTGTGATGAAGGGAGCACCCAGTCAACCCTCAGGATAGGTATCCAGTAATCCGCATGGGTAATCGTGAAGACAGCTCTATCCACAGCTTTCGTTGTAGTGTGTTACCAGTCCAGTCCTTAGATAACATTCTTGGTCATTCAGGAGGTTTCAACCCCCCCCCCCCCCTCCCCCAAACCACCATCTTTTCTCTCTCTCTCTCTCTCTCATGCTCTCTCTCTCTCTTTGTGTGTACGTACATGCATGTGTATATCTGGGATCCATACACTGACTGACTTATCAAGTGAAAGAAGAAATAGTAGAACTAGACAAAAAAGGAAAGTATAAATACACTGAGAAAATAAAATGACAAATAAATACATGTTCCTTTTTTAAAAATCCTATAATCCAAACATATTTACCAAAACTGTGATGTTATCTGGTTTATTTGAAAATGACTGTTTTGGCTGAGTGTACTGCAGCAACAGTTCACCATCTTGGTTTTCCTGTCAAACATAAAAATATAAATATTCTAATTTTATATTGTGATACTGAACACATCAACCAACGAGTGGTCTATACAAATATGGACAAGTACAAAAAGGCACATTATTTTGTTATGAAAAGATGGATCTTGAGATTTTAAGACAGAATGGCCGACTGCTGGCTGACTGCTAAATTATCTTTGTAGAGTGGATGTGTGGGGAACATGTGTTTCCTGACATGTAGAGACCAATATAGTTATATGTGGAAGGAATTGTGATTAGTTTTTTGTGAGAAAGTGTGGTGTGGGTTTTTATGTGTGAAGAATTATGTGATTTTTGTGTGAAATATTGTAATTGAATATTATATGTGAGACATTATCTGCTGAAGTCTCATGTGTGAGAAATTTTTTGGTGTAGTGTTATGTATGAGAAATTGTGTGGTAGCGTCTTATGTATGAGAAAGTGTGAAATGGAGTTTTATGTGTGAGAAAGTGTATGATGTAGTTTTATGTGGGAGAAATTTTATGATGTAGTTTTAAGAATGAGAAAGTGCATAATGTAATTTTATATGTGAGAAATTGCAATGAGGTTTTTAAGTATGAAAAATTGTTACTGGGGCCATGACCATTCTACCACGGGGATAATTAGCACACACTATAACATCTGTTGAGCAACTGAGCACTTGTGATGTGTCTGGTGTTCAATGTCATTAACTGTATACACATTGCACAATAACAATAGTTCAGCTAAACAATTAGATTAAATGTGTGGCTTATATAGGGTATATTTTTAATGACTGTGGGGTTTTCGAAAATATTGCCATTCCAAGTTTTGTATTTACCCTCTGTGAACTCATGCAACATAAAAGGTAAATACAAAACTTGGAATGGCAATATTTTCAAAAACTCCACAGTCATTAAAAATACACTATATTACCAGTAGGTTAAACAGTACAAAAATAAGACACACTGTAGTTGTTACATGAGATTACCTTGATGAGGCTAGTTACAGAGATGTGGATGTACTCATTGTTCAGAGACTGAAATGGGTACACCTGGAATGTGTACCTGTCCAATTTGGCCAATTTCGGATCCACAATCAAAGCCTGAAACAAGGGTAATTACTCATGGTCAACACTTATACATTTATGGACAAGTGTACACTTGTAAAGTGAAATGTGAGCACGGAATGACAGGAAACAATGCCACAGAAATTATAAATGGAAACAGTTTTCTTCTTGTTGTTGTTCCCTTTTGTTGTAGTAACGTCTCAAACACATTAATTCCAGCTTTTAACAAATTGTATGTTAATGTTTCTTCTTCTTCTTCTGTTGCCTTTATGACTCCAAGTGGAATGCGGCCCACAAGCATGCATGACCATCTCTCTGTAGCCACTTCATGTTTGGCTGGATGTTGGCTCGTTGTTGTCTATGGTGGGAGGTAGCAATCTCAGACCAAC
Source organism: Cepaea hortensis (assembly GCA_963921405.1). Lineage (NCBI taxonomy): Eukaryota > Metazoa > Mollusca > Gastropoda > Stylommatophora > Helicidae > Cepaea > Cepaea hortensis. The sequence goes on along the minus strand of OY992883.1, from coordinate 2,422,877 downwards.
TTTAATTGAAAGTATACAACAAAGAAGAGAGAAGGAGAAGAAATGATAATCAAATGGGAAGTGTTCACTATGGTGATCAAACTGTTAGACTAATAGTTGTGTCATTGTTGGTTGCATTTTCTACATGATTTGGTCAGGATCTTCTTTCTCTGGAAGGTGACTAATTGATCTCTTGGGTCTTGTTGTGCTTCTACAGATCTAGTCTTCCTCTCATTTCTGCATCCCTAATTCTATCTCTCACAGTTATTCCTACTGGTCTAGTCTTCCTCTCATTTCTGCATCCCTAATTCTATCTCTCATATTTACTCCTACTGGTCTAGTCTTCCTTTCATTTCTGCACTCCTAATTCTATCTCTCATAGTTACTCCTACAGATCTAGTCTTCCTCTCATTTCATGCTTTCATAATTCTATCTCTCACAGTTACTCCTACCGGTCTAGTCTTCCTCTCATTTCTGCATCCCTAATTCTATCTCTCACAGTTACTCCTACAGATCTAGTCTTCCTCTCATTTCTGCATCCCTAATTCTATCTCTCACAGTTACTCCTACCGGTCTAGTCTTCCTCTCATTTCATGCTTTCATAATTCTATCTCTCACAGTTACTCCTACCGGTCTAGTCTTCCTCTCATTTCTGCATCCCTAATTCTATCTCTCACAGTTACTCCTACCGGTCTAGTCTTCCTCTCATTTCTGCATCCCTAATTCTATCTCTCACAGTTACTCCTACCGGTCTAGTCTTCCTCTCATTTCTGCATCCCTAATTCTATCTCTCACAGTTACTCCTACCGGTCTAGTCTTCCTCTCATTTCTGCATCCCTAATTCTATCTCTCACAGTTACTCCTACCGGTCTAGTCTTCCTCTCATTTCTGCATCCCTAATTCTATCTCTCACAGTTACTCCTACAGATCTAGTCTTCCTCTCATTTCATGCTTTCCTAATTCTATCTCTCACAGTTACTCCTGCAGTCTTCTATGGCATCTCGTCTCTGGTATGATTTTGCACTTGTTAGTTGCAGTTAGCGTTCATGTTTGACATTGGTAGCATACAAAATAGTTCTAATGGCCAAAAAATAGTTCTAATGGCCTAAAAATAGTTCTAATGAGATTTGCTTTAGTACTTCTAGGTATCTTCTATGTGACAGAAGTGGCGCTAGTTGTCGCAGTACCAGATTTGCGTTCGCAAAAGATGTGTTGATTTCTCTATCCATTCTGTCATCTGAAGTTAAAATTAACCCTAGATATTTAAATTTGCTTGTTTGTTTTATTTCCAAGTTTTTTTTAAGGGTTTTATTTGACAGGGTTTCTGACTGTCTGCCTATCACCATTTCTGCCCATCATCTATCTGTCTTCCTATCACCTATCATTATTTGAAAATAAAGTTTTTTCGTTCATTTGTCTCTGTCTTTTCAATGCATATTTTCATGTTATAATTCTCACACACTGAACTAACTTGATTTAGGTGGTTCTGAAGGCTCTCAGCATCTTCTGCTATTAACGCTTGGTTGTCCACAAACAAATTGCAATAAATTTCACTAACAACTACCAGGGATCGTGTTGATGGGTCTTTTATTACAGCGCTCATGCGTATAATTATTCTGTGGTATCTTGAATCTTCTATGAGCACTGGATGCAGAGTCTCTGAGCTGTTTGTGACGGCGATGATGGTGCAAGCGCATTCTATATCTGTTGCTGCTGTGATCACACTTCTGCCTGGCGATGCTATAATCTTCTCACTGTGGCTGGTTTCTATTGTTATCTTATATGCTGTTTAACCTCAATCACTCTGCACAGTTCACAACAGCTAACTACTTAGAACACAACGCATCTCGAATAACAGAATGCAGTTCAGTTTTCACTCTATATTGATTCCAAGCATTAGACAATTCACATTATCAATTTCACAACATGTCTATCACTCTTCACAATGCTTCCAGTCTACACAATAACTATACATCTCACTACCAATGTAGAGGCTCAGTATATGGCCATTCTATGGGAATGAAAGAACTAGGTCCAGCTCCGACCATAGTTCCAGTCCAACTGATTTAACGGTGAAGTTTTGTCCTCACGCTTTTGTGACCAATGCCGTGATGGGTCACTTCACATGGTCTCCTCATGCAGACCGTGCTTGTTACAACTCATGCAGACCGTGCTTGTTACAACTCATTCAGACCGTGCTTGTTACAACTCATGCAGACCGTGCTTGTTACAACTCATGCAGACCGTGCTTGTTACAACTCATGCAGACCATGCTTGTTACAACTCATTCAGACCGTGCTTGTTACAACTCATTCAGACCGTGCTTGTTACAACTCATGCAGACCGTGCTTGTTACAACTCATGCCATGTTCTAGGCCTGTGTAAACTGGACCATGGCAACAACAAATTTCAGTTACAATAACGTTTACTGATAAATTTCACTGACAACAAATTTCACTGACATTTCAAAGGCAATGGCATCAATGAAGGAGTTCCACACAGAAGAAAATAAATGGACAAAGTTATAACTATACTTTAACTTTCATACACAAACTGACAAACATGACAGGAACTATGACAACACAGAACAGTACTATGACAACACATGACAAAAGCCATGACAGAGCAGAAGCCAACATATGAAACTTACAGTAAAGATTATCTGGTGGGTGTTCTTGGGGATGACGAATTCTTGCGTCATCTCCCCGTGATCATCCAGCGTGTAGTAATTTTCTGCACCTGATAGAAAATGTGTGTTAGATTCAGCACCTTGTTGAAGCAGCCAATCAGAAGTTATACATATACAGTATCGAAATGCTTCATGTGTTTTATACACACACACACACATGCACACACACACACCTATAGGCAGCTGTAGTAGTATTGTGGCTGCACGCGCGCACACACACACATGCACACATATCTATAGGCAGCTGTAGTTGTGTTGTGGCTAGATGCTCTTCTGCAGGTAAGATTTCAAAAGCTGAATCTGCATGTGAGAGACAGAGACAGAGAGACAAACAGAGTCACAGAGAGAGATCAACAGACAGACAGAGATGGAGATAGAAAGACAAAGACATAGAGAGGCAGAGAGGTGGAGAGAGAGAGAGACAGAAGAGATAGAGACAGAGAGAGAGACAGAGACACACAGAGAGACAGAGAGAGAGAGAGAGAGACAGAGACAGAGAGAAACAGATAGAAAGACAGACAGACAGAGACAGTGGGTGGTTTGTGTATGACATTAATGATGTTAACATCCCTGTGATAATAACACATCATCAGTTGTACGAGGGTAAGTTAATAGTAAGTCACAAATTGCTGTAGAAAAATAACTAAAGATGATTAGGTGAAGGAGATGGCGGTGAAGGAGAGGAGGAGGACAAGGCAAGAGAAAACCTACCTCCAATCTTCTGGCCCTGTTTGTTAGTAAAGATGGGATTTATATACAGTCGAACCCAGGACGCGGGCCTACCACTCTGGGCTGAGACCTGGAGCTGTTGATGGAGACAGAAGACAATTGCCAATGATGAGTTACTGACTGGTGGATATCCCAGCTGATAGATTATTGCAGTTGATGGATTGTCAAAGTAAGCTGATGTATTGTCAAACTAATGTGACACATTGTCAATCTCAGTTGATGTATTGTCAAACTAATGTGATACTGCCAGAGTGTTACTTGGGGTTATGTTGTAGGCACACTGACAACTTCAGAATGAACACATCCACTAGCACAACGAATAGCAGTTCCAAAAGCCGACCGAACGAATAAATGACTTTATTCATAGCACCATTAATTAATTACTATCTAGCACAATTCAACAACTTACAGTTTTTAATGCGTCATTACCGGGCCCTCAATCCAGCGAGCGACACGGCTCACCCAGTTTTCTGTACTGCCGTGTGTTTACCAGCCTGGTGTGTACTGGCCATCGCTCTTGCTGTAACACGGATTCTACAACGCTTAAACGCTGTCTATCCCGCTTGACTCGAAGGTTTCCTATTCACCTTTGAATCGCTGTCCACATCTTCATATGATATCGCTGGTCCTGTCGATTTCCAGGATGTGTACGTGCCTGTGTTCTCGGCCCAACTGCCTTCTCGACTGTCCGCCAACTGTGTTCAAACCACATCACGAGGCTTCCGTCCTGCCACTCGATTGGCTATATCTTTAGCCCGTTACCGGTGTCTTTTCCTTATAACTCTCCGTGATTATTTATCACTCTTTATGTCTCAACAATCTATGTTGCTGTTACTCAGGTCTTAAGTAATCTGACTCATGGCAGATACATTGTCAAACTAAGCTGATGGATTGTCAAACTCAACTGATACAATGTCAAACTAAGTTGATACAATGTCAAACTCAGTTGATGGATTGTCAAACTAAGCTGATGGATTGCCAAACTCAACTGATACAATGTCAAACTAAGTTGATACAATGTCAAACTCAGTTGATGGATTGTCAAACTAAGTTGATACAATGTCAAACTCAGTTGATGGATTGTCAAACTAAGCTGATGGATTGTCAAACTCAACTGATACAATGTCAAACTAAGTTGATGGACTGTCAAAGTAAAAGTAAGTTGATGTATTGTCAAAGTGTACTGACATCACAGAACAGCATACATGTCTGTAAGTACACTGAACATCATTACACAACACATATAGCTATATGTACACTGACCATTACTAAACAATATATATGTATGTATGTACACTCACTAACACCATGCATGTATGTAATCTCACCATCAAAGAACAAAATATATATGCTGGTATGAACACTAAACATCGCACAAGAACATATTATGTCTGCACATACACTGACCATCAAAGACAACACATATGTATGTCTGTACACACACTCACCGCCACACAATAACATACACCTGTATTACATTGACCATCAGAGATAACACATACATGTGTCTGCACATACACTCACCATCACACAACAATATACACCTGTATTACATTGACCATCAGAGACAACACATTTGTATGTCTGTACACACACTCACCATCATACAACAATATACACCTGTATTACACTGACCATCAAAGACAACACATACATATGTCTGTACACACAATGACCACCACACAGCAAGGTACAGGTAGAAGGCTGTTCTCACCTGTAATGTGTACGGAAACCCAGGTTTGAAGTGTTTCTTGGATTTAAAGCCCATTACATAGTAGGGGTCGGTGATGAAGGTGGACGTGTCCTCGTACACGTAACTCTCTAGCGATGCACTCTCCGTGACCGTGGCCTTGACATACAGTCGGGTGCTCCTGGTGTAGGGCAGGTTGCTAGGAAACAGACTATCTACCTTGATGTCCTTGTTGAAGGTGCCGTTCTCCAGCTGGTTCAGGAAGACAGGTAGCAGTTTAAAACCAGACAACCATAACCAGTAGATTCCTCAGTTATTAACTTCATTACAACAAATACTTTATGCATGCAAATTGTATCATCATCACCACCAACACCATCATAATCATCATTATCATCAACATCATCACCATCTCCATAACCATAACTACCACCATCATCATCACCATAACACTATTACCACCATCATCAAAAAATGACCACAATGGTTATGTTGATGATGTTGCTATGGTGATGTTGGTGATGATTCACAAACAAATAAATGGACAAGTCCCTACTTTCGCACCGGAATACGATCAGCTTTGCCAGTTGTGGGTTGTGCTCAATGTTTAAATCTCAAATCCCGGAAAAAAAACCAAATAAATCAATTTTATTATTGCTCGCTGGATTTAAGGCAGCCTGGTGTGCCTTGCCAGTCAAGAAAACCTGATCATCGCCACATCGATTGATGGATGTCATTCGTGGCAATCGGGCAAATTTTGAGTTATAGCCTACAATGGGTGACGTAATATTCTAGTGTGATAATTTGGTCGCGTCTAGCGTGCACAAATGGTCTAGTGGTTACACACTCACCTCACATGCCAGAGATCCGGGTTTGATTCCAGGCCCAGTCAAGGATGTGCACTACTGACGAGCTCAAACGAGAGCAAAACTCGAGTCTAGTTCTTCCAAACCGACGTAGACAAGGCCTTAGGTTCGTACTGGAATACGATCAGCGTTGCCAGTTGTGGGTTGTGCTCAATGTTTAAAGAAATGGATGTCATAAACTAGTTTAACTACAAGAATATCAGTCACACAAAGAATACATTTACAAATCCGGGCACTGACCGGTTGGGTGAAGTTGACTGGCAGCATGGATATGCCGGATGGTGTCCAGATTCCAAGTTTGAGCTCTACTGATCCAAAAACGGGTCTACCGTACACATACCTGAAACACAAACATTTCAGTTCAAGGTTAAAATAGAACAAATCTGCATGATATAGCAGCAGATCTGACATCCTTGTACTCTAGCACACACAGATCTGACATCCTTGTACTCTAGCACACACAGAACTGACATCCTTGTACTCTAGCACACACAGAACTGACATCCTTGTACTCTAACACACAGATCTGACATCCGTGTACTCTATCACACACAGAACTGACATCCTTGTACTCTAGCACACACAGATCTGACATCCTTGTACTCTAACACACACAGATCTGACATCCTTGTACTCTAGCACACACAGAACTGACATCCTTGTACTCTAACACACACAGATCTGACATCCGTGTACTCTATCACACACAGAACTGACATCCTTGTACTCTAGCACACACAGATTTGACATCCTTGTACTCTAGTGTACTCTAGCACACACATATCTGACATCCTTGTACTCTATCACACACAGATCTGACATCCTTGTACTCTAGCACACACAGATCTGACATCCTTGAACTCTATCACACACAGATCTGACATCCTTGTACTCTAACACACACAGATCTGACATCCTTGTACTCTATCACACACAGAACTGACATCCTTGTACTCTAGCACACACAGATCTGACATCCTTGTACTCTATCACACACAGATCTGACATCCTTGTACTCTAGCACACACAGATCTGACATCCTTGTACTCTAGCACACACAGATCTGACATCCTTGTACTCTAGCACACACAGAACTGACATCCTTGTACTCTATCACACACAGATCTGACATCCTTGTACTCTATCACACACAGATCTGACATCCTTGTACTCTAGCACACACAGATCTGACATCCTTGTACTCTATCACACACAGAACTGACATCCTTGTACTCTAGCACACACAGATCTGACATCCTTGTACTCTATCACACACAGATCTGACATCCTTGTACTCTAGCACACACAGATCTGACATCCTTGTACTCTATCACACACAGATCTGACATCCTTGTACTCTAGCACACACAGATCTGACATCCTTGAACTCTATCACACACAGATCTGACATCCTTGAACTCTAGCACACACAGATCTGACATCCTTGAACTCTAACACACACAGATCTGACATCCTTGTACTCTAGCACACACAGAACTGACATCCTTGTACTCTAGCACACACAGATCTGACATCCCTGTACTCTAACACACACAGATCTGACATCCTTGTACTCTAGCACACACAGATCTGACATCCTTGAACTCTAACACACACAGATCTGACATCCTTGTACTCTAGCACACACAGAACTGACATCCTTGTACTCTAGCACACACAGATCTGACATCCTTGTACTCTATCACACACAGATCTGACATCCTTGTACTCTAGCACACACATATCTGACATCCTTGAACTCTAACACACACAGATCTGACATCCTTGAACTCTATCACACACAGATCTGACATCCTTGAACTCTATCACACACAGATCTGACATCCTTGAACTCTATCACACACAGATCTGACATCCTTGTCCTCTAACACACACAGAACTGACATCCTTGAACTCTATCACACACAGATCTGACATCCTTGTACTCTAACACACACAGAACTGACATCCTTGAACTCTAGCACACACAGATCTGACATCCTTGAACTCTAACACACACAGATCTGACATCCTTGTACTCTAGCACACACAGATCTGACATCCTTGTACTCTAACACACACAGATCTGACATCCTTGTACTCTAGCACACACAGATCTGACATCCTTGTACTCTAGCACACACAGAACTGACATTCTTGTACTCTAGCACACACAGATCTGACATCCTTGTACTCTAACACACACAGAACTGACATCCTTGTACTCTAACACACACAGATCTGACATCCTTGTACTCTAACACACACAGAACTGACATCCTTGTACTCTAACACACACAGATCTGACATCCTTGTACTCTAACACACACAGATCTGACATCCTTGTACTCTAACACACACAGAACTGGTATCCTAGTACTCTAAAACACACAGATCTGACATCCTTGTACTCTAGCACACACAGATCTGACATCCTTGTACTCTAGCACACACAGATCTGACATCCTTGTACTCTAGCACACACAGATCTGGCATCCTTGTACTCTAACCCACACAGAACTGACATCCTTGTACTCTAGCACACACAGATCTGACATCCTTGTACTCTAACACACACAGAACTGACATCCTTGTACTCTAACACACACAGATCTGACATCCTTGTACTCTAGCACACACAGATCTGACATCCTTGTACTCTAGCACACACAGATCTGACATCCTTGTACTCTAGCACACACAGATCTGACATCCTTGTACTCTAGCACACACAGATCTGACATCCTTGTACTCTAGCACACACAGATCTGACATCCTTGTACTCTAGCACACACAGATCTGACATCCTTGTACTCTAACACACACAGAACTGACATCCTTGTACTCTAACACACACAGAACTGACATCCTTGTACTCTAGCACACACAGATCTGACATCCTTGTACTCTAACACACACAGAACTGACATCCTTGTACTCTAACACACACAGATCTGACATCCTTGTACTCTAGCACACACAGATCTGACATCCTTGTACTCTAGCACACACAGATCTGACATCCTTGTACTCTAGCACACACAGATCTGACATCCTTGTACTCTAGCACACACAGATCTGACATCCTTGTACTCTAGCACACACAGATCTGACATCCTTGTACTCTAGCACACACAGATCTGACATCCTTGTACTCTAACACACACAGAACTGACATCCTTGTACTCTAACACACACAGAACTGACATCCTTGTACTCTAGCACACACAGAACTGACATCCTTGTACTCTAACACACACAGATCTGACATCCTTGTACTCTAACACACACAGAACTAACATGCTTGTACTCTAGCACACAGAACTAACATCCTTGTACTCTAGCACACAGAACTAACATCCTTGTACTCTAGCACACAGAACAGGTATCCTTGTACTCTAACCCACACAGAACTAACATCCTTGTACTCTAACACACACAGAACAGGTATCCTTGTACTCTAACACACACAGAACTAACATCCTTGTACTCTATCACACACAGAACAGGTATCCTTGTACTCTAACACACTGAACTGGTATCCTTGTACTCTAACACACAGAACTGGTATCCTTGTACTCTAACACACAGAACTGGTATCCTTGTACTCTAACACACAGAACTGGTATTCTTGTACTCTAACACACACAGATCTGACAACCTTGAACTCTAGCACACACAGAAATGGTATCCTTGTACTATAACACACAGATCTGACATGCTTGTACTCTAGCACACAGAACTAACATCCTTGTACTCTAGCACACAGAACAGGTATCCTTGTACTCTAGCACACACAGAACAGGTATCCTTGTACTCTAACACACACATAACTAACATCCTTGTACTCTAACACACACAGAACAGGTATCCTTGTACTCTAACACACACAGAACTAACATCCTTGTACTCTATCACACACAGAACAGGTATCCTTGTACTCTAACACACAGAACTGGTATCCTTGTACTCTAACACACAGAACTGGTATCCTTGTACTCTAACACACAGAACTGGTATCCTTGTACTCTAACACACACAGATGTGACAACCTTGCACTCTAACACACACAGATCTGACAACCTTGAACTCTAACACACACAGAACTAACATCCTTGTACTCTAGCACACAGAACTGACATCCTTGTACTCTAACACACACAGAACTGACATCCTTGTACTCTAGCACATGCAGAACTGGCATTCTTGTACTCTAACACACAGATCTGACAACCTTGTACTCCAGCACACACAGATCTGACAACCTTGTACTCTAACACATGCAGAACTGGCATTCTTGTACTCTAACACACAGAACTAACATCATTGTACTCTAGCACACAGAACTGACATCCTTGTACTCTAACACACAGAACTGACATCCTTGTACTCTAGCACATGCAGAACTGGCATTCTTGTACTCTAACACACAGATCTGACAACCTTGTACTCTAGCACACACAGAATCTCTATATAACAATGTGTACATTACATGTGTGTGTATGTAGAATCTCTATATAACAATATATTTAATTGTGCCTACAGATGTGACATAACTGTGCCTGCAGATGTGATGTCACTGTGCCTACAGATGTGTGTAACTGTGTGTACAGATGTGATGTCAGTGTGCCTTCAGATGTGATGTTAGTGTGCCTACAGATGTGTTAAAACTGTGCCTACAGATGTAACATAACTGTGCCTACAGATGTGATGTAACTGTGCCCACAGATGTGATGTAACTGTGCCTACAGATGTGACATATCTGTGACTACAGATGTGATTTAACTGTGCCTACAGATGTGACATAACTGTGCCTACAGATGTTTAACTGATTAAGTGCCATCGAATAATTAATTATCTGAACCAACTTCCTGTATTTGCCTGGGCTTATATATTGCTGAAATGTTATCATAGCAATACGTTGTCTCAATTAAACAATCAATACAGTAGTTTTCCCTAAACAAATTGCTTTAATATGATGTAAAATACAACATGTCTACTACCACATTAACAACTTTTAGGTCATAACTATGACACACCCCTACTTCCCATTTTCTACCATCAGCTATAACACAAACTTACTTCCCATTTTCCACCATCAACTATGACACACCCCTACTTCCCATTTTCCACCATCAACTATGACACGCCCCCTACTTCCCATTTTCCACCATCAACTATGACACGCCCCCTACTTCCCATTTTCCACCATCCATTTTTCTTTGCCTTAAACCTACTTTGTTTGGCAATGAATATGTTAAACTGTTTATAGCATGTGTACATCTGTGCATGATTGTGTTCTCAATGCACGTTACCCTCTCAAGTTTGACACCGGCCAAAGATCTGTTCACATCACAGACAGACAAAGAAACAAAGAAACAAAAGAAGATGTGTACCTGGATGTGACATTGACAGTGATCCATTTGGTGCCGTGGGTGATCACGTCCGGGTCCACACTCACCACGCTGGAGAACCTGGGCAGAACTGCAACGGAGGATGTACGGCTTGACAATCATATCTTACACATAGATGACATATGTCTTGACATTAATTTCTCATACATAGATAGTTGATTTCTTCACATAATCTACTCAAGTACTGTATTGCACATGGAATTACTACACCACCTCTACTACAACAACAACCACCACTACTACAACAACCACCACTACTACAACAACCACCACCACTAATACAACAACCACCACCACTACTACAACAACAACCACCACCACTACTACAACAACCACCACTACTACAACAACCACCACCACTACTACAACAACCACCACCACTACTACAACAACCACCACCACTACTACAACAACCACCACCACTACTACAACAACCACCACTACTACAACAACCACCACCACTACTACAACAACCACCACCACTACTACAATAACCACCACCACCACTACTACAACAACAACCACCACCACTACTACAACAACCACCACTACTACAACAACCACCACCACTACTACAACAACCACCACCACTACTACAACCACCACCACTACTACAACAACCACCACCACTACTACAACAACAACCACCACCACTACTACAACAACCACCACTACTACAACAACCACCACCACTACTACAACAACCACCACCACTACTACAACAACAGCCACCACTACTACAACAACCACCACTACTACAACAACCACCACCACTACTACAACAACCACCACCACTACTACAACAACAGCCACCACTACTACAACAACCACCACTACTACTACTACAACCACCACCACTACTACAACAACCACCACCACTACTACAACAACCACCACCACTACTACAACAACCACCACAACTACTACAACAACCACCACTACTACAACAACCACCACCACTACTACAACAACCACCACCACTACTACAACAACAGCCACCACTACTACAACAACCACCACTACTACTACAACAACCACCACTACTACAACAACAACCACCACTACTACTACAACAACCACCACTACTACAACAACCACCACTACTACAACAACCACCACCACTACTACAACAACAACCACCACTACTACAACAACCACCACTACTACAACAACAACCACCACTACTACTACAACAACCACCACTACTACAACAACCACCACCACTACTACAACAACCACCACCACTACTACAACAACAACCACCACCACTATTACAACAACCACCACCACTACTACAACAACCACCACCACTACTACAACAACCACCACCACTACTACAACAACCACCACTACTACAACAACCACCACCACTACTACAACAACCACCACCACTACTACAACAACAGCCACCACTACTACAACAACCACCACTACTACAACAACCACCACCACTACTACAACAACCACCACCACTACTACAACAACAGCCACCACTACTACAACAACCACCACTACTACTACTACAACCACCACCACTACTACAACAACCACCACCACTACTACAACAACCACCACCACTACTACAACAACCACCACCACTACTACAACAACCACCACTACTACAACAACCACCTCCACTACTACAACAACCACCACCACTACTACAACAACAGCCACCACTACTACAACAACCACCACTACTACTACAACAACAACCACCACTACTACAACAACAACCACCACTACAACAACAACAGCTACCACTTCTACAACAACCACCACTACTACAACAACAACCACCACTACTACTACAACAACAACCACCACTACTACTACAACAACCACCACCACTACTACTACAACAACAACCACCACTACTACTACAACAACAACCACCACTACTACAACAACAACCACCACTACAACAACAACAGCTACCACTTCTACAACAACCACCACTACTACTACAACAACAACCACCACTACTACTACAACAACAACCACCACTACTACTACAACAACAACCACCGCTACTACTACAACAACAACCACCACTACTACTACAACAACAACCACCACTACTACTACAACAACAACCACCACTACTACAACAACAACCACCACTACAACAACAACAGCTACCACTTCTACAACAACCACCACTACTACAACAACAACCACCACTACTACTACAACAACAACCACCACTACTACTACAACAACAACCACCACTACTACTACAACAACAACCACCACTACTACTACAACAACAACCACCACTACTACTACTACAACAACAACCACCACTACTACAACAACAACCACCACTACAACAACAACAGCTACCACTTCTACAACAACCACCACTACTACAACAACAACCACCACTACAACAACAACAGCCACCACTACTACAACAACCACCACTACTACTACAACAACAACCACCCCTACTACAACAACAACCACCACTACAACAACAACAGCTACCACTTCTACTCTCCTTCCTTCTACTGCTCTTTCCTCCTCTTCCTTCTAGTGCTGCTGCTGCATCATTCACCCTATTGTGTTAGCGCTGACAGTATTTGCAGTGCCTGTTTACAGCAGAAGTGCAATATTTCTCTATTTCAGTTGACAGACCCGACTTTTATATTTTTCTATTACAGCTAACAGACACGACTTCTACATTTCTCTATTATTGCTCACAAACCCGACTTCTATATTTCTCTATTTCAGCTGGCAGACTCGACTTCTACATTTCTCTATTTCAGCTGGCAGACCCGGGTAACTAGCCCAGGAACTGGGCTTTGATACACAGCTGGTTAACATTAGAATAGGAAGGAAGCACAAAGTAGAAGTTAGAGGGAAAACACGGTGTTGTGTTGTATATAACATGGTGTTGTATTTTGTGTTTGTTGTATATAATGTGGTGTTATGTTGTTTATAACACATTATCATGTTGCCTTGTTACATCTTGACATGTTCCATTGTACTTAAAACATGTTATGTTGCCTTGTTCTGTGTGCAGTTTGTGGTCTGTGTATAAATGCCAATCCATAGCCAGTTGTTCAACTGAGATACAAACCATATTCCTTCACATCGAACGTAACCATGTGATTAGCTCCGAGAGTGTGGCCCTGTCAAAAGAGAGAACACATTGTGTGCTTACATCAACTGAACATTGTTCTTTACAGATTGAACAATCATTCTGCACAAATCTGGAAAGGGGGAGATGACTGAATGAAGTACAAAATATAGTGAGCTAGACCAAATGTAGATCCAGCCAGGTTTTGTTAAAGTACAGTCAGCTGATCATCTTGTTGTCCCTAATTATATGGGGCTCACTTGGGGGTTTTCTTGGCGAAATGGTTCAGCTGTCAGCCTGACGCTAAGAAATTTGTGAAATGGTTCAGCTGTCAGCCTCATGCTGAGAAAGTTGTGAAATGGTTCAGCTGTCAGCCTCATGCTGAGAACGTTGTGGGTTTGGTTTCCTGGTGAAATGGTTCAGCTGTCAGCTTCACGCTGAGAAAGTTGTGAAATGGTTCAGCTGTCAGCCTCAGGCTGAGAAAGTTGTGAAATGGTTCAGCTGTCAGCCTCACACTGAGAAAGTTGTGAAATGGTTCAGCTGTCAGCCTCATGCTGAGAAAGTTGTGAAATGGTTCAGCTGTCAGCCTCACACTGAGAAAGTTGTGAAATGGTTCAGCTTTCAGCCTCACGCTGAGAAAGTTGTGAAATGGTTCAGCTGTCAGCCTCATGCTGAGAAAGTTGTGAAATGATTCAGCTGTCAGCCTCACACTGAGAAAGTTGTGAAATGATTCAGCTGTCAGCCTCACACTGAGAAAGTTGTGAAATGGTTCAGCTGTCAGCCTCACGCAGAGAAAGTTGTGGGTTTGGTTTTGGACTCTTTGTCATTCAGTCTGCAAGTGCATGTTTTTTTCCCCAGAAATCCCAGGAGGGGGCCAGAGCTACGGAGTTCATGCTCTGAGAAAAAGTTGCGGCAAAATGTTCCACAATACTTTTGGTAATACTTTCGACAACACTTTTGGCAACACTTTTGGCAACATTTTTGATAGGTGGTTAGATGCTCTGAGGAGACAGACCAAGCTATATGGAAACAAATATTTTATCTATAAATACTTTTCAATAGGTGTGATAATATTGTCGCATATCTACTGAATGGGACAACACTGAATGGAATAGGGTACATGTGAGGCACCCTTGTCTCAAATTCAGAACTCAAGTTCTTCAAGTGGAGTGCCCAGTCTGTAACACACACCAGCCATCACAAGTCTCTACTTCACTCTGCCATTTGATAATTTCACAAGTCTCTACTTCACTCTGCCATCTGATAGTTTCACAAGTCTCTACTTCACTCTGCCATCTGATAGTTTCACAAGTCTCTACTTCACTCTGCCATCTGATAATTTCACAAGTCTCTACTTCACTCAGCCAATTAGCAGCCATTCAATCAGCCAATTAGCCTACCACTCAATCAGCCAATTAGCCAGCCACTCAATCAACTAATTAACTAGCCAACACTAAGCCAATTAGCCAGCCACTCAATCAGCCAATTAGCCAGCCACTCAATCAGCCAATTAGCCAGCCACTCAATCAGCCAATTAGCCAGCCATTCAATCAGCCAATTAGCCAGTCACTCAATCAGCCAATTAGCCAGCCACTCAATCAACTAATTAACTAGCCAACACTAAGCCAATTAGCCAGTCACTCAATCAGCCAATTAGCCAGACACTCAATCAGCCAATTAGCCAGCCACTCAATCAGCCAATTAGCCAGCCATTCAATCAGCCAATTAGCCAGCCACTCAATCAGCCAACTAGACAGCCACACAGTCAGCCAATTAAATAGCTAACATTAAGCCAATCAGCCACTCAGTTAGCCAATTAGCCAGCCACTCAATCAACCAATAAACCAGCCACTCAATCAACCATTTAGCCTGCCACTCAATCAACCAGTTAGCCTGCCACTCAATCAACCAGTTAGCCTGCCACTCAATCAACCAGTTAGCCTGCCACTCAATCAACCAGTTAGCCTGCCACTCAATCAACCAGTTAGCCTGCCACTCAATCAACCAGTTAGCCTGCCACTCAATCAACCAGTTAGCCTGCCACTCAATCAACCATTTAGCCTGCCACTCAATCAGCCAGTTAGCCTGCCACTCAATCAACCAGTTAGCCTGCCACTCAATCAACCAGTTAGCCTGCCTCTCAATCAACCAGTTAGCCTGCCACTCAATCAACCATTTAGCCTGCCACTCAATCAACCAGTTAGCCTGCCACTCAATCAACCATTTAGCCTGCCACTCAATCAGCCAAGTAGCTAGTCTGCCAATATTTTGAACATAATGGTGTGAGTATAACTAGCGATCGGTGCTTGGCTTACCACTCCTTCAAAGTTTGCCGTGATCGACCACTGGCCAGGTGGAGTATCCCTAGGAAGTGGAAATTCTTTGGCTCTAAAGGCTTCTTCAGCCGTCTGTGTGAAACGATCGACCACGATCTGTTTGTGATTCTGGAGATAAGACAGTTTCGGGTCATTTAAGTTAAACATGTAGTTCAGTAAACTATACTACACTTGTAATGCAAACCCATAGTTCAGAGAACAACAATTTATTATTAATGTATCTTTTATGAAAAGATTTGTCTACCAAGAGTGGCAGATGAGGACAAAACAACTGATGTTCCAGTCTGGTATGCTGCGCATATCAAGAAGTACAGGTATCTAGAAATTGAATTTTTCTTCTTAATTTACTTTTTCACAGTAAAAACTAAACAACTAGTACAAATGCAAGAAATAATACATAACAAATAGAAAAACAATCAAACTGCAAGCTTTCTCTAACAAATACGAAATGCCAAAACTGCTGCATTAATTTGTTAAATGTCTTTTAGAGAATTCAGAAAATATTCCATTATATGAGTGCTTGCCAGATTTTTTTTATTCAGTAAGGTAGACTAAAGTAAACTGAATGATCATTAGAGCATGAACAGATTTGTGTAGCACTGTGGACACAAGGGTGGAGCTTATATACAAATAAGTGGCCTTGTTCAGTCTTAACACTCATAGCTAACAGACTATAAACAATAGCAGATCAACTATACACAATAAAATATTAAATATACACAATAAGAGATTAAATATACACAACAAGAGATTAAATGTACACAATAAGTAATAAAATATACACAACAAGAGATTAAATATACACAATAAAAGATTAAATATACACAATAAGAGATTGAATATACACACTAAGAGATTAAATATACACACTAAGAGATTAAATATACACAATAAGAGATTAAATATACACCATAAGAGATTAAATATACACAATAAGAGAACAAATATACACAATAAGAGATTAAATATACACAATAATAGATTAAATATATGCACTAAGATATTAAATATACACACTAAGAGATTAAATATACACAATAAGAGATTAAATATACACAATAAGATATTAAATATACACACTAAGAGATTAAATATACACAATACCAGAACAAATGTAAACAAGAAGAGATTGCATATAAACAATAAGAGATCAAATATAAACAGGAGCAGATTAAATATAAACAATAGTATGTCAAAAATAAATAATAAGAGTGGAAATGTAAACAATAAAAGTCAAATGTAAACAATAAGCTATCAAATGTAAACAACAAGGGTTCAAATTATCAATTTATTGTAGCCTAGTACTGACAATTTAAGACAGACATTGTAGTGTGGGGACAATTTAAGACAGACATTGGATGGAGAGAGTGTGTGCGTGTTTGTGTGGTCACGTGCGAGTGTATGTGTATTGAGCTTGTGTATATGTGTATGCGTGTGTTGTTAGTGCAAGTCTGTGGAATCACAAGACCAGTGATGTCCCTCTACATTCCAGGGTTATTACAGGGGCAGACCAGTGATGTCCCTCTACATTCCAGGGTATATACAGGGGCAGACCAGTGATGTCCCTCTACATTCCAGGGTATATACAGGAGCAGGCCAGTGATGTCCCTCTACATTCCAGGGTATATACAGGAGCAGACCAGTGATGTCCCTCTACATTCCAGGGTTATTACAGGGGCAGACCAGTGATGTCCCTCTACATTCCAGGGTTATTACAGGAGCAGGCCAGTGATGTCCCTCTACATTCCAGGGTATATACAGGAGCAGACCAGTGATGTCCCTCTACATTCCAGTGTTATTACAGGAGCAGGCCAGTGATGTCCCTCTACATTCCAGTGTATATACAGGGGCAGGCCAGTGATGTCCCTCTACATTCCAGTGTATATACAGGAGCAGACCAGTGATGTCCCTCTACATTCCAGGGTTATTACAGGAGCAGACCAGTGATGTCCCTCTACATTCCAGGGTTATTACAGGAGCAGGCCAGTGATGTACCTCTACATTCCAGGGTTATTACAGGAGCAGACCAGTGATGTCCCTCTACATTCCAGTGTATATACAGGAGCAGACCAGTGATGTCCCTCTACATTCCAGTGTATATACAGGAGCAGGCCAGTGATGTCCCTCAACATTCCAGGGTTATTACAGGGGCAGACCAGTGATGTCCCTCTACATTCCAGTGTATATACAGGAGCAGGCCAGTGATGTCCCTCTACATTCCAGTGTTATTACAGGAGCAGGCCAGTGATGTCCCTCTACATTCCAGGGTTATTACAGGGGCAGACCAGTGATGTCCCTCTACATTCCAGTGTATATACAGGAGCAGACCAGTGATGTCCCTCTACATTCCAGGGTATATACAGGGGCAGACCAGTGATGTACCTCTACATTCCAGTGTATATACAGGGGCAGACCAGTGATGTCCCTCTACATTCCAGGGTTATTACAGGAGCAGACCAGTGATGTCCCTCTACATTCCAGGGTATATACAGGAGCAGACCAGTGATGTCCCTCTACATTCCAGTGTATATACAGGGGCAGACCAGTGATGTCCCTCTACATTCCAGGGTTATTACAGGGGCAGACCAGTGATGTCCCTCTACATTCCAGTGTATATACAGGAGCAGACCAGTGATGTCCCTCTACATTCCAGGGTATATACAGGGGCAGACCAGTGATGTCCCTCTACATTCCAGGGTTATTACAGGAGCAGACCAGTGATGTCCCTCTACATTCCAGGGTATATACAGGAGCAGACCAGTGATGTCCCTCTACATTCCAGGGTTATTACAGGGGCAGACCAGTGATGTACCTCTACATTACAGGGTATATACAGGAGCAGACCAGTGATGTCCCTCTACATTCCAGGGTATATACAGGAGCAGACCAGTGATGTCCCTCTACATTCCAGGGTATATACAGGAGCAGACCAGTGATGTCCCTCTACATTCCAGTGTATATACAGGAGCAGACCAGTGATGTCCCTCTACATTCCAGGGTATATACAGGAGCAGGCCAGTGATGTCCCTCTACATTCCAGGGTATATACAGGAGCAGGCCAGTGATGTCCCTCTACATTCCAGTGTATATACAGGAGCAGACCAGTGATGTCCCTCTACATTCCAGGGTATATACAGGAGCAGGCCAGTGATGTCCCTCTACATTCCAGGGTATATACAGGAGCAGGCCAGTGATGTCCCTCTACATTCCAGTGTATATACAGGAGCAGACCAGTGATGTCCCTCTACATTCCAGGGTATATACAGGAGCAGGCCAGTGATGTCCCTCTACATTCCAGGGTATATACAGGAGCAGGCCAGTGATGTCCCTCTACATTCCAGTGTATATACAGGAGCAGACTAGTGATGTCCCTCTACATTCCAGGGTATATACAGGAGCAGGCCAGTGATGTCCCTCTACATTCCAGGGTATATACAGGAGCAGGCCAGTGATGTCCCTCTACATTCCAGGGTATATACAGGAGCAGGCCAGTGATGTCCCTCTACATTCCAGTGTATATACAGGAGCAGACCAGTGATGTCCCTCTACATTCCAGGGTATATACAGGGGCAGACCAGTGATGTCCCTCTACATTCCAGGGTATATACAGGAGCAGGCCAGTGATGTCCCTCTACATTCCAGGGTTATTACAGGAGCAGACCAGTGATGTACCTCTACATTCCAGGGTATATACAGGAGCAGACCAGTGATGTCCCTCTACATTCCAGTGTATATACAGGGGCAGGCCAGTGATGTCCCTCTACATTCCAGGGTTATTACAGGAGCAGACCAGTGATGTCCCTCTACATTCCAGGGTTATTACAGGAGCAGGCCAGTGATGTCCCTCTACATTCCAGGGTTATTACAGGAGCAGACCAGTGATGTACCTCTACATTCCAGGGTATATACAGGAGCAGACCAGTGATGTCCCTCTACATTCCAGGGTTATTACAGGAGCAGACCAGTGATGTCCCTCTACATTCCAGGGTTATTACAGGAGCAGACCAGTGATGTCCCTCTACATTCCAGGGTATATACAGGAGCAGACCAGTGATGTACCTCTACATTCCAGGGTATATACAGGAGCAGACCAGTGATGTACCTCTACATTCCAGGGTATATACAGGAGCAGACCAGTGATGTACCTCTACATTCCAGGGTATATACAGGAGCAGACCAGTGATGTCCCTCTACATTCCAGGGTTATTACAGGAGCAGACCAGTGATGTCCCTCTACATTCCAGGGTTATTACAGGAGCAGACCAGTGATGTACCTCTACATTCCAGTGTATATACAGGGGCAGACCAGTGATGTCCCTCTACATTCCAGGGTATATACAGGAGCAGGCCAGTGATGTCCCTCTACATTCCAGGGTATATACAGGAGCAGGCCAGTGATGTACCTCTACATTCCAGGGTTATTACAGGAGCAGACCAGTGATGTACCTCTACATTCCAGGGTATATACAGGAGCAGACCAGTGATGTACCTCTACATTCCAGGGTATATACAGGAGCAGACCAGTGATGTACCTCTACATTCCAGGGTATATACAGGAGCAGACCAGTGATGTACCTCTACATTCCAGGGTATATACAGGAGCAGACCAGTGATGTACCTCTACATTCCAGGGTTATTACAGGAGCAGACCAGTGATGTACCTCTACATTCCAGGGTTATTACAGGAGCAGGCCAGTGATGTACCTCTACATTCCAGTGTATATACAGGAGCAGGCCAGTGATGTCCCTCTACATTCCAGGGTATATACAGGAGCAGGCCAGTGATGTCCCTCTACATTCCAGGGTATATACAGGAGCAGGCCAGTGATGTCCCTCTACATTCCAGGGTTATTACAGGGGCAGACCAGTGATGTCCCTCTACATTCCAGGGTATATACAGGAGCAGACCAGTGATGTACCTCTACATTCCAGGGTTATTACAGGAGCAGACCAGTGATGTACCTCTACATTCCAGGGTATATACAGGAGCAGACCAGTGATGTACCTCTACATTCCAGGGTTATTACAGGAGCAGACCAGTGATGTACCTCTACATTCCAGGGTTATTACAGGAGCAGACCAGTGATGTACCTCTACATTCCAGGGTATATACAGGAGCAGGCCAGTGATGTCCCTCTACATTCCAGGGTATATACAGGAGCAGACCAGTGATGTCCCTCTACATTCCAGGGTATATACAGGAGCAGGCCAGTGATGTCCCTCTACATTCCAGGGTATATACAGGAGCAGGCCAGTGATGTCCCTCTACATTCCAGGGTATATACAGGAGCAGGCCAGTGATGTCCCTCTACATTCCAGTGTATATACAGGAGCAGACCAGTGATGTCCCTCTACATTCCAGGGTATATACAGGGGCAGACCAGTGATGTCCCTCTACATTCCAGGGTATATACAGGAGCAGGCCAGTGATGTCCCTCTACATTCCAGGGTTATTACAGGAGCAGACCAGTGATGTCCCTCTACATTCCAGGGTTATTACAGGAGCAGACCAGTGATGTACCTCTACATTCCAGGGTTATTACAGGAGCAGACCAGTGATGTCCCTCTACATTCCAGGGTATATACAGGAGCAGACCAGTGATGTACCTCTACATTCCAGGGTTATTACAGGAGCAGACCAGTGATGTCCCTCTACATTCCAGGGTTATTACAGGAGCAGACCAGTGATGTACCTCTACATTCCAGGGTTATTACAGGAGCAGACCAGTGATGTCCCTCTACATTCCAGGGTATATACAGGAGCAGGCCAGTGATGTCCCTCTACATTCCAGGGTATATACAGGAGCAGGCCAGTGATGTCCCTCTACATTCCAGTGTATATACAGGAGCAGACCAGTGATGTCCCTCTACATTCCAGGGTATATACAGGAGCAGGCCAGTGATGTCCCTCTACATTCCAGGGTATATACAGGAGCAGGCCAGTGATGTCCCTCTACATTCCAGGGTATATACAGGAGCAGGCCAGTGATGTCCCTCTACATTCCAGTGTATATACAGGAGCAGACCAGTGATGTCCCTCTACATTCCAGGGTATATACAGGGGCAGACCAGTGATGTCCCTCTACATTCCAGGGTATATACAGGAGCAGGCCAGTGATGTCCCTCTACATTCCAGGGTTATTACAGGAGCAGACCAGTGATGTACCTCTACATTCCAGGGTATATACAGGAGCAGACCAGTGATGTCCCTCTACATTCCAGTGTATATACAGGGGCAGACCAGTGATGTCCCTCTACATTCCAGTGTATATACAGGGGCAGACCAGTGATGTCCCTCTACATTCCAGGGTTATTACAGGAGCAGACCAGTGATGTCCCTCTACATTCCAGGGTTATTACAGGAGCAGACCAGTGATGTCCCTCTACATTCCAGTGTATATACAGGGGCAGACCAGTGATGTCCCTCTACATTCCAGTGTATATACAGGGGCAGACCAGTGATGTCCCTCTACATTCCAGGGTTATTACAGGAGCAGACCAGTGATGTACCTCTACATTCCAGTGTATATACAGGGGCAGACCAGTGATGTCCCTCTACATTCCAGTGTATATACAGGGGCAGACCAGTGATGTCCCTCTACATTCCAGGGTTATTACAGGAGCAGACCAGTGATGTACCTCTACATTCCAGGGTTATTACAGGAGCAGACCAGTGATGTACCTCTACATTCCAGGGTATATACAGGAGCAGGCCAGTGATGTCCCTCTACATTCCAGGGTATATACAGGAGCAGGCCAGTGATGTCCCTCTACATTCCAGTGTATATACAGGAGCAGACCAGTGATGTCCCTCTACATTCCAGGGTATATACAGGAGCAGGCCAGTGATGTCCCTCTACATTCCAGGGTATATACAGGAGCAGGCCAGTGATGTCCCTCTACATTCCAGGGTATATACAGGAGCAGGCCAGTGATGTCCCTCTACATTCCAGTGTATATACAGGAGCAGACCAGTGATGTCCCTCTACATTCCAGGGTATATACAGGGGCAGACCAGTGATGTCCCTCTACATTCCAGGGTATATACAGGAGCAGGCCAGTGATGTCCCTCTACATTCCAGGGTATATACAGGAGCAGGCCAGTGATGTCCCTCTACATTCCAGTGTATATACAGGAGCAGACCAGTGATGTCCCTCTACATTCCAGTGTATATACAGGAGCAGACCAGTGATGTCCCTCTACATTCTAGGGTATATACAGGGGCAGACCAGTGATGTCCCTCTACATTCCAGTGTATATACAGGAGCAGACCAGTGATGTCCCTCTACATTCCAGGGTATATACAGGAGCAGACCAGTGATGTCCCTCTACATTCCAGTGTATATACAGGAGCAGACCAGTGATGTCCCTCTACATTCCAGTGTATATACAGGAGCAGACCAGTGATGTCCCTCTACATTCCAGGGTATATACAGGGGCAGACCAGTGATGTCCCTCTACATTCCAGGGTATATACAGGAGCAGGCCAGTGATGTCCCTCTACATTCCAGGGTATATACAGGAGCAGGCCAGTGATGTCCCTCTACATTCCAGTGTATATACAGGAGCAGACCAGTGATGTCCCTCTACATTCCAGGGTATATACAGGAGCAGACCAGTGATGTCCCTCTACATTCCAGTGTATATACAGGGGCAGACCAGTGATGTCCCTCTACATTCCAGTGTATATACAGGAGCAGACCAGTGATGTACCTCTACATTCCAGGGTATATACAGGAGCAGACCAGTGATGTCCCTCTACATTCCAGGGTTATTACAGGAGCAGACCAGTGATGTCCCTCTACATTCCAGTGTATATACAGGAGCAGACCAGTGATGTACCTCTACATTCCAGGGTATATACAGGAGCAGACCAGTGATGTCCCTCTACATTCCAGGGTTATTACAGGAGCAGACCAGTGATGTCCCTCTACATTCCAGGGTATATACAGGAGCAGACCAGTGATGTACCTCTACATTCCAGGGTATATACAGGAGCAGACCAGTGATGTACCTCTACATTCCAGGGTATATACAGGAGCAGACCAGTGATGTACCTCTACATTCCAGGGTATATACAGGAGCAGACCAGTGATGTACCTCTACATTCCAGGGTATATACAGGAGCAGACCAGTGATGTACCTCTACATTCCAGGGTATATACAGGAGCAGACCAGTGATGTACCTCTACATTCCAGGGTATATACAGGAGCAGACCAGTGATGTACCTCTACATTCCAGGGTATATACAGGAGCAGACCAGTGATGTACCTCTACATTCCAGGGTATATACAGGAGCAGACCAGTGATGTCCCTCTACATTCCAGGGTATATACAGGAGCAGACCAGTGATGTACCTCTACATTCCAGGGTTATTACAGGAGCAGACCAGTGATGTCCCTCTACATTCCAGGGTATATACAGGGGCAGACCAGTGATGTCCCTCTACATTCCAGGGTATATACAGGAGCAGGCCAGTGATGTCCCTCTACATTCCAGGGTATATACAGGAGCAGACCAGTGATGTCCCTCTACATTCCAGGGTATATACAGGAGCAGGCCAGTGATGTCCCTCTACATTCCAGGGTATATACAGGAGCAGGGCAGTGATGTCCCTCTACATTCCAGGGTATATACAGGGGCAGACCAGTGATGTCCCTCTACATTCCAGGGTATATACAGGAGCAGACCAGTGATGTCCCTCTACATTCCAGGGTATATACAGGAGCAGGCCAGTGATGTCCCTCTACATTCCAGGGTATATACAGGAGCAGACCAGTGATGTCCCTCTACATTCCAGGGTATATACAGGAGCAGGCCAGTGATGTCCCTCTACATTCCAGTGTATATACAGGAGCAGACCAGTGATGTCCCTCTACATTCCAGGGTATATACAGGGGCAGACCAGTGATGTCCCTCTACATTCCAGGGTATATACAGGAGCAGGCCAGTGATGTCCCTCTACATTCCAGGGTTATTACAGGAGCAGACCAGTGATGTACCTCTACATTCCAGGGTATATACAGGAGCAGACCAGTGATGTCCCTCTACATTCCAGTGTATATACAGGGGCAGACCAGTGATGTCCCTCTACATTCCAGTGTATATACAGGAGCAGACCAGTGATGTCCCTCTACATTCCAGTGTATATACAGGGGCAGACCAGTGATGTCCCTCTACATTCCAGTGTATATACAGGAGCAGACCAGTGATGTCCCTCTACATTCCAGGGTTATTACAGGAGCAGACCAGTGATGTACCTCTACATTCCAGGGTTATTACAGGAGCAGACCAGTGATGTCCCTCTACATTCCAGGGTTATTACAGGAGCAGACCAGTGATGTCCCTCTACATTCCAGGGTATATACAGGAGCAGACCAGTGATGTCCCTCTACATTCCAGGGTTATTACAGGGGCAGACCAGTGATGTCCCTCTACATTCCAGGGTATATACAGGAGCAGGCCAGTGATGTACCTCTACATTCCAGGGTTATTACAGGAGCAGGCCAGTGATGTACCTCTACATTCCAGGGTTATTACAGGAGCAGGCCAGTGATGTACCTCTACATTCCAGGGTATATACAGGAGCAGACCAGTGATGTCCCTCTACATTCCAGGGTATATACAGGAGCAGACCAGTGATGTACCTCTACATTCCAGGGTTATTACAGGAGCAGGCCAGTGATGTACCTCTACATTCCAGTGTATATACAGGAGCAGACCAGTGATGTCCCTCTACATTCCAGTGTATATACAGGAGCAGGCCAGTGATGTACCTCTACATTCCAGGGTATATACAGGAGCAGGCCAGTGATGTCCCTCTACATTCCAGTGTATATACAGGAGCAGACCAGTGATGTCCCTCTACATTCCAGGGTATATACAGGGGCAGACCAGTGATGTCCCTCTACATTCCAGGGTATATACAGGAGCAGGCCAGTGATGTCCCTCTACATTCCAGGGTTATTACAGGAGCAGACCAGTGATGTACCTCTACATTCCAGGGTATATACAGGAGCAGACCAGTGATGTCCCTCTACATTCCAGTGTATATACAGGAGCAGACCAGTGATGTCCCTCTACATTCCAGTGTATATACAGGAGCAGACCAGTGATGTCCCTCTACATTCCAGGGTTATTACAGGAGCAGACCAGTGATGTACCTCTACATTCCAGGGTTATTACAGGAGCAGACCAGTGATGTACCTCTACATTCCAGGGTATATACAGGAGCAGACCAGTGATGTCCCTCTACATTCCAGGGTTATTACAGGAGCAGACCAGTGATGTACCTCTACATTCCAGGGTATATACAGGAGCAGACCAGTGATGTACCTCTACATTCCAGGGTATATACAGGAGCAGACCAGTGATGTACCTCTACATTCCAGTGTATATACAGGAGCAGGCCAGTGATGTACCTCTACATTCCAGTGTATATACAGGAGCAGACCAGTGATGTACCTCTACATTCCAGGGTATATACAGGAGCAGGCCAGTGATGTACCTCTACATTCCAGGGTTATTACAGGAGCAGACCAGTGATGTACCTCTACATTCCAGGGTTATTACAGGAGCAGACCAGTGATGTACCTCTACATTCCAGGGTATATACAGGAGCAGACCAGTGATGTACCTCTACATTCCAGGGTATATACAGGAGCAGACCAGTGATGTACCTCTACATTCCAGGGTTATTACAGGGGCAGACCAGTGATGTCCCTCTACATTCCAGTGTATATACAGGGGCAGACCAGTGATGTCCCTCTACATTCCAGGGTATATACAGGAGCAGACCAGTGATGTACCTCTACATTCCAGGGTTATTACAGGAGCAGACCAGTGATGTCCCTCTACATTCCAGGGTATATACAGGAGCAGACCAGTGATGTCCCTCTACATTCCAGGGTATATACAGGGGCAGACCAGTGATGTACCTCTACATTCCAGTGTATATACAGGAGCAGACCAGTGATGTACCTCTACATTCCAGGGTATATACAGGAGCAGACCAGTGATGTACCTCTACATTCCAGGGTTATTACAGGGGCAGACCAGTGATGTCCCTCTACATTCCAGTGTATATACAGGGGCAGACCAGTGATGTCCCTCTACATTCCAGTGTATATACAGGGGCAGGCCAGTGATGTCCCTCTACATTCCAGGGTATATACAGGAGCAGGCCAGTGATGTCCCTCTACATTCCAGGGTATATACAGGAGCAGGCCAGTGATGTACCTCTACATTCCAGGGTTATTACAGGGGCAGACCAGTGATGTACCTCTACATTCCAGGGTATATACAGGAGCAGACCAGTGATGTACCTCTACATTCCAGGGTTATTACAGGGGCAGACCAGTGATGTACCTCTACATTCCAGGGTATATACAGGGGCAGACCAGTGATGTCCCTCTACATTCCAGGGTTATTACAGGAGCAGACCAGTGATGTCCCTCTACATTCCAGTGTATATACAGGGGCAGGCCAGTGATGTCCCTCTACATTCCAGGGTATATACAGGAGCAGGCCAGTGATGTCCCTCTACATTCCAGGGTATATACAGGAGCAGGCCAGTGATGTACCTCTACATTCCAGGGTTATTACAGGGGCAGACCAGTGATGTCCCTCTACATTCCAGGGTATATACAGGAGCAGACCAGTGATGTACCTCTACATTCCAGGGTTATTACAGGGGCAGACCAGTGATGTCCCTCTACATTCCAGTGTATATACAGGGGCAGACCAGTGATGTCCCTCTACATTCCAGGGTATATACAGGAGCAGACCAGTGATGTACCTCTACATTCCAGGGTTATTACAGGAGCAGACCAGTGATGTCCCTCTACATTCCAGGGTATATACAGGAGCAGACCAGTGATGTCCCTCTACATTCCAGGGTATATACAGGAGCAGACCAGTGATGTACCTCTACATTCCAGGGTATATACAGGAGCAGACCAGTGATGTCCCTCTACATTCCAGGGTATATACAGGAGCAGACCAGTGATGTACCTCTACATTCCAGGGTTATTACAGGAGCAGACCAGTGATGTACCTCTACATTCCAGGGTATATACAGGGGCAGACCAGTGATGTACCTCTACATTCCAGGGTTATTACAGGAGCAGACCAGTGATGTACCTCTACATTCCAGGGTATATACAGGAGCAGACCAGTGATGTCCCTCTACATTCCAGGGTTATTACAGGAGCAGACCAGTGATGTCCCTCTACATTCCAGGGTATATACAGGAGCAGACCAGTGATGTACCTCTACATTCCAGGGTATATACAGGAGCAGACCAGTGATGTACCTCTACATTCCAGGGTATATACAGGAGCAGACCAGTGATGTACCTCTACATTCCAGGGTATATACAGGAGCAGACCAGTGATGTACCTCTACATTCCAGTGTATATACAGGAGCAGACCAGTGATGTCCCTCTACATTCCAGGGTTATTACAGGAGCAGACCAGTGATGTCCCTCTACATTCCAGGGTATATACAGGAGCAGACCAGTGATGTACCTCTACATTCCAGGGTTATTACAGGAGCAGACCAGTGATGTCCCTCTACATTCCAGGGTATATACAGGAGCAGGCCAGTGATGTCCCTCTACATTCCAGGGTTATTACAGGGGCAGACCAGTGATGTCCCTCTACATTCCAGGGTTATTACAGGGGCAGACCAGTGATGTCCCTCTACATTCCAGGGTATATACAGGAGCAGACCAGTGATGTACCTCTACATTCCAGGGTTATTACAGGGGCAGACCAGTGATGTCCCTCTACATTCCAGGGTTATTACAGGAGCAGACCAGTGATGTCCCTCTACATTCCAGGGTATATACAGGAGCAGACCAGTGATGTACCTCTACATTCCAGGGTTATTACAGGAGCAGACCAGTGATGTCCCTCTACATTCCAGGGTTATTACAGGGGCAGACCAGTGATGTCCCTCTACATTCCAGGGTATATACAGGAGCAGACCAGTGATGTACCTCTACATTCCAGGGTATATACAGGAGCAGACCAGTGATGTACCTCTACATTCCAGGGTATATACAGGAGCAGACCAGTGATGTACCTCTACATTCCAGGGTTATTACAGGAGCAGACCAGTGATGTCCCTCTACATTCCAGGGTTATTACAGGAGCAGACCAGTGATGTACCTCTACATTCCAGGGTTATTACAGGGGCAGACCAGTGATGTCCCTCTACATTCCAGGGTATATACAGGAGCAGACCAGTGATGTACCTCTACATTCCAGGGTTATTACAGGGGCAGACCAGTGATGTCCCTCTACATTCCAGGGTATATACAGGAGCAGACCAGTGATGTACCTCTACATTCCAGGGTATATACAGGGGCAGACCAGTGATGTACCTCTACATTCCAGGGTATATACAGGAGCAGACCAGTGATGTCCCTCTACATTCCAGTGTATATACAGGGGCAGACCAGTGATGTACCTCTACATTCCAGGGTATATACAGGAGCAGACCAGTGATGTCCCTCTACATTCCAGGGTTATTACAGGAGCAGACCAGTGATGTCCCTCTACATTCCAGGGTATATACAGGAGCAGACCAGTGATGTCCCTCTACATTCCAGTGTATATACAGGAGCAGACCAGTCATGTCCCTCTACATTCCAGGGTTATTACAGGAGCAGACCAGTGATGTCCCTCTACATTCCAGGGTATATACAGGAGCAGACCAGTGATGTCCCTCTACATTCCAGTGTATATACAGGGGCAGACCAGTGATGTCCCTCTACATTCCAGGGTTATTACAGGAGCAGACCAGTGATGTCCCTCTACATTCCAGTGTATATACAGGGGCAGACCAGTGATGTCCCTCTACATTCCAGGGTTATTACAGGAGCAGACCAGTGATGTCCCTCTACATTCCAGTGTATATACAGGGGCAGACCAGTGATGTCCCTCTACATTCCAGGGTTATTACAGGAGCAGACCAGTGATGTCCCTCTACATTCCAGTGTATATACAGGAGCAGACCAGTGATGTCCCTCTACATTCCAGGGTTATTACAGGAGCAGACCAGTGATGTCCCTCTACATTCCAGTGTATATACAGGGGCAGACCAGTGATGTCCCTCTACATTCCAGGGTATATACAGGAGCAGACCAGTGATGTCCCTCTACATTCCAGGGTTATTACAGGAGCAGACCAGTGATGTCCCTCTACATTCCAGGGTATATACAGGAGCAGACCAGTGATGTCCCTCTACATTCCAGTGTATATACAGGGGCAGACCAGTGATGTCCCTCTACATTCCAGGGTTATTACAGGAGCAGACCAGTGATGTCCCTCTACATTCCAGTGTATATACAGGGGCAGACCAGTGATGTACCTCTACATTCCAGGGTATATACAGGGGCAGACCAGTGATGTCCCTCTACATTCCAGTGTATATACAGGGGCAGACCAGTGATGTCCCTCTACATTCCAGGGTATATACAGGAGCAGACCAGTGATGTCCTCTACATTCCAGGGTATATACAGGAGCAGACCAGTGATGTCCCTCTACATTCCAGTGTATATACAGGAGCAGACCAGTGATGTCCTCTACATTCCAGGGTTATTACAGGAGCAGACCAGTGATGTACCTCTACATTCCATGGTATATACAGGAGCAGACCAGTGATGTCCCTCTACATTCCAGGGTATATACAGGAGCAGACCAGTGATGTACCTCTACATTCCAGGGTTATTACAGGAGCAGACCAGTGATGTACCTCTACATTCCAGGGTATATACAGGAGCAGACCAGTGATGTACCTCTACATTCCAGGGTATATACAGGAGCAGACTAGTGATGTCCCTCTACATTCCAGGGTTATTACAGGAGCAGACCAGTGATGTACCTCTACATTCCAGTGTATATACAGGGGCAGACCAGTGATGTCCCTCTACATTCCAGGGTATATACAGGGGCAGACCAGTGATGTCCCTCTACATTCCAGGGTATATACAGGGGCAGACCAGTGATGTCCCTCTACATTCCAGTGTATATACAGGAGCAGACCAGTGATGTCCCTCTACATTCCAGTGTATATACAGGAGCAGACCAGTGATGTCCCTCTACATTCCAGGGTATATACAGGAGCAGACCAGTGATGTACCTCTACATTCCAGGGTTATTACAGGAGCAGACCAGTGATGTACCTCTACATTCCAGTGTATATACAGGGGCAGACCAGTGATGTCCCTCTACATTCCAGGGTATATACAGGGGCAGACCAGTGATGTCCCTCTACATTCCAGGGTATATACAGGGGCAGACCAGTGATGTCCCTCTACATTCCAGTGTATATACAGGAGCAGACCAGTGATGTCCCTCTACATTCCAGTGTATATACAGGAGCAGACCAGTGATGTCCCTCTACATTCCAGGGTTATTACAGGAGCAGACCAGTGATGTCCCTCTACATTCCAGGGTTATTACAGGAGCAGACCAGTGATGTCCCTCTACATTCCAGGGTATATACAGGAGCAGACCAGTGATGTCCCTCTACATTCCAGGGTTATTACAGGAGCAGACCAGTGATGTCCCTCTACATTCCAGGGTTATTACAGGGGCAGACCAGTGATGTACCTCTACATTCCAGGGTATATACAGGAGCAGACCAGTGATGTCCCTCTACATTCCAGGGTTATTACAGGAGCAGACCAGTGATGTCCCTCTACATTCCAGGGTTATTACAGGGGCAGACCAGTGATGTACCTCTACATTCCAGTGTATATACAGGAGCAGACCAGTGATGTCCCTCTACATTCCAGGGTTATTACAGGAGCAGACCAGTGATGTCCCTCTACATTCCAGGGTTATTACAGGAGCAGACCAGTGATGTCCCTCTACATTCCAGGGTATATACAGGAGCAGACCAGTGATGTACCTCTACATTCCAGGGTATATACAGGGGCAGACCAGTGATGTCCCTCTACATTCCAGGATTATTACAGGGGCAGACCAGTGATGTACCTCTACATTCCAGGGTATATACAGGAGCAGACCAGTGATGTCCCTCTACATTCCAGGGTTATTACAGGGGCAGACCAGTGATGTCCCTCTACATTCCAGGGTATATACAGGAGCAGACCAGTGATGTCCCTCTACATTCCAGGGTATATACAGGAGCAGACCAGTGATGTCCCTCTACATTCCAGTGTATATACAGGAGCAGACCAGTGATGTACCTCTACATTCCAGGGTATATACAGGAGCAGACCAGTGATGTCCCTCTACATCCCAGGGTATATACAGGAGCAGACCAGTGATGTCCCTCTACATTCCAGGGTATATACAGGAGCAGACCAGTGATGTCCCTCTACATCCCAGGGTATATACAGGAGCAGACCAGTGATGTCCCTCTACATTCCAGGGTATATACAGGAGCAGACCAGTGATGTCCCTCTACATCCCAGGGTATATACAGGAGCAGACTAGTGATGTACCTCTACATTCCAGGGTATATACAGGAGCAGACTAGTGATGTCCCTCTACATTCCAGGGTTATTACAGGAGCAGACCTGTGATGTCCTCTACATTCCAGGGTATATACAGGAGCAGACCTGTGATGTCCTCTACATTCCAGTGTATATACAGGGGCAGACCAGTGATGTCCCTCTACATTCCAGGGTATATACAGGAGCAGACCAGTGATGTCCCTCTACATTCCAGTGTATATACAGGGGCAGACCAGTGATGTCCCTCTACATTCCAGGGTATATACAGGAGCAGACCAGTGATGTCCCTCTACATTCCAGGGTTATTACAGGAGCAGACCAGTGATGTCCCTCTACATTCCAGTGTATATACAGGAGCAGACCAGTGATGTCCCTCTACATCCCAGTATATACAGGAGCAGACCAGTGATGTCCCTCTACATTCCAGGGTTATTACAGGAGCAGACCAGTGATGTCCCTCTACATTCCAGTGTATATACAGGAGCAGACCAGTGATGTCCCTCTACATTCCAGTGTATATACAGGAGCAGACCAGTGATGTCCCTCTACATTCCAGTGTATATACAGGAGCAGACCAGTGATGTCCCTCTACATTCCAGTGTATATACAGGAGCAGACCAGTGATGTCCCTCTACATTCCAGGGTTATTACAGGAGCAGACCAGTGATGTCCCTCTACATTCCAGTGTATATACAGGAGCAGACCAGTGATGTCCCTCTACATTCCAGGGTTATTACAGGAGCAGACCAGTGATGTCCCTCTACATTCCAGGGTTATTACAGGAGCAGACCAGTGATGTCCCTCTACATTCCAGGGTATATACAGGGGCAGGCCAGTGATGTCCCTCTACATTCCAGGGTATATACAGGAGCAGACCAGTGATGTCCCTCTACATTCCAGGGTATATACAGGGGCAGACCAGTGATGTCCCTCTACATTCCAGGGTATATACAGGAGCAGACCAGTGATGTCCCTCTACATTCCAGGGTATATACAGGGGCAGACCAGTGATGTCCCTCTACATTCCAGGGTATATACAGGAGCAGACCAGTGATGTCCCTCTACATTCCAGGGTATATACAGGAGCAGACCAGTGATGTACCTCTACATTCCAGGGTATATACAGGAGCAGACCAGTGATGTCCCTCTACATTCCAGTGTATATACAGGGGCAGACCAGTGATGTCCCTCTACATTCCAGGGTATATACAGGAGCAGACCAGTGATGTCCCTCTACATTCCAGGGTATATACAGGAGCAGACCAGTGATGTCCCTCTACATTCCAGGGTATATACAGGAGCAGACCAGTGATGTACCTCTACATTCCAGGGTATATACAGGAGCAGACCAGTGATGTCCCTCTACATTCCAGTGTATATACAGGAGCAGACCAGTGATGTCCCTCTACATTCCAGGGTATATACAGGAGCAGACCAGTGATGTCCCTCTACATTCCAGGGTATATACAGGAGCAGACCAGTGATGTCCCTC
Organism: Cepaea hortensis; assembly: GCA_963921405.1. Classification (NCBI taxonomy): domain Eukaryota; kingdom Metazoa; phylum Mollusca; class Gastropoda; order Stylommatophora; family Helicidae; genus Cepaea; species Cepaea hortensis. The sequence continues at coordinate 2,388,101 of OY992883.1, read as the reverse complement.
TACATTCCAGGGTATATACAGGAGCAGACCAGTGATGTCCCTCTACATTCCAGGGTATATACAGGGGCAGACCAGTGATGTCCCTCTACATTCCAGTGTATATACAGGAGCAGACCAGTGATGTCCCTCTACATCCCAGTATATACAGGAGCAGACCAGTGATGTACCTCTACATTCCAGGGTTATTACAGGAGCAGACCAGTGATGTCCCTCTACATTCCAGGGTATATACAGGAGCAGACCAGTGATGTCCCTCTACATTCCAGGGTATATACAGGGGCAGACCAGTGATGTCCCTCTACATTCCAGGGTATATACAGGAGCAGACCAGTGATGTCCCTCTACATTCCAGGGTATATACAGGAGCAGACCAGTGATGTCCCTCTACATTCCAGGGTATATACAGGAGCAGACCAGTGATGTCCCTCTACATTCCAGGGTATATACAGGAGCAGACCAGTGATGTCCCTCTACATTCCAGGGTATATACAGGAGCAGACCAGTGATGTCCCTCTACATTCCAGTGTATATACAGGAGCAGACCAGTGATGTCCCTCTACATTCCAGGGTATATACAGGGGCAGACCAGTGATGTCCCTCTACATTCCAGGGTTATTACAGGAGCAGACCAGTGATGTGCCTCTACATTCCAGGGTTATTACAGGAGCAGACCAGTGATGTACCTCTACATTCCAGTGTATATACAGGGGCAGACCAGTGATGTCCCTCTACATTCCAGTGTATATACAGGGGCAGACCAGTGATGTCCCTCTACATTCCAGTGTATATACAGGGGCAGACCAGTGATGTCCCTCTACATTCCAGTGTATATACAGGGGCAGACCAGTGATGTCCCTCTACATTCCAGTGTATATACAGGGGCAGACCAGTGATGTCCCTCTACATTCCAGGGTTATTACAGGAGCAGGCCAGTGATGTCCCTCTACATTCCAGGGTATATACAGGGGCAGACCAGTGATGTCCCTCTACATTCCAGTGTATATACAGGGGCAGACCAGTGATGTCCCTCTACATTCCAGGGTATATACAGGGGCAGACCAGTGATGTCCCTCTACATTCCAGTGTATATACAGGGGCAGACCAGTGATGTATCTCTACATTCCAGTGTATATACAGGGGCAGACCAGTGATGTCCCTCTACATTCCAGTGTATATACAGGGGCAGACCAGTGATGTCCCTCTACATTCCAGTGTATATACAGGGGCAGACCAGTGATGTCCCTCTACATTCCAGGGTTATTACAGGAGCAGGCCAGTGATGTCCCTCTACATTCCAGGGTATATACAGGAGCAGACCAGTGATGTCCCTCTACATTCCAGGGTTATTACAGGGGCAGACCAGTGATGTCCCTCTACATTCCAGTGTATATACAGGGGCAGACCAGTGATGTCCCTCTACATTCCAGGGTTATTACAGGAGCAGGCCAGTGATGTACCTCTACATTCCAGGGTTATTACAGGAGCAGACCAGTGATGTCCCTCTACATTCCAGTGTATATACAGGGGCAGACCAGTGATGTCCCTCTACATTCCAGTGTATATACAGGGGCAGACCAGTGATGTCCCTCTACATTCCAGGGTTATTACAGGAGCAGACCAGTGATGTCCCTCTACATTCCAGTGTATATACAGGAGCAGACCAGTGATGTCCCTCTACATTCCAGGGTATATACAGGGGCAGACCAGTGATGTACCTCTACATTCCAGGGTTATTACAGGAGCAGACCAGTGATGTCCCTCTACATTCCAGGGTATATACAGGAGCAGACCAGTGATGTCCCTCTACATTCCAGGGTATATACAGGGGCAGACCAGTGATGTCCCTCTACATTCCAGGGTATATACAGGAGCAGACCAGTGATGTACCTCTACATTCCAGGGTATATACAGGAGCAGACCAGTGATGTCCCTCTACATTCCAGGGTTATTACAGGGGCAGACCAGTGATGTCCCTCTACATTCCAGGGTATATACAGGAGCAGACCAGTGATGTCCCTCTACATTCCAGGGTATATACAGGGGCAGACCAGTGATGTACCTCTACATTCCAGGGTATATACAGGAGCAGACCAGTGATGTCCCTCTACATTCCAGGGTTATTACAGGGGCAGACCAGTGATGTCCCTCTACATTCCATGGTATATACAGGAGCAGACCAGTGATGTCCCTCTACATTCCAGGGTTATTACAGGGGCAGACCAGTGATGTCCCTCTACATTCCAGGGTATATACAGGAGCAGACCAGTGATGTACCTCTACATTCCAGGGTATATACAGGAGCAGACCAGTGATGTCCCTCTACATTCCAGGGTTATTACAGGGGCAGACCAGTGATGTCCCTCTACATTCCAGGGTATATACAGGAGCAGACCAGTGATGTCCCTCTACATTCCAGGGTATATACAGGGGCAGACCAGTGATGTACCTCTACATTCCAGGGTATATACAGGAGCAGACCAGTGATGTCCCTCTACATTCCAGGGTTATTACAGGGGCAGACCAGTGATGTCCCTCTACATTCCATGGTATATACAGGAGCAGACCAGTGATGTCCCTCTACATTCCAGGGTTATTACAGGGGCAGACCAGTGATGTCCCTCTACATTCCAGGGTATATACAGGAGCAGACTAGTGATGTCCCTCTACATTCCAGGGTTATTACAGGAGCAGACCAGTGATGTACCTCTACATTCCAGGGTTATTACAGGAGCAGACCAGTGATGTCCCTCTACATTCCAGGGTATATACAGGAGCAGGCCAGTGATGTACCTCTACATTCCAGTGTATATACAGGAGCAGACCAGTGATGTCCCTCTACATTCCAGGGTATATACAGGAGCAGACCAGTGATGTACCTCTACATTCCAGGGTATATACAGGAGCAGACCAGTGATGTACCTCTACATTCCAGGGTATATACAGGAGCAGACCAGTGATGTCCCTCTACATTCCAGGGTTATTACAGGAGCAGACCAGTGATGTCCCTCTACATTCCAGGGTATATACAGGAGCAGACCAGTGATGTACCTCTACATTCCAGGGTATATACAGGAGCAGACCAGTGATGTACCTCTACATTCCAGGGTTATTACAGGAGCAGACCAGTGATGTCCCTCTACATTCCAGGGTATATACAGGAGCAGACCAGTGATGTCCCTCTACATTCCAGGGTATATACAGGAGCAGACCAGTGATGTACCTCTACATTCCAGGGTTATTACAGGAGCAGACCTGTGATGTCCCTCTACATTCCAGGGTATATACAGGAGCAGACCAGTGATGTCCCTCTACATTCCAGGGTATATACAGGAGCAGACCAGTGATGTACCTCTACATTCCAGGGTATATACAGGGGCAGACCAGTGATGTCCCTCTACATTCCATGGTATATACAGGAGCAGACCAGTGATGTACCTCTACATTCCAGGGTTATTACAGGGGCAGACCAGTGATGTACCTCTACATTCCAGGGTTATTACAGGGGCAGACCAGTGATGTCCCTCTACATTCCAGGGTATATACAGGAGCAGACCAGTGATGTCCCTCTACATTCCAGGGTATATACAGGGGCAGACCAGTGATGTCCCTCTACATTCCAGTGTATATACAGGAGCAGACCAGTGATGTCCCTCTACATTCCAGGGTTATTACAGGGGCAGACCAGTGATGTACCTCTACATTCCAGGGTTATTACAGGGGCAGACCAGTGATGTACCTCTACATTCCAGTGTATATACAGGGGCAGACCAGTGATGTCCCTCTACATTCCAGGGTATATACAGGAGCAGACCAGTGATGTACCTCTACATTCCAGGGTATATACAGGGGCAGACCAGTGATGTACCTCTACATTCCAGGGTATATACAGGGGCAGACCAGTGATGTACCTCTACATTCCAGGGTTATTACAGGAGCAGACCAGTGATGTACCTCTACATTCCAGGGTATATACAGGAGCAGACCAGTGATGTCCCTCTACATTCCAGTGTATATACAGGAGCAGACCAGTGATGTCCCTCTACATTCCAGGGTATATACAGGGGCAGACCAGTGATGTCCCTCTACATTCCAGTGTATATACAGGAGCAGACCAGTGATGTACCTCTACATTCCAGGGTATATACAGGAGCAGACCAGTGATGTCCCTCTACATTCCAGGGTATATACAGGGGCAGACCAGTGATGTCCCTCTACATTCCAGGGTATATACAGGGGCAGACCAGTGATGTCCCTCTACATTCCAGGGTATATACAGGAGCAGACCAGTGATGTACCTCTACATTCCAGGGTATATACAGGAGCAGACCAGTGATGTCCCTCTACATTCCAGGGTATATACAGGGGCAGACCAGTGATGTACCTCTACATTCCAGGGTATATACAGGAGCAGACCAGTGATGTACCTCTACATTCCAGGGTATATACAGGAGCAGACCAGTGATGTACCTCTACATTCCAGGGTATATACAGGGGCAGACCAGTGATGTACCTCTACATTCCAGGGTATATACAGGGGCAGACCAGTGATGTCCCTCTACATTCCAGGGTATATACAGGGGCAGACCAGTGATGTCCCTCTACATTCCAGGGTATATACAGGGGCAGACCAGTGATGTCCCTCTACATTCCAGGGTATATACAGGGGCAGACCAGTGATGTCCCTCTACATTCCAGGGTATATACAGGGGCAGACCAGTGATGTCCCTCTACATTCCAGGGTATATACAGGGGCAGACCAGTGATGTCCCTCTACATTCCAGGGTATATACAGGAGCAGACCAGTGATGTACCTCTACATTCCAGGGTATATACAGGAGCAGACCAGTGATGTCCCTCTACATTCCAGGGTATATACAGGGGCAGACCAGTGATGTACCTCTACATTCCAGGGTATATACAGGAGCAGACCAGTGATGTACCTCTACATTCCAGGGTATATACAGGAGCAGACCAGTGATGTCCCTCTACATTCCAGTGTATATACAGGAGCAGACCAGTGATGTCCCTCTACATTCCAGGGTATATACAGGGGCAGACCAGTGATGTACCTCTACATTCCAGGGTATATACAGGGGCAGACCAGTGATGTACCTCTACATTCCAGTGTATATACAGGGGCAGACCAGTGATGTACCTCTACATTCCAGGGTTATTACAGGAGCAGACCAGTGATGTCCCTCTACATTCCAGGGTATATACAGGAGCAGACCAGTGATGTACCTCTACATTCCAGTGTATATACAGGAGCAGACCTGTGATGTACCTCTACATTCCAGGGTATATACAGGAGCAGACCAGTGATGTCCCTCTACATTCCAGGGTATATACAGGGGCAGACCAGTGATGTCCCTCTACATTCCAGGGTATATACAGGAGCAGACCAGTGATGTCCCTCTACATTCCAGGGTATATACAGGGGCAGGCCAGTGATGTCCCTCTACATTCCAGGGTATATACAGGAGCAGACCAGTGATGTCCCTCTACATTCCAGGGTATATACAGGAGCAGACCAGTGATGTCCCTCTACATTCCAGGGTATATACAGGAGCAGACCAGTGATGTCCCTCTACATTCCAGGGTATATACAGGGGCAGACCAGTGATGTCCCTCTACATTCCAGGGTTATTACAGGAGCAGACCAGTGATGTCCCTCTACATTCCAGGGTATATACAGGAGCAGACCAGTGATGTACCTCTACATTCCAGGGTTATTACAGGAGCAGACCAGTGATGTACCTCTACATTCCAGGGTATATACAGGAGCAGACCAGTGATGTCCCTCTACATTCCAGGGTATATACAGGAGCAGACCAGTGATGTCCCTCTACATTCCAGGGTTATTACAGGAGCAGGCCAGTGATGTCCCTCTACATTCCAGGGTATATACAGGAGCAGACCAGTGATGTCCCTCTACATTCCAGGGTATATACAGGAGCAGACCAGTGATGTACCTCTACATTCCAGGGTATATACAGGAGCAGACCAGTGATGTACCTCTACATTCCAGGGTATATACAGGAGCAGACCAGTGATGTACCTCTACATTCCAGGGTATATACAGGGGCAGACCAGTGATGTCCCTCTACATTCCAGGGTATATACAGGAGCAGACCAGTGATGTCCCTCTACATTCCAGGGTATATACAGGGGCAGGCCAGTGATGTCCCTCTACATTCCAGGGTATATACAGGAGCAGACCAGTGATGTCCCTCTACATTCCAGGGTATATACAGGAGCAGACCAGTGATGTCCCTCTACATTCCAGGGTATATACAGGAGCAGACCAGTGATGTCCCTCTACATTCCAGGGTATATACAGGGGCAGACCAGTGATGTCCCTCTACATTCCAGGGTTATTACAGGAGCAGACCAGTGATGTCCCTCTACATTCCAGGGTATATACAGGAGCAGACCAGTGATGTACCTCTACATTCCAGGGTTATTACAGGAGCAGACCAGTGATGTACCTCTACATTCCAGGGTATATACAGGAGCAGACCAGTGATGTCCCTCTACATTCCAGGGTATATACAGGAGCAGACCAGTGATGTCCCTCTACATTCCAGGGTTATTACAGGAGCAGGCCAGTGATGTCCCTCTACATTCCAGGGTATATACAGGAGCAGACCAGTGATGTCCCTCTACATTCCAGGGTATATACAGGAGCAGACCAGTGATGTACCTCTACATTCCAGGGTATATACAGGAGCAGACCAGTGATGTCCCTCTACATTCCAGGGTATATACAGGAGCAGACCAGTGATGTACCTCTACATTCCAGGGTATATACAGGGGCAGACCAGTGATGTCCCTCTACATTCCAGGGTTATTACAGGGGCAGACCAGTGATGTCCCTCTACATTCCAGGGTTATTACAGGGGCAGACCAGTGATGTCCCTCTACATTCCAGGGTATATACAGGAGCAGACCAGTGATGTCCCTCTACATTCCAGGGTATATACAGGGGCAGACCAGTGATGTCCCTCTACATTCCAGGGTATATACAGGGGCAGACCAGTGATGTCCCTCTACATTCCAGGGTTATTACAGGGGCAGACCAGTGATGTCCCTCTACATTCCAGGGTTATTACAGGGGCAGACCAGTGATGTCCCTCTACATTCCAGGGTATATACAGGAGCAGACCAGTGATGTCCCTCTACATTCCAGGGTATATACAGGAGCAGACCAGTGATGTCCCTCTACATTCCAGGGTTATTACAGGAGCAGACCAGTGATGTCCCTCTACATTCCAGGGTATATACAGGAGCAGACCAGTGATGTCCCTCTACATTCCAGGGTATATACAGGAGCAGACCAGTGATGTACCTCTACATTCCAGGGTATATACAGGAGCAGACCAGTGATGTCCCTCTACATTCCAGGGTATATACAGGAGCAGACCAGTGATGTCCCTCTACATTCCAGGGTATATACAGGGGCAGACCAGTGATGTACCTCTACATTCCAGGGTATATACAGGGGCAGACCAGTGATGTACCTCTACATTCCAGGGTTATTACAGTAGCAGACCAGTGATGTCCCTCTACATTCCAGTGTATATACAGGGGCAGACCAGTGATGTCCCTCTACATTCCAGTGTATATACAGGAGCAGACCAGTGATGTCCCTCTACATTCCAGGGTATATACAGGAGCAGACCAGTGATGTCCCTCTACATTCCAGTGTATATACAGGAGCAGACCAGTGATGTCCCTCTACATTCCAGGGTTATTACAGGGGCAGACCAGTGATGTCCCTCTACATTCCATGGTATATACAGGAGCAGACCAGTGATGTCCCTCTACATTCCAGGGTTATTACAGGGGCAGACCAGTGATGTCCCTCTACATTCCAGGGTATATACAGGAGCAGACTAGTGATGTCCCTCTACATTCCAGGGTTATTACAGGAGCAGACCTGTGATGTCCTCTACATTCCAGGGTATATACAGGAGCAGACCTGTGATGTCCTCTACATTCCAGTGTATATACAGGGGCAGACCAGTGATGTCCCTCTACATTCCAGGGTATATACAGGAGCAGACCAGTGATGTCCCTCTACATTCCAGTGTATATACAGGGGCAGACCAGTGATGTCCCTCTACATTCCAGGGTATATACAGGAGCAGACCAGTGATGTCCCTCTACATTCCAGGGTTATTACAGGAGCAGACCAGTGATGTCCCTCTACATTCCAGTGTATATACAGGAGCAGACCAGTGATGTCCCTCTACATCCCAGTATATACAGGAGCAGACCAGTGATGTCCCTCTACATTCCAGGGTTATTACAGGAGCAGACCAGTGATGTCCCTCTACATTCCAGTGTATATACAGGAGCAGACCAGTGATGTCCCTCTACATTCCAGTGTATATACAGGAGCAGACCAGTGATGTCCCTCTACATTCCAGTGTATATACAGGAGCAGACCAGTGATGTCCCTCTACATTCCAGGGTATATACAGGAGCAGACCAGTGATGTCCCTCTACATTCCAGTGTATATACAGGAGCAGACCAGTGATGTCCCTCTACATCCCAGTATATACAGGAGCAGACCAGTGATGTCCCTCTACATTCCAGGGTTATTACAGGAGCAGACCAGTGATGTCCCTCTACATTCCAGGGTTATTACAGGAGCAGACCAGTGATGTCCCTCTACATTCCAGTGTATATACAGGAGCAGACCAGTGATGTCCCTCTACATTCCAGGGTTATTACAGGAGCAGACCAGTGATGTCCCTCTACATCCCAGTATATACAGGAGCAGACCAGTGATGTCCCTCTACATTCCAGGGTTATTACAGGAGCAGACCAGTGATGTCCCTCTACATTCCAGGGTTATTACAGGAGCAGACCAGTGATGTCCCTCTACATTCCAGTGTATATACAGGAGCAGACCAGTGATGTCCCTCTACATCCCAGTATATACAGGAGCAGACCAGTGATGTCCCTCTACATTCCAGGGTTATTACAGGAGCAGACCAGTGATGTCCCTCTACATTCCAGGGTTATTACAGGGGCAGACCAGTGATGTCCCTCTACATTCCATGGTATATACAGGAGCAGACCAGTGATGTCCCTCTACATTCCAGGGTTATTACAGGGGCAGACCAGTGATGTCCCTCTACATTCCAGGGTATATACAGGAGCAGACTAGTGATGTCCCTCTACATTCCAGGGTTATTACAGGAGCAGACCTGTGATGTCCTCTACATTCCAGGGTATATACAGGAGCAGACCTGTGATGTCCTCTACATTCCAGTGTATATACAGGGGCAGACCAGTGATGTCCCTCTACATTCCAGGGTATATACAGGAGCAGACCAGTGATGTCCCTCTACATTCCAGTGTATATACAGGGGCAGACCAGTGATGTCCCTCTACATTCCAGGGTATATACAGGAGCAGACCAGTGATGTCCCTCTACATTCCAGGGTTATTACAGGAGCAGACCAGTGATGTCCCTCTACATTCCAGTGTATATACAGGAGCAGACCAGTGATGTCCCTCTACATCCCAGTATATACAGGAGCAGACCAGTGATGTCCCTCTACATTCCAGGGTATATACAGGAGCAGACCAGTGATGTCCCTCTACATTCCAGTGTATATACAGGAGCAGACCAGTGATGTCCCTCTACATCCCAGTATATACAGGAGCAGACCAGTGATGTCCCTCTACATTCCAGGGTTATTACAGGAGCAGACCAGTGATGTCCCTCTACATTCCAGGGTTATTACAGGAGCAGACCAGTGATGTCCCTCTACATTCCAGTGTATATACAGGAGCAGACCAGTGATGTCCCTCTACATTCCAGTGTATATACAGGAGCAGACCAGTGATGTCCCTCTACATTCCAGGGTTATTACAGGAGCAGGCCAGTGATGTCCTCTACATTCCAGGGTTATTACAGGAGCAGGCCAGTGATGTCCCTCTACATTCCAGGGTTATTACAGGAGCAGACCAGTGATGTCCTCTACATTCCAGGGTATATACAGGAGCAGACCAGTGATGTCCCTCTACATTCCAGGGTTATTACAGGAGCAGACCAGTGATGTCCCTCTACATTCCAGGGTTATTACAGGAGCAGACCAGTGATGTCCCTCTACATTCCAGGGTTATTACAGGAGCAGACCAGTGATGTCCCTCTACATTCCAGTGTATATACAGGAGCAGACCAGTGATGTCCCTCTACATTCCAGTGTATATACAGGAGCAGACCAGTGATGTCCCTCTACATTCCAGGGTTATTACAGGAGCAGACCAGTGATGTCCTCTACATTCCAGGGTATATACAGGAGCAGACCAGTGATGTCCCTCTACATTCCAGGGTATATACAGGAGCAGACCAGTGATGTCCCTCTACATCCCAGGGTATATACAGGAGCAGACCAGTGATGTCCCTCTACATTCCAGGGTATATACAGGAGCAGACCAGTGATGTCCCTCTACATTCCAGGGTTATTACAGGGGCAGACCAGTGATGTACCTCTACATTCCAGGGTATATACAGGAGCAGACCAGTGATGTCCCTCTACATTCCAGGGTATATACAGGAGCAGACCAGTGATGTCCCTCTACATTCCAGGGTATATACAGGAGCAGACCAGTGATGTCCCTCTACATTCCAGGGTATATACAGGAGCAGACCAGTGATGTCCCTCTACATTCCAGGGTATATACAGGAGCAGACCAGTGATGTCCCTCTACATTCCAGGGTATATACAGGAGCAGACCAGTGATGTCCCTCTACATTCCAGGGTATATACAGGAGCAGACCAGTGATGTCCCTCTACATTCCAGGGTTATTACAGGGGCAGACCAGTGATGTCCCTCTACATTCCAGGGTATATACAGGAGCAGACCAGTGATGTCCCTCTACATTCCAGGGTATATACAGGAGCAGACCAGTGATGTCCCTCTACATTCCAGGGTATATACAGGAGCAGACCAGTGATGTCCCTCTACATTCCAGGGTTATTACAGGAGCAGACCAGTGATGTCCCTCTACATTCCAGGGTATATACAGGAGCAGACCAGTGATGTCCCTCTACATTCCAGGGTATATACAGGGGCAGACCAGTGATGTCCCTCTACATTCCAGGGTATATACAGGAGCAGACCAGTGATGTCCCTCTACATTCCAGGGTATATACAGGAGCAGACCAGTGATGTCCCTCTACATTCCAGTGTATATACAGGAGCAGACCAGTGATGTCCCTCTACATTCCAGGGTATATACAGGAGCAGACCAGTGATGTCCCTCTACATTCCAGGGTATATACAGGAGCAGACCAGTGATGTCCCTCTACATTCCAGGGTATATACAGGGGCAGACCAGTGATGTCCCTCTACATTCCAGGGTATATACAGGAGCAGACCAGTGATGTCCCTCTACATTCCAGGGTATATACAGGAGCAGACCAGTGATGTCCCTCTACATTCCAGGGTTATTACAGGAGCAGACCAGTGATGTCCCTCTACATTCCAGGGTTATTACAGGAGCAGACCAGTGATGTCCCTCTACATTCCAGGGTTATTACAGGAGCAGACCAGTGATGTCCCTCTACATTCCAGTGTATATACAGGAGCAGACCAGTGATGTCCCTCTACATTCCAGTGTATATACAGGAGCAGACCAGTGATGTCCCTCTACATTCCAGGGTTATTACAGGAGCAGACCAGTGATGTCCTCTACATTCCAGGGTATATACAGGAGCAGACCAGTGATGTCCCTCTACATTCCAGGGTATATACAGGAGCAGACCAGTGATGTCCCTCTACATCCCAGGGTATATACAGGAGCAGACCAGTGATGTCCCTCTACATTCCAGGGTATATACAGGAGCAGACCAGTGATGTCCCTCTACATTCCAGGGTTATTACAGGAGCAGACCAGTGATGTACCTCTACATTCCAGGGTATATACAGGAGCAGACCAGTGATGTCCCTCTACATTCCAGGGTATATACAGGAGCAGACCAGTGATGTCCCTCTACATTCCAGGGTATATACAGGGGCAGACCAGTGATGTCCCTCTACATTCCAGGGTATATACAGGAGCAGACCAGTGATGTCCCTCTACATTCCAGGGTATATACAGGAGCAGACCAGTGATGTCCCTCTACATTCCAGGGTATATACAGGAGCAGACCAGTGATGTCCCTCTACATTCCAGGGTATATACAGGAGCAGACCAGTGATGTCCCTCTACATTCCAGGGTATATACAGGAGCAGACCAGTGATGTCCCTCTACATTCCAGGGTTATTACAGGAGCAGACCAGTGATGTCCCTCTACATCCCAGGGTATATACAGGAGCAGACCAGTGATGTCCCTCTACATTCCAGGGTATATACAGGAGCAGACCAGTGATGTCCCTCTACATTCCAGGGTATATACAGGGGCAGACCAGTGATGTACCTCTACATTCCAGGGTATATACAGGGGCAGACCAGTGATGTACCTCTACATTCCAGGGTTATTACAGGAGCAGACCAGTGATGTACCTCTACATTCCAGGGTATATACAGGGGCAGACCAGTGATGTACCTCTACATTCCAGGGTTATTACAGGAGCAGGCCAGTGATGTACCTCTACATTCCAGGGTATATACAGGGGCAGACCAGTGATGTCCCTCTACATTCCAGGGTATATACAGGGGCAGACCAGTGATGTCCCTCTACATTCCAGGGTATATACAGGGGCAGACCAGTGATGTCCCTCTACATTCCAGGGTATATACAGGGGCAGACCAGTGATGTCCCTCTACATTCCAGGGTATATACAGGGGCAGACCAGTGATGTCCCTCTACATTCCAGGGTATATACAGGGGCAGACCAGTGATGTACCTCTACATTCCAGGGTATATACAGGGGCAGACCAGTGATGTACCTCTACATTCCAGGGTATATACAGGAGCAGACCAGTGATGTACCTCTACATTCCAGGGTTATTACAGGAGCAGACCAGTGATGTACCTCTACATTCCAGGGTATATACAGGGGCAGACCAGTGATGTACCTCTACATTCCAGGGTATATACAGGGGCAGACCAGTGATGTACCTCTACATTCCAGGGTTATTACAGGAGCAGACCAGTGATGTACCTCTACATTCCAGGGTTATTACAGGAGCAGACCAGTGATGTCCCTCTACATTCCAGGGTATATACAGGGGCAGACCAGTGATGTCCCTCTACATTCCAGTGTATATACAGGAGCAGACCAGTGATGTCCCTCTACATTCCAGTGTATATACAGGAGCAGACCAGTGATGTCCCTCTACATTCCAGTGTATATACAGGAGCAGACCAGTGATGTCCCTCTACATTCCAGTGTATATACAGGAGCAGACCAGTGATGTCCCTCTACATTCCAGGGTATATACAGGAGCAGACCAGTGATGTCCCTCTACATTCCAGTGTATATACAGGAGCAGACCAGTGATGTCCCTCTACATTCCAGGGTATATACAGGAGCAGACCAGTGATGTACCTCTACATTCCAGGGTTATTACAGGAGCAGACCAGTGATGTCCCTCTACATTCCAGTGTATATACAGGAGCAGACCAGTGATGTCCCTCTACATTCCAGGGTTATTACAGGAGCAGACCAGTGATGTCCCTCTACATTCCAGTGTATATACAGGAGCAGACCAGTGATGTCCCTCTACATTCCAGTGTATATACAGGAGCAGACCAGTGATGTCCCTCTACATTCCAGTGTATATACAGGAGCAGACCAGTGATGTCCCTCTACATTCCAGGGTATATACAGGAGCAGACCAGTGATGTCCCTCTACATTCCAGTGTATATACAGGAGCAGACCAGTGATGTCCCTCTACATTCCAGGGTATATACAGGAGCAGACCAGTGATGTACCTCTACATTCCAGGGTTATTACAGGAGCAGACCAGTGATGTACCTCTACATTCCAGGGTATATACAGGGGCAGACCAGTGATGTCCCTCTACATTCCAGGGTATATACAGGGGCAGACCAGTGATGTCCCTCTACATTCCAGGGTATATACAGGGGCAGACCAGTGATGTACCTCTACATTCCAGGGTATATACAGGAGCAGACCAGTGATGTCCCTCTACATTCCAGGGTTATTACAGGAGCAGACCAGTGATGTCCCTCTACATTCCAGGGTATATACAGGAGCAGACCAGTGATGTCCCTCTACATTCCAGGGTTATTACAGGAGCAGACCAGTGATGTACCTCTACATTCCAGGGTTATTACAGGAGCAGACCAGTGATGTACCTCTACATTCCAGGGTTATTACAGGAGCAGACCAGTGATGTACCTCTACATTCCAGGTTATTACAGGAGCAGACCAGTGATGTACCTCTACATTCCAGGGTATATACAGGAGCAGACCAGTGATGTCCCTCTACATTCCAGGGTATATACAGGAGCAGACCAGTGATGTCCCTCTACATTCCAGGGTATATACAGGAGCAGACCAGTGATGTACCTCTACATTCCAGTGTATATACAGGAGCAGACCAGTGATGTCCCTCTACATTCCAGTGTATATACAGGAGCAGACCAGTGATGTCCCTCTACATTCCAGTGTATATACAGGAGCAGACCAGTGATGTCCCTCTACATTCCAGGGTATATACAGGAGCAGACCAGTGATGTCCCTCTACATCCCAGTATATACAGGAGCAGACCAGTGATGTCCCTCTACATTCCAGTGTATATACAGGAGCAGACCAGTGATGTCCCTCTACATTCCAGGGTATATACAGGAGCAGACCAGTGATGTCCCTCTACATCCCAGTATATACAGGAGCAGACCAGTGATGTCCCTCTACATCCCAGTATATACAGGAGCAGACCAGTGATGTCCCTCTACATTCCAGTGTATATACAGGAGCAGACCAGTGATGTCCCTCTACATTCCAGGGTATATACAGGAGCAGACCAGTGATGTCCCTCTACATTCCAGTGTATATACAGGAGCAGACCAGTGATGTCCCTCTACATTCCAGTGTATATACAGGAGCAGACCAGTGATGTCCCTCTACATTCCAGTGTATATACAGGAGCAGACCAGTGATGTACCTCTACATTCCAGGGTATATACAGGAGCAGACCAGTGATGTCCCTCTACATTCCAGGGTTATTACAGGAGCAGACCAGTGATGTACCTCTACATTCCAGGGTTATTACAGGAGCAGACCAGTGATGTACCTCTACATTCCAGGTTATTACAGGAGCAGACCAGTGATGTCCCTCTACATTCCAGGGTATATACAGGGGCAGACCAGTGATGTACCTCTACATTCCAGGGTTATTACAGGAGCAGACCAGTGATGTACCTCTACATTCCAGGGTATATACAGGAGCAGACCAGTGATGTCCCTCTACATTCCAGTGTATATACAGGAGCAGACCAGTGATGTCCCTCTACATTCCAGTGTATATACAGGAGCAGACCAGTGATGTCCCTCTACATTCCAGGGTATATACAGGAGCAGACCAGTGATGTCCCTCTACATTCCAGGGTTATTACAGGAGCAGACCAGTGATGTACCTCTACATTCCAGTGTATATACAGGAGCAGACCAGTGATGTCCCTCTACATTCCAGGGTTATTACAGGAGCAGACCAGTGATGTCCCTCTACATTCCAGGGTATATACAGGAGCAGGCCAGTGATGTCCCTCTACATTCCAGGGTATATACAGGAGCAGACCAGTGATGTCCCTCTACATTCCAGGGTATATACAGGAGCAGACCAGTGATGTCCCTCTACATTCCAGTGTATATACAGGAGCAGACCAGTGATGTACCTCTACATTCCAGTGTATATACAGGAGCAGACCAGTGATGTCCCTCTACATTCCAGGGTTATTACAGGAGCAGACCAGTGATGTCCCTCTACATTCCAGGGTATATACAGGAGCAGACCAGTGATGTCCCTCTACATTCCAGGGTTATTACAGGAGCAGACCAGTGATGTCCCTCTACATTCCAGGGTTATTACAGGAGCAGACCAGTGATGTCCCTCTACATTCCAGGGTTATTACAGGAGCAGACCAGTGATGTACCTCTACATTCCAGGGTATATACAGGAGCAGACCAGTGATGTCCCTCTACATTCCAGGGTTATTACAGGAGCAGACCAGTGATGTCCCTCTACATTCCAGGGTTATTACAGGGGCAGACCAGTGATGTCCCTCTACATTCCAGTGTATATACAGGAGCAGACCAGTGATGTCCCTCTACATTCCAGTGTATATACAGGAGCAGACCAGTGATGTCCCTCTACATTCCAGTGTATATACAGGAGCAGACCAGTGATGTCCCTCTACATTCCAGGGTTATTACAGGGGCAGACCAGTGATGTCCCTCTACATTCCAGTGTATATACAGGAGCAGACCAGTGATGTCCCTCTACATTCCAGGGTTATTACAGGGGCAGACCAGTGATGTCCCTCTACATTCCAGTGTATATACAGGAGCAGACCAGTGATGTCCCTCTACATTCCAGGGTTATTACAGGAGCAGACCAGTGATGTCCCTCTACATTCCAGGGTATATACAGGAGCAGGCCAGTGATGTCCCTCTACATTCCAGGGTTATTACAGGGGCAGACCAGTGATGTCCCTCTACATTCCAGGGTATATACAGGAGCAGACCAGTGATGTCCCTCTACATTCCAGGGTTATTACAGGGGCAGACCAGTGATGTCCCTCTACATTCCAGGGTATATACAGGAGCAGACCAGTGATGTCCCTCTACATTCCAGGGTATATACAGGAGCAGACCAGTGATGTCCCTCTACATTCCAGGGTTATTACAGGAGCAGACCAGTGATGTCCCTCTACATTCCAGGGTTATTACAGGAGCAGACCAGTGATGTCCCTCTACATTCCAGGGTATATACAGGAGCAGACCAGTGATGTCCCTCTACATTCCAGGGTTATTACAGGAGCAGACCAGTGATGTCCCTCTACATTCCAGGGTATATACAGGAGCAGACCAGTGATGTCCCTCTACATTCCAGGGTTATTACAGGGGCAGACCAGTGATGTCCCTCTACATTCCAGGGTTATTACAGGAGCAGACCAGTGATGTCCCTCTACATTCCAGGGTATATACAGGAGCAGGCCAGTGATGTCCCTCTACATTCCAGGGTATATACAGGAGCAGACCAGTGATGTCCCTCTACATTCCAGGGTTATTACAGGAGCAGACCAGTGATGTCCCTCTACATTCCAGGGTATATACAGGAGCAGACCAGTGATGTCCCTCTACATTCCAGTGTATATACAGGAGCAGACCAGTGATGTCCCTCTACATTCCAGGGTTATTACAGGAGCAGACCAGTGATGTCCCTCTACATTCCAGGGTTATTACAGGGGCAGACCAGTGATGTCCCTCTACATTCCAGTGTATATACAGGAGCAGACCAGTGATGTCCCTCTACATTCCAGGGTTATTACAGGGGCAGACCAGTGATGTCCCTCTACATTCCAGTGTATATACAGGAGCAGACCAGTGATGTCCCTCTACATTCCAGTGTATATACAGGAGCAGACCAGTGATGTCCCTCTACATTCCAGGGTATATACAGGAGCAGACCAGTGATGTCCCTCTACATTCCAGGGTTATTACAGGAGCAGACCAGTGATGTCCCTCTACATTCCAGGGTATATACAGGAGCAGACCAGTGATGTCCCTCTACATTCCAGGGTATATACAGGAGCAGACCAGTGATGTCCCTCTACATTCCAGGGTTATTACAGGAGCAGACCAGTGATGTCCCTCTACATTCCAGGGTTATTACAGGAGCAGACCAGTGATGTCCCTCTACATTCCAGGGTTATTACAGGAGCAGACCAGTGATGTCCCTCTACATTCCAGGGTATATACAGGAGCAGGCCAGTGATGTCCCTCTACATTCCAGGGTTATTACAGGAGCAGACCAGTGATGTCCCTCTACATTCCAGGGTATATACAGGAGCAGACCAGTGATGTCCCTCTACATTCCAGGGTTATTACAGGAGCAGACCAGTGATGTCCCTCTACATTCCAGGGTTATTACAGGAGCAGACCAGTGATGTCCCTCTACATTCCAGGGTATATACAGGGGCAGGCCAGTGATGTCCCTCTACATTCCAGGGTATATACAGGAGCAGACCAGTGATGTCCCTCTACATTCCAGGGTATACAGGAGCAGGCCAGGCCACATCTGGACACTGACCCCGGCCTGGCACAGAATACAAGTCACTACAGTGTCAGACACCACGTACCCTGATATCAATTATAGTGTTAGACACCACGTACCCTGATATCAATTATATTGTTAGAGACCACATACCCTGATATCAATCCGAATCGTGTACTTGGCCAGTTTCTGGTGCTCGTCCACAGCGATGACTCGAAACTTGACTGCAACAAGAAACATCGCATTTCAAACAAACACCGAGAAACATCACATTTCAAACCAAGACAAGAAACATCACATTTCAAACAAGCACAAGAAACATCACATTTCAAACAGGCAGGAGAAACATCACATTTCAGACAGACAGAAGAAACATCATATTTCACACAGACAGGAGAAACATCATGTTTAACACAGACAGGATAAACATCACATTTCAAACAGACAGGAGAACACTGACAATGATCAGAATAAGGTCAATGGCTGAAGTAAACAGTTGACAAACATTGTTGAGAAT
This sequence comes from Cepaea hortensis, assembly GCA_963921405.1. Taxonomy (NCBI): domain Eukaryota; kingdom Metazoa; phylum Mollusca; class Gastropoda; order Stylommatophora; family Helicidae; genus Cepaea; species Cepaea hortensis. The sequence goes on along the minus strand of OY992883.1, from coordinate 2,369,369 downwards.
GACCATGTGAGCTGGGAGGTGATGGCAGAACAATGTGGGGGACTGATTTTACGAGTTGGGAGGTGATGGCAGAACAATGTGGGGGACTGATTTTACGAGTTGGGAGGTGATGGCAGAACAATGTGGGGGACTGATTTTACGAGTTGGGAGGTGATGGCAGAACAATGTGGGGGACTGATTTTACGAGTTGGGAGGTGATGGCAGAACAATGTGGGGGACTGATTTTACGAGTTGGGAGGTGATGGCAGAACAATGTGGGGGACTGATTTTACGAGTTGGGAGGTGATGGCAGAACAATGTGGGGGACTGATTTTACGAGTTGGGAGGTGATGGCAGAACAATGTGGGGGACTGATTTTACGAGTTGGGAGGTGATGGCAGAACAATCTGGGGGACTGATTTTACGAGTTGGGAGGTGATGGCAGAACAATCTGGGGGACTGATTTTACGAGTTGGGAGGTGATGGCAGAACAATGTGGGGGACTGATTTTACGAGTTGGGAGGTGATGGCAGGACAATATGGGGGACTTATCTTGTGAGCTGGGAGGTGATGGCAGGACAACGTGCAGGACTGATCTTGTGAGCTGAGAGGTGAGGGTAGGGCAACATGGGGAGCTGATCTGATCGCACTGGACTTCATGATCAGTGGAGCACAGAGACAAACAAACAGACAGACAGACAGACAGACAGACAGACAGACAGACAGACAGACAGACAGACAGGCAGGCAGACAGACAGACAGACAGACAGACAGACAGACAGACAGACAGACAGGCAGGCAGGCAGGCAGACAGACAGACAGACAGACAGACAGACAGACAGACAGACAGACAGACAGACAGACAGACAGACAGACAGACAGACAGGCAGGCAGGCAGGCAGGCAGGCAGGCAGAGATGGAAGCTGTCCCCCAGCAGACAGACATGAAAGATGTTGTGGATGTCGGCCACTGTCAGAAAAATGGCTGTTGTCAGCACAATATACATTGCACATGCAAGAATAAGAAATACATGAGGAAGACATTCTAGAGGAAGACATTCTACAGGAAGACATTCTTTTAGAGGAAGACATTCTATAGGAAGACATTTTAGAAGAAGACATTCTAGAGGAAGACATTCTAGAGGAAGACATTCTAGAAGAAGACATTCTAGAGGAAGACATTCTAGAGGAAGAAATACATGAGGAAGATATTCAAGAGAGGAAGAAATTCAAGAGGAAGACATTCAACAGGAAGAAATACAAGAGGAAGATATTCAAGAGGAATAAATACAAGAGGAAGACATTCAAGAGAGGAAGAAATTCAAGAGGAAGACATTCAAGAGGAAGACATTCAAGAGGAAGAAATACATGATGAAGACATTCAAGAGGAAGACATTCTAGAGGAATAAATTCAAGAGGAAGACAACCAAGAGAATAACATTCAAGAGAATGACATTCAAGAGGAAGAAATACAAGAGGAAGACATTCAAGAGAGGAAGAAATACATGAGGAAGAAATACATGAAGAAGAAATGTAAGAGGAAGAAATGACAGTGGAGTCAGTATGATATTGGTTAGGGTAATGACAGTGATGTTAGGAATGACAGTGATGTTAGTGTGATAGTGATGGCAGTAATGATAGTGGTGGTAGTGATGTTAGTAATGCTGGTAATGATGATGTCAGCAATTATGATGATGATGATAATGACGACAACAATGATGAATGCAGGTTGCTAATACAAAATCCAGATCAAGGAGCACTAGAGCCAGAACACTAACTGCGAATCAACAAACTTATTTTCAAATTGTCACAAATTGGGTATGCAAACCCGTCTTACATTTGACCCTTCCAATCACACATCTTTCATTCATCAATTATCTACTGTGCATGTTACACTCACATAGGGGAAGAAACACATTGACACAAGAATGTTGTAAACATAAACAATGCATATAAACAATGCATTTGGACAACATGACCACCAAGAAAGCAGAACTGACCGGTCTGAAGCGGTGTGTAGACTGGCTTGTCCGTCTGTATGAAGATGTAGCCAAAGTTCTGCGTGAAGGTCAGGGTCTTCCTGCTCTCATGCTCCCCACTGGACATGACGATCATCACCCCGGTCTCGTCCAGCTGGTAGATGCGCTCCCAGGTGAACTTGACTCGGTACACCTGCAGGCCATCTGGTGGACAAGAAAAGATCATGTCACCATGACTGTTAGGCAGATCATTAACGGTGAGTGCGTGAACTGTATTACTGCACAGATTATTTCACAGTCTTAGAGAAGAACCAACCATCACAGAACTGGTGTCAAGGACTGCTGTACGCTGACGAAGATATTGAGGAGGGAAACCGAGAATGTATATGGAACCAATGGTTTGATTGGTGTTTCTTCAATGTTCTAGATCCTTCCCTCCGGTCTGCTGGTATTTCTTAAAAGTTCTAGATCCTTCTCTCCAGTATGCTGGTATTTCTTCAATGTTCTAGATCCTTCTCACATCTGCTAGTATTTCTTCAAAATTCTAGATCCTTTTCTCCAGTCTGATGGTATTTCTTCAGTGGTGTAGATTCTACTAAATAATGTGAGTCGTGGTTCAGCATAGACAACTCAACTAAATTTCTCACAATCACAACCATATATCCATTCATCCACACATCCACAATCACACATTTACAATCACACAGCCATGCAGCTACAATCATGCCTGCTCTGCCACACAATCAATGTATCCAAAACCACACCTGGCATACCGACACATGCATACCTACACCGACAGACAGATACACATATATCCACCACCACAGACAGATACACATATATCTACACCCATAAACAGACAGACATACCTGAGGTAAACTGCAGACCACACCCACAAACAAACAGACATGCCTGAGGTAAACTGCAGACCACACCCACAGACAGACAGACATACCTGAGGTAAACTGCAGACCACACCCACAGACAGACAGACATACCTGAGGTAAACTGCAGACCACACCCACAGACAGACAGACATACCTGAGGTAAACTGCAGACCACACCCACAAACAGACAAAGATATACCTGAGGTAAACTGCAGACTTGTAGAGTTCAGGACTTTGCTGGGGTCCTTCTGACCCTTAAACTCCAAGGACACGGTCTCTGTCTGTGGTCGAACAAACCCAAATGCTGACACAGACACCACGAGATCCACATCGTAATAGACCTCCTTTGGGACAGCCAGCAGGAATTGTACCCTGGGGGATGTCAGAAGAGTGGGGAGATTGGTGAACATCTCAGACCTCACAATAATAAGGTGAATATGTTTCGGTTGATGGGTTGGTTGGTTGGTTGGTCGCTTGGTTGGTTGGTTGATTGGTGGTTTGGCTGGTTGGTTGGTTGGTGGGTGGGGGAGTTGGTTGCTTCATGGGTAGGTTGGTTGGTTGGCTGCTTCATGGTTTAATTGGTTGGTTAATTGATGGATGTATTAATTGGTTGATTGGTGGGTGGGTGGATGGGTTGGCTGCTTCGTGGGTTAACTGGTTGGTCAGTTGGTTGCTTCTTGGGTTTATTGGTTGGTCGATAAGTTGCTTCATGGGTTAATTGGTTGGTTGGTTGGTGGGTGGGTTGGTTGCTTTGTGGGTTGGTTGGTTGGTTGCTTCGTGGGTTAATTGGTTGGTGGGTGGGTGGGTTACTATGGGGGTCAGTTGGTTTGTGGGTGAGTGGGTGGGTGGGTTGATTGGTTGGTTAGTTGCTTGGTTGTTTGATTGGTTGCTTGGTTGATAAAATCATGATATTTATCAAACAGCTGTATCCATCATGGCATGTTTTACAATGTCCACTTTGGTAACAGACATTTACAACGTCACCTTCAGGTTCCAGATCCGAAACAGGCATCGGCGATCATGTCTCTGTAGTGTTATTGTCTCTGTGGTGTGACATGTTAACGAATTATGAATTATATACTTCTCTATCTCCATCTGCCTCTCTTGACTACTGGCACAACTTATTTCTCTGTCATATCTCTCATGTTGATATACCTGATACATTTCATGTGTCTATTCCGCATGGTTTTAATGAGTGATTATGTAGCTCGTGTATCAACCAATACTTCAGCGTTTGATTTCTTCTTTTGCTACGGTATTGTCAGTTTTCTTCTCAAAAACCACATCGCCACTGTAGGACTACGCCAAGCGCTGTTTTCAGTACGCATGGAATTTTGTATTAGTCGTGATATTTCTGTGTCTATGTCTGTGTTAGAACAATAATGGAGGGGTATATGCCTGGGACGAGAGGAAGAGGAAGGCCAAAGAGAAGATGGGTGCAGGATGTGGCGGTTGATCTCCAGATGGGTGTATCGGACGTGGGACATCTTTCTTATGATCGAGAGGTTTTCCGGAAGGTTGTTATGTGACCGGTGTTCTGCAAAGGACATGCTATTGAATGAATGAATGAATGAATGAATGAATGAATCAATCAATCAATGTGTTACCTATTCTAATAAATGTCTGTATCTCCTTGTCCCATTCCGTGGTACACTCGTCGCCTACTGAATTATCTCAACCTGGGTGAAGTATTCTATATCTACTTGTCCCATTCCGTGGTAAACTCGTCGCCTACTGAATTATCCAAACCCGGAAGATCGAGTGGAAGTTTCTCTTCAACGAGCTCCGCCCGTGACGAAAATTCACATATCTCTCACCGATCAACTATTACACAGAACAGTTATAAACAGAAGATCGTAGACATCTAAACAGGATCCATATAATGGCAGAAGTGACAGTCACTTACCCGAAGCAAACGTGTAGGCCGCAGAGGAGACACAACACAGCGGCCGGTAGGCAAGACGTCATCTTGAAAGCCGTCTCTATGCAATGTGAAAGTGAGTCCAAAACTAAGCACGGGTCATCTCCTGGATGTGTGCTCCTGGTTCAGTCAGACAGGTGCTTGTAGAATCTGTGGTGATAGACGGAAACTGGTCGTTGCCCTGTCGTACGGATGTTACATGTGTCCTGTCGTACGGATGTTACATGTGTCCTGTCGTACGGATGTTACATGTGTCCTGTCGTACGGATGTTACATGTGTCCTGTCGTACGGATGTTACATGTGTCCTGTCGTACGGATGTTACATGTGTCCTGTCGTACGAATGTTACATGTGTCCTGTCGTACGAATGTTACATGTGTCCTGTCGTACGGATGTTACATGTGTCCTGTCGTACGGATGTTACATGTGTCCTGTCGTACGGATGTTACATGTGTCCTGTCGTACGAATGTTACATGTGTCCTGTCGTACGGATGTTACAGTTGTCCTACCTTACGGATATTTCAGTTGTCCTAAAGTACGAATGTTACAGGTGTCCTGTCGTGCGGGTGGTACAGTTGTCCTACCATACGAATGTTATAATTGTTCTGTCGTACGAATGTTACAGTTGCCCTATCGCACGGGTGTTACAGTTGCCCTATCGCACGGGTGTTACAATTGTAGAGATGTCAGAGTTCAAGTCGTGTTGTCGTTACCTACAGAAGATAGAGGGCGTGCTTCGGGAACAGTGCATCCAGGTTGAGTGGTCGACTTCTATTAAAACATTCGTAACAGGTATCTAGATAGAGTAACAAACGTAAAGAGTTCATTATAGTTACACAGCAGATCGAATGAAAACAGAGTATAGCGAGAGAGAAGACATATACGTAACATGCTCAGAAAGTACGAGGCAGCTTAGCGACAATTCATAGCAGTCATACAAGTTAGAGCGGTTACACGTTAGACGGAAATCAGACGCGCAAGAACATTATACAGTGTACTAGCAGATATAATATTTACAACGACAAGTACATCACATCAACTACATACCAACCATCACCACACGTCCTGTATCTATATCTCAAGTGTATTTTCACAAACATCGTAATCGTGTGAGGACGTGTGTGTATGTGTGAGGACGTGTGTGTGTGTGTGTGAGGACGTGTGTGTGTATGTGTGAGGACGTGTGTGTGTATGTGTGAGGACGTGTGTGTGTGTGAGTGAGGACGTGTGTGTGTGTGAGGACGTGTGTGTGTGTGTGTGTGTGTGTGTGAAGACGTGTGTGTGTGTGTGTGAAGACGTGTGTGTGTGAGGACGTGTGTGTGTGTGTATGTGTGTGTGAGGACGTGTGTGTGTGAATGCGTGCGTGTGCATGTGGAAGTAAGGGCCCACTGAGAGGTGGAAAGGTCCGGTGAGTGATGCGAGTGAACATGAACTGTTGTCAGCAGCGGTACCCGACAAGTCACAGTTCTGGCTTCAACTATAATTGATGGTCATGTTATGCCAGCGGTTGCTACTGCCCATGCGTGCGTGCGCGCGTGCGTGCGCGCGCGTGTGTGTGTGTAAAGCATACCACGAGTTGGACAGCATATATCGGGTGTTTGTAAAGTCTCACGACACTTTGTATGTAGAACAAATTTGAAAAATGAAGTGTACATGACGTCATCAAAAAATGTGCTCCACAGTCCATCGTGAAGAAATATGCAGAGAATGACTGTCGTCTGCTGGAGTGATCCTTTGCACTCCAAACAGAATGGTGTTAACGGAAGAAAGAACTTTGTGGGTTGAACAAGTGTTTCGAAATGTCGGACGATACACACGGGTGGTTGTTCAAAGATTTATAGCAAGATTTCCTGATAAACAATCTTCTCATCGCATTACAGTTAGAAATTTGTTGAATAAGTTTCTTGCTACGGGAAATATGGAAGATGCTCCGCGATCTGGTAGGCCTGCTGCTGTATCTGAAGAAAAATGTCTAGATATCCCTGACAGAATCCTAAAAAGTCCAAGCAAGTCCTTAAAGAAAATGTGGCAACAAGTGAACGTATCAGTGAGAACAGTGCACACAATTCTTAAACAACGATTACATGTTCATCCATACAGGATTTCTGTTGTGTCTGAACTAAAAGAGTGTGATAATCAATCCAGAGTCAACTACTCCACGTGGTTTCAAGCATGTTTAGACGAGTCAATTCTTGATGTAATATTCTTCTCTGATGAGGCATGGTTTCATCTATCTGGATAAGTTAATAACCAAAATAATCATGCTTGGAGCACTTTTAATCCCAATGCATTTCATGAAGCGCCTCTACACGATGAGAACATTGGGGTATGGTGTGACGTCAGCAGAAAAGGTGTTATTGGACCAATTTTCTTCAACAACACTATAAATGTTGATCGGTACCGTACTGATATTCTAGAACTTTTTTTCTTTTTTTAGAATAGCTGAATGAACGTGAAATTGATGATGTAGACACAACTAGAGCATCACTGCGTGTTTTGGAAGACATTTTCACAAATCACATAATATCACATAATATCACATGGAATTTGACCTGCTCGTTCTCCAGATCTAACTCCATTAGATTATTATCTAGGCGGTTTCTTTAAAGGAAATGGTTACAAAAATAATGTCGCTTAAAAGTCGACAGGGTCGACTTCATTGCACAGGGTTTTATCCCATATGGCTCGGTGTCTTTCCGCAGCGCAGAAAGCGTCGCACAAAGCACGAACTCAGTAGCTCTAGTGACGACCCACAGGACTCCGAAAAATTTCACTCGTGAACCGAAGGACGCGGCTCAGAATCGAACACACAACCTTCGGAGTCCGAGTCAAACAGCTTGACCACTTCGCCATGGAGACTCCGGCACAAAAATAATGTACACACATCTGAGGACCCGAAAAGGGATCCGAAATATCACTCAATAAATAACAAGAGACACGTTGCAGAAGGTATTTGACAATATGAAGAGATGTGTACAGTCATGTCTTGAAGCCCGTGGTGAACATTTCCAACACCTGTTATAATGAATACTTCATTGGTACTTTCCAGCTTCCCCAAAACAGCTTTAGACCATATCACTCACTATTGTAACTAATTTAAAGAATTTTTTTGCACCTTTTTGATTTACTTCATTTTTTCAGATTTGTTCTGCATACAAAGTGTAGTGAGACTTTATAAACACCCAGTTTTGTATATTGTGTACAGGTCACCAATTTGGTGACAACTGGTAAGATCGAAGGGAACAGACCAAGGGGAAGACCTAGAAGCAAGTACCTGGATGGCTTGGCCTTGTGGCATGGTCGAGACAGAAACACGGAGCTGATCCACGACTCTGGTGATCGGGTGAGATGGCAGAACATGACCGCCCACGCTTACAGGCATGGCACATGATGGATGGATGGTACAGGTCCCCCAAGCACTCGGTCCACAGTGGACAGTGTATGAGAACTCCTTGAACATAAGTGCACGTGACTCAGCTGGTTGTGGGGGATTGTTTGGGTGTGTATTCTCAGAAATAAATTATAAGTTAGCTACCACATTGAGTTGTGTTAAATGCATTAATTTCAGCATCTGTCAGACTACCATGTGAGTGAGCCACGTTGTTTTGTTTACAGTCTGTCATCTACGTCATAACCCCATACATAGTGGTCCCTTGGCAATGTTTTATAACATAACAATTTCACACACTAATGCACACAAACACACACACACACACACACATATATATATATATATATATATACAAACTAGCTGACCCGGCCCGGCTTCGCCCAGGCCCTTGCGGGGATCTATCTATCTATCTATCTATCTATCTATCTATCTATCTATCTATCTATCTATCTGTCTGTCTGTCTGTCTGTCTGTCTGTCTGTCTGTCTGTCTGTCTGGTCTGTCTATCTATCTGTCTGTCTGCCTGCCCGCCCGTCTCTCTCTCCGTCTATCCCACCCTCTCTATCTATCGGGTCAGATCTATCTATCATCTATCTATCTATCTATCTATCTATCTATCTATCTATCTATCTATCTATCTATCTATCTATCTATCTATCTATCTATGTGGTGGGTGGGAGATGTGTGCAGGTGGGGGTGGTTGTGGGTTTGGGGATGTGTGTGTGGGTGAGGGATGTGTATGGGTGTGGGATGTTTGGGTGGATGGGTGGGGAGTGTGTGTGGGTGAGAGATGTGTGGTGAATGTGTGTGGGGGTGTGTGGGTTGGGGGAGGGGTGCGTGATGGGTGTGGGTGATGGATTTGGAGATGTGTGTGTGGGTGGTGGATATGTCTGGCTGGGTGGGGGTGTGTGTGGCTGAATGAAGGATGTATGTGTGGGTAGTGAGGGTGATTGTAGTTGGGGGATGTGTGGATGGGTAGGAGATGTGTGGATAGATGTGTGTGTGGGTGAGGGATATGTCTTTGGGATGTGTGTGGGTGTGGTATTGTGTGGGAGGGGAGCTGGGTGTGGTTAAATGATGTTTGTGTGGGTGGGTGAAGGTGTGGTTGGGTTTGTGGGTGGGTGAAAGATGTGTGTGAGGGTGGGGGATGTGTGCTTAGATGGGTGGTTGGGATGTGTGAGTGTGGGTGGGTAGATAGGAGATGTATGTGTTGATGAGTGGGTAAGGGATGTGTGGGTTGAGGGATAAGTACGTGTGTCTAGGGATGTGTGAGGGGATGAATGTATGGGTTGTGTGTGCGTGGATGGGAGGTGTGTGTTTGTGAATGGGGAATGTGTTGGTGAGCGGGGATGTGTGTGAGGGATGTTTGTATGGGTGGGGAGATTGTGCGTGGGTGGGGATGTGTGTGTATATGGGTAGGGGTGTGTGGTTAAGGGATGTGTGGCTGGGGGAATGGGTGGATGGAGGATGTGTGGTTGGGTGGATGATGTGTGGTTGGGTAGAGGATGTGTGGGTGGGTGATTGTATATGAGTAAGGGTGTGTGGTTAAGGGATGTTTGGTTGGGGAATGGGTGGGTAGAGGATGTGTGGGTGGGTAGAGGATATGTGGGTGGGTGAGTGTGTGCAGGTTAGGAGATGGTGGGGGATGTTTGTAGGTGCGGGCTCGGGATCTGTGAGTGGGCTGGGGGGAGATGGGAGATTATGTGGGTGAGTGCGGAATTTGTGCGTGGGTAGGTGCGGAATATGTGAGTTGACGGGGGGACATGTGTGTGGCTGAGGAATGTGTGTTTGGCTGGGTGGTTGGAGGTGTGTGGGTGGAGGAGGATATTGGGTGAGTGATTGTTGGTGGGAAATGGGACGGGTAGAGGATATGTGAGTGGGTGGGGAGATGTGTGTAGGTGGGGGATGTGTGGGTTATTGAATGTATGTGTGCTTGGGGTGTGGGTGGATGGGATGTGTGGTGGGTGAGAGGTGTGTGTGGGTGGGGAGATGTGTAGGTGTAGGGATGGGGTGGATGGGTGGGGGAATGTATTGTATGTGTGTGTGGTTGGGTGGGGAAGTTGGAGTGAATGGGGGATGAGTGGGTGGGTGGTGGATGTGTCTCATAACATAGTAATATGCATTGTTTATGTT